>JAKOGI010000340.1:396707-561707 GCA_029747015.1 Carnegiea gigantea | reverse complement strand
CGAGCGGCTCCAGAGGTGTCTTTTCCTCTCTTCCACACAACATCGAAGAATTGCCCAATTCCTTTGATGTTGCTCCAATTTTTTACTCAAATCTCACTACCTTTTCCAAATTACTTAGTGACTCATCATATTGCATAAATTTTCTTTTCAAATTTGAGGAGCATCCATCACTCTTCAAGTTTCAATGTTCGGGTCAGAAGTTTGAGTTTTTTTTACTAAAGCCAATACTTGCTCCCCTATCACATTCGTTAACTTCATCATCTTCCCAGATCTTCACCACGACACAAGTTGAATTTCTAGTACTTAATTACCTTTGGTTAGTCCTTATCTCTAGTCTCTATTATAGTCAATTTGCTCACACTTGGTCATGGAGAAACTGGATGTTGTCCAACCCATTAAGACCATCTTGGATGGTTTGAATTATGTAATTTGGTCCCATGAGGAGTCTAGTTTCTTAAAAGGTCAAAAACTTTGGCGTATTGTTACTGGAGATATCTCTAAGCCCACAAAACAAGACAATGAGGATGATAGAAAATATTGGGAACAACTTGAGGATTGGGATAGTAAGAATCATCAAATTCTTACTTGGATTCTTAACACATCAATTCCTTTGATGAAAATTCAATTTGCTCGTTTTGAAACTGCTAAGGAAGTTTGGAATTTATTGGCTAAATGATATTCAACGACAGATATTATACATCAGTATCAACTCCATGAAAAGCTATATAACATGAAACAGTTGCCTGGTTAATCCATTAATGAATTTTTGTTCCAAACGAAAGCAATATGGGATCAATTAGTTAAGGTTGAACCTACCTGGGAAAATACCAAAGATGCTGAAAATTATTTGAAGTATCATGATAATTTGCGAGTCTTACATTTCCTCATGGCCCTCACTCCTGAGTATGGACCTGTTCGTGGATCAATTCTGCATCGGAGTTCTTTGTCATGACTTGAAAGTGCTGTGTCTAAATTGTTATATGAAGAAACTCGCCTTAGCATCTTGAAGAGTCAGTCTCTTAACCCAACTGTGGATACAAGTGCTGTTTTGGCAGTGGCATCTAATCCTTTAAAACCTGAGAAGTATTGCAACTACTGTAGGTGGACTGGTCATATCATTTTGGAATGTAGGAAGCTAAAATACAAGAATAACAGGAGTTCAGGAACTCCATCCAAGGGTTAGTTCCAAAGTCGTTTATATCATACTGCCGGTGCTGTTATCGATGACCCGTCTCTCACCTTCTCCTTAAGTGAAGTTGAATTGCTACTCTAACAACTCGCTAGTAATTCTACTGCATCGTCAGCTCATCTTGCTCCGGATGTAACCATATCTTCTGCACTCTCTATTACTCCAAGTACTTTGAACCCTTGGTTTTATGACTCTGGTTGTTGTAATCACATGACATATGATTCTGCTATGCTCACGTCAAATATCAATACTGTGAAAACATCTACTGTTCATACTGTCAATAATTCCAAGTTAAACGTCAGTCATATTGGTGATATTTCCTCAACTCACATTGAATCCTATATCTGTTGGGCATTTATGTGAGCTCGTCTTTGACGTATTTTTTTCATAAACTAGATGTGTTGTATAGGATCCTCGAACGTGACAAATAATTGGGATCGGCCGTAGAATTGGTCGTTTGTTCCAGCTTATCTCTTTATTGGTGCCACCTAAAGCTGTAGCTCATTGTGGGGCTGTGATATCACCAGAAATATGGCATTCTCGACTTGGTCATGTCTCTTATTCCCGATTGCGTTCTTTAGCTTCTATTGGAGTTTTGGGTTATCTGAATGTTAATAAAGTTGATTGTCAATGTTGTCAGTTAGCAAAATTTCATGCTTTACCCTTTAATAATAATGATTCCATTTCTGAAGCACCATTTGATCTTATGCACTTTGATATTTGGGGCCCTTCTCCTAATACTCCTATGGGTGGCTCACATTATTTTGTGATATTTGTTGACAACTTTTTCCGATATACATGGATTTATCTTCTTAAAAGTAGATCTGAATTGTAGCAAGTTTACTATAATTTTGCTGCTATGGTTCGTACTTAGTTTGCTACTGCTATTAAGCTATTGAGATTAGATAATGCACAAGAATATAAGGAAAAGAAGTTTCTACATTTTCTTATTGAGAATGGTACTATCCCTCAATATTCCTGTCCTGGTACATCACAACAGAATGGACGTGCAGAAAGAAAGCACCAAACACATTCTTGAAACTGTTTGGGCTCTCCTTATTTATGTAACTTGTCCAGAACCATTTTGGGGTGAGGCTGCTCTCACAGCTGTTTATACTATTAATCGTATTCCCTCTCCTGTGATTAGAAACAAGTCTCCTTATGAGTGTTTATATGGGGTACTACCTAGCTATGATCTTCTTCGAGTTTTTGGATGTGGTTGCTTTGTGATGTTATAGCCTCATGAGTGAACAAAATTAGAGCCACGAGCACGACTATGTTGCTTCATTGAATATGGTATTAACCATAAAGGATACCGCTGTTGGGATCCCATATCTAAGAGACTTCAGATCTCGTCATGTTGTCTTTTGGGAATATACGATGTTTTCTTCACTCTCTGGCTTCCATATTTCCAAGATTGAATCCCCCTATTTCACTGAACATGGCATTCCTCTTTTTCCTGAAGATATTCAAACGCCTATGGAAGTTCTATCTCCGACTTTGGAAGAGAGCCCTTTACCTACAGAGGCATCCTTTTCAGACACCCCTACTGGTCTTTTGATCATGCTTCACCGCAGTTGGCAGATTTAAGCAATAACAGCGACACTCTATTAACATCTTCTACTATGCCAACAGTTCGCCGTTCCTCTCGGGTAAGTTACCAACTACTATACTTGCAAGATTATTATTGCAATTCTTCTATTGTCACTGTTCATGAGCCTTGAACTTTTAAGGAGGCTCAAAATGATCCAGATTGGCAGAAAGCGATGCGAGAGGAATTGGAAGCATTATAAAAGACCCGTACTTGGGATCTTATTGATCTACCGCCTAATAAAACAGTTATAGATTGCAAGTGGGTCTTCAAAATTAAGACTCGATCAGATAGGTCTATTAAAGAGTATAAAGCTCGGGTTGTCATGAAGGGATATCACCAGGAAAATGGGATCAATCATAAAGAAACATTTGCCCCCACTGCT
This sequence comes from Carnegiea gigantea, assembly GCA_029747015.1. Lineage (NCBI taxonomy): Eukaryota > Viridiplantae > Streptophyta > Magnoliopsida > Caryophyllales > Cactaceae > Carnegiea > Carnegiea gigantea. The sequence goes on along the minus strand of JAKOGI010000340.1, from coordinate 558,542 downwards.
CGCATTACTATGGTAAGGAGTCTATTAGCCATTACTGCTGTGAAAAAGTGGCAGCTTTTCCAGATGGACGTTAGAAATGCCTTTTTGAATGACGACTTGCAAGAAAAGGTATATATGCGGCCTCCACAGGATATGGTCATCCACCCAATAAGGTTTGTCGTCTTTGCAAAGCATTGTATCGTTTAAAACAAGCTCCCTCGGCCTGGTTTGCTAAGTTCAGTTCCACTGTTCACCGTTTCGGTTTTCGCTCTAGTCCTTATGATCATGCCTTCTTTATCCGCCGCACAAGCAAGGGATATATCATACTGCTACTTTATGTAGATGGCATGATCATTACAGGGGATGATTTCCAAGGGATACAAGATTTAAGACATCATCTCAATGAAGAATTTGAAATGAAAGACTTGGGTTTGCTGAGCTATTTTTTGGGACTGGAAGTCACCTCTAACTCAAAAGGGTATTTTCTATTGCAAGCTAAATATGCTAGTGATCTTATGTCTCGTGCTGGATTAGCCGACAACAAAATTGCTTTATCTGCTCTTGAAGTTAATGCAATGTTCTCACTCACGGATGGATCACCTTTGCTTGATGCTACGTTATATTGCCAACTAATAGGTAGTCTTGTATACCTCATTGTCACAGGACTTGACATAGCACATGCTGTTCATGTGGTCAGTCAATTCCTAGCTGTGCTTCGCATCACCCACTATGCTGTTGTACTAAGGATCCTCTGCTACAGGAAGGCTACAACATTCCAAGGACTCCGCTTTCCTTTTAACTCTTCACTAGAGCTAAAAGCTTATTCAGATTCAGATTGGGCAAGAGATCCAACAGACAGATGTTCTATAACAGGTTATTGTTTGTTTTTTTTTTTTTTGGGTGACTCCTTAATCTCACAGCATAGCAAGAAACAAACAGTTGTAGCTCATTCCAGCACAGAAGCAGAATATCGAGCTCTTGCAGATACTACCTTAGAGTTGGCATGGTACGATGGTTGTTGGAAGACTTAGGTGTAACTCAGCATACATCGACCACAATTTACTGTGACAATCGAAGTGTCATTCAGATAGCTCACAATGATGTCTTCCACGAGCGAACTAAGCATATAGAAGTTGATTACCATTTTATTAGGCAACATCTTCTCAAGCGGGACTTGTCTCTTGCTTCGGTTTCTTCTAGTAAGCAAACAGCTTACATCTTCACTAGATCGCTTCTGCCAGGGCGTTTTCATTATTTAGTCTCCAAACTCAATTTGACTTCTATCATCATGTTGAGTTTGAGGGGGGATGTTACCATATGTAATTTTGTATATAACACAGTAGCTTTATTTTCTCCTTAATTTTAGGACAGAATTATTTTCTTCCCAAAGTTAGGTAGGCTCTATGTGCATATATATCTAGTAGAATCACTTTGAATAATATAACATTTTCCTCTCATATGTTTGTTATTAGTCTTTAGCAATAAAAATTACTTCTAAGAGTCTAAAGAAGAAGTCTGTGGGTCTCTTCAAATAATATAGAAATATAACTTTCCTCACTTGACATGCAAAACAAAATTGCAACAAACGAAGCAGAAAAAGAGTGCAATGCTCTTATAATTAATTGTATCTTGAAGAAAAATGTCAAAATCATGATAATGGTTACTCGTTGCAAATTACAAATAATTATAATAAGAAGGATCTTGGAAGAGTTGTATCTCTAAAAATTTATTCCACAAACTTCTAACCAACAATTTCAAAGTTTCATTCCAAGCAAAACAAGGTTAACTGAAGCCCTATTCCTCCTCATCAAACAACCACCAAGGATAATAAATTGAGGAAAAGGAAGAAAAATAACAACCTCTCTCTTTTCTTGCTGCAAAGAAACCACATTCAATATATTTCTAGGCATTTGAAATTTCAGTATTATCCTCTTTAAGAAACTGCAATTGAATTCTATTTCATCACTGATATATTATTGAATGTGGAGTTCCAAGATTGCAGGATGAAATTAAAGAGTAGAGGGCAAATGTAGCAAATGACATTGAACAACTTCATTACAACACGTCAAAACCCTTGCTCCACAGAGATCTCAAAATGAATGACAATCCACAAAATTAATTTACAGTTAAGAGGAAAGAGATGTCAAGGCATTGGGGCTGAATGAAAGCGAAGAAATTGAGGAAAACGAAATGAGATTTATGGATAAGGGATTAAGAATCTTTCATATCACAGCACAATGGTGACTGTAAAAATAAAATTGGACAAAAGCGAGTAGGTTACAAACATCAATGAAAGAGACATAGCGGCCTCGAGGATGGACAATGAAGATGATATCTAAGTGTTGGGACGAGTGTATACTCTCTCAACACTGTCGTTAACAGTGCCCACTGGGAGCGGTTTCATCACCAACTCACCAACTTAAGTGGGTGGTGGTTTACTACTTTGCTATGCATTGGAGAAATTAATCAAATTATAACCTTAAGAAAAAAATGGCTAATGAAGTCTAGAGAATGATAGAATGAGAACATCGGAGGAAGAGAAGAGAACAATGTGGGATTTTAGTGATATGGGGGGTATGTTCGTCATATGTGGTTGTAGGGGCGGGAAAGAGGAAGATGGTGGATACAGAATCATCGTCTGCTTACAGGGGTGGCGGTTTGTTTCTTTTGTTTTTTTATAGCATGGAATTGACATCACTAATGATAGCTAAGGTTGATCTAACAATCATAATTGTTGGCGATCTTCAATGAACAATGAAAGTTCTTAATGGATTTTGATTCTCTAAGGATTACATATGAGTTCATTGGGATTTGATAAAATAATTTATTTATTAATAATTATGAGTAGTAATAATTAAATTCACATTTGAAGAGTACTCACTAGATAGACATTGTTCAAAGCCAAAATTAACTTGATAAAAAAATTATGAATAATAAGAATTGCATGTAAGAGATAACATCTAAGGTTTGAAATTCAAATTTATTAATTCTTTTGAGGACAATATTAAGGGGCTATTTATTATGAGGAAATGGAAGGTATGAAGTTCCTAACCTTTGTGTTTCGTTTGTGTTTTTTGAGCAAGGGAATTGTCCTCCCCATAACCATGAACTTGAAACACCACATTTGTAAAGGAAATGAAGTCTCCATCCTTCTAAGCTTCAATGTTAGTGTTTCACAAATAAATGAAAAACTGGAAATGGGAGGGGGAAGGAGCTAGGCTAATGCCATTGCTTGTTGAACACTTGTTGGTCGGCACCGAGGAAGCGGATGACACTAGTGCTACACCGTGAATGCTGTTTAACCAGCGATGAACTTGTCAATTTCTTAATTTGACAATTCCCCCTTTGTCGTTTCTTTTCTCCCCAATTTCTTGATTAATTTTTGTTCGATTTCTCGATCTGTTGGTGAAAATTATATTGTTGTGAAATTGTGTTGCTTCTATTTTGCTTGAGAAAATCAAGAAATGAAGATTGATGGTGAAATTGTTCGGTTGATGATTGTTGGTGAAGTGTAGTGATGATTAGGTGGAAGAGGAAAGAGACATAGTGAAATTGTTAGCCTAAGAAGACGAATAAGAGAATGGAATCCTTGGGTTTCTATGGTTGTTCTAGAAAAACTTAGGTTAATAATTCTTGACGCAGTTGGTGTTGATGATGAACTTTAAATAGAAACAAGCAATTCCATGGATTGGATTGATGAAGAGGAAGGAGGAAGCTCGTGCAGACTTTTTTTTATTAAAAAAATTAGAATAGATACCGTACTGTAAATTAAAAGTTAAAAAACAAAATATTTCATTCCATTCCATAATTTATAACTAAACAAAGACTGAATAGTAAATTCTTTTACTTTTGTTCAAGTCTCATCTCCAATCTTCTATGGATCGTTTCTTGATTTCATTCCATCCATTTTTTCATTAAAAAACAACCCCTAAAACTAATATTTTCTAACATGCCACAAAAATATTTGTATTGTGTACAGACATCATGGTCTCCTGCTGACCGAAAACAAAAAAAAAAAAAAAGAAAAAAAAAAGAGGACGTCAGGGCCTTTTTAATTTGAGTCCACTCGTTAGTCACGGGTCAGGATCAAAACCGAGTTAAAGGTGGGGAAGCCCAACCCAATCCCAGGGAAAAGGATAATCCAGAGAAATCATATCACATGTAATATAAACTCAAACCCTAACCCTCGGCTTCTGACTCCTCTCTGTTTCAAAGCCCTAACATTGCTGCCGCACCTGCTTACCTCCAGCTTCTCTCTCCACCAGGTTCTCTCTCTACTTCGCCTCTTCTTCTCTCCCTCTCTGGCTCTCGCTCATAACTGCAATATTGCGATTTGTTAACCGTGTTCTTGGATTATTGCAATTTTGCTTTTCTAGGGTTTTGGTTCGGGTTCAGACATTATCAATGGCTCCTCCTGCTAAAGGTACTCCGTCATTTTTGTTCTTCAGTTTGTCAATCACTTTATATTGATGCAAAATGCTTACAGAAAAATGTTTTCTTTTGATGCATCTGAGTGTTTCCATTTGATTTTCATGTGTCTATGTTCTGCCATGTCCCGTTGAACTTCATTTTATTGCTCTTGCTGTTATCTTACTTTGCAGATTTTATTTAGCTTTTCTTCAAGTGTACATAGCAAATGAGCGAGTTGGGGTTTAGTATTAGTGGGGGATGTTGGTTGGTTGATGGGTTCGATTGGATTCTGTTTTAGGTTATGTTCTTTGATTTTTCTATTGAGAGTTCACTCTAGTGGACGTGTTCTCCAAGTGAAGCCACTGGGGTTTTTGGTGATTGAAAATTTGTGCAATTTTACATTATGTTCTTTATATTTTGACTTTTGAGTTTGTATATCTGTAGTTTTTGCTGTTGATGTTTTTATGATTAATGACTATGTTCTTCACTAATTGCAATGGATTATAGCATATTGAGATGAAGTTAGTTAGCTGTTAGCTTGAATGCTTTTGTTATCACTTGTATGTTGGTTGCACAAAGGTATATGCATTTTTGTTTGATTGTAGTGTACGGGAAGTCAAGTTTGTGGTTTTGGTTGTTAGATCTACTCTTGATAGCCTGCTGTTCTCGATTATATGCGGACCATACTTGTTAACTGCCTGATCTGAAGTAAATTGTTGTTGGCTTGACAGCTTCCTTTATTTTAGTGAGTTGTCAGCATGACAAAGTTGTAATCTGATTACAGAACACATTGATCTCTGGTATTTGTTTGCTGTCTTTTATTTTTATCTATGACCAGTTGTGTGCTCTCAGGTGGAGTTGGTTAATCTGGAATATTGAAAAAAAAAAGGGGGTTTTGGTTGAAGCGCTGGATGTTGCGATTGACTCTGTTGCATTGTGAGCTTCTGTTTCAGAAGCCTCAAAATTGATTAAGATTCTTGAAGACACATTCTTACAATCGTGTTGATCTTACTTCTCCTTTAAAGGATGCTTAGCTTACTTTTGCGACTTTTGTTTCCTATTCAGTTATTCCTTCAACCCATCTATTCCAAGCCTTTTCACTCATGTGCAATCCTGTTTGTGTTAGCTTTCTTTGTTCCTTTGTTCTTGGTTGCTTCGTTCTATTTTGATGGGTTTGAAATTTTTCTACCCTGTCAAATTGTTTGTGGTGATTGTGAACGTCTTGCATTTCTTTCCACGGCAGAAGGCAAGAAGGCAGATCCTAAGGCACAGGCCTTGAAAGCTGCCAAGGCAGTAAAATCAGGTTCATCCACCTTGAAGAAGAAAACTAAGAAGATCAGGACCAAGGTCACCTTCCACAGGCCAAAGACATTGAAGCTGCCAAGGAACCCCAAATATCCTCGCATTAGTGCACCTCCAAGAAACAAGTTGGATCACTATCAAATTCTCAAATACCCATTGACCACTGAGTCTGCAATGAAGAAGATTGAGGACAACAATACCTTGGTTTTTATTGTCGACATTCGTGCAGACAAGAAGAAGATTAAGGATGCTGTTAAGAAGATGTATGACATCCAGGCCAAGAAAGTGAACACCTTGATCAGGTAAAAACATTGGGACTCGGTGGTATAATCTGACATCATATGCATTGTCTGTTTTGAGTGCTAACAATAGCGACAACACCCTAGTGATCATACTGTTAGTGTTATCCAGAGAATTATACCAATTTTAAGGCTAGTCTACATGTGCTTCCTTTGAGTGTAGTAATATGAAACGATGTGTGCTGTTGGGTATTGAAACCCCTGATTTAGCATGCCAGCTTATTATGAGTGTGTTGGCTATACCATACTGGACTGTTTCTATTTATTGTTCTAGTCATTAAAACATCTTATCTATATGTTCCATTGTGGTTAGAAGCATAATGCTTGTAAGGTCGTCTCTACTCTCTAGTTGTTGAAGCATAACTCTTCATGGAGCCAATGCTTGGCCCTTATCCATGTGTTGGTTTTCTTGTTCTCTCCTTGTGGTCGTTTGGGAAAAGAGGAGGGGAGGCTTTTTTTTTTTTGGGGGGGGGGGGTTTATCATGTTAATTTACTGAGTGGAAGGAAAGAAACTAACTAAAACTGAAATGATCTCTGATGCAGGCCTGATGGGACCAAGAAGGCATATGTTCGCTTGACACCCGACTATGATGCCTTGGATGTTGCAAACAAGATTGGAATTATATAAACTGTACTCTTACTACATCTTTTGCTCCTGGGGAGTGGTTGCTTAGACAATTTTGGATAGGAACATTGGTATTTGGTCAAAAGTTCAGATGTTCTCTAACACTCTGAATTTCATTTCGATTTATTAGTATCTTTTCACATGCTGTTTTATAATTTGTTTATCGTAGTAATGGTCGATTTACGTCCCTAGGTTTCTGTCCCTGCAGTATGTGGCTTGCCAGACCCAGGTCGCTTAGTATCGCTCGTCTGGGTGTAGAACTTTGAGCCCGAAAGTTTATTGATTATGTCCATTGCGTTCCTTTGTCATGGAACCTTAAAACATGATTTAGATCCATGATATTTAACTCCAATTATGATCTGAGATGTCTGAACCTGATGTGGATGCGCCTGATTCCGAGTAGGATCCATTCGTTTTGTGGGGAAATTATGTTTTCTGTTATTAACATTCCACTTGCATTTACTTTTTCCACTCTGTAAAAACAAATTCTAATCTTCACTGCTACTCTTTCCAACTCTTTCTTGCTCTTTCTCACTCTCATTTTTTTCTCATATCTTGTTGTGAATAATTTTATCTGTCTTTTACTCCAATTCACCCCTCATTCCATTTAACTTCTTACTCCTGCAGGAAAAAAAAAAACGTAATGTTTTCCTCTTCATTTCTCCACTTTGGTCTGTTTATTTTTATACCACATCCATAATTTACCTGTGAAAGAACGAGCTCTAACTGTGCTCGGATCAAATGGTTTGGATCCTAACATGTGATTCATTGATCCAAGTGGGAGTAAATAATACTGCAACTTTATAAAAGTTGATCATTGGTGACATGTCCTAAATAGTGGATACAACTCATTTGTAGCTGCATGCCTGGACAAATAACAACCCGTCTTGACATGAGCTGATGAGTAGACTGAGTTTGATCTAAGTGGCCTGTTTCCCAAATTGATCAGTTTCGCCTATTTTTTGGTGCAATTTTAGGGGCATAATATATTTATGCCATCTATATAAATCATAATAAAACCTTTTAGTATGTAACAGTACTATTATAAATGGTTATAGTTGTTAAGATGCAAAAGGACTCTAGCTCATCAAATGATTATTATAAGCTGTAAGATAAAAATGGATACTGTATTGTCGCAGCTCATTTAAACAAAAATAATGAGAATTCCAGTATGAATTTATGATTTTGACAAGTACATTTTCAAAAAGGACTTTGTACCCACCTCTAAATATTTTTGAATCCTTAGATCGATGGTCTCCCTTCCTATCTCAATGTGTCCGAACCCATTCTTTGCCGTCTTTGCTTCATGTGATCCATCTCCAACTCCAGTCTTATCTTCCACCTCGTCACATCTCAATGTCTCATGCACAATGGTCTTCTCCGATGCTATCCTAACTACTAGCTCCTTCTAATTCTAACCCCTTCCATGTTGGAGCACATGTTTTTATTGTCCACATAAATATATTTTTCACTTGTGTATTTGTCATATATTAATTTTTAATATATATGTGCTGATGTAACTTTTGGGAATATGTGATCTTAGGAGTACGATATACATATTATCCATGGTGGTTGTATATTCTACATTACATGCAGCTTCCATACTTCACTACGACAGTCAATTATCAATCAACCACTTCACAACATCAGTAAGGCTTCCTGCTGGAGTTTATTTAATATTTGTCAAGATACATATGTTATATAAACCATAACTGCGGATCGTCAAATGGGTGGTCTATTAGGGGATGACTCAACTTCCAAAAAGGAGGTGTGGGCTCAAATCCCACCATAGGCTCAGGAAACTTTCCTTGCCGTTGTCCTCCCTTCTTTCCTATGCCTTCGGAAGCTAATATGTTCCCATAAGATATGGACCTTTAGATGAGCTTACTCACTAATGTTAAAAGAAAAAATCACGTAAACCATTAATTTGAGAACAACAAACAAATTAATTGGCTAAAAGGACATTCTTCTTGCAATCTAAGATGTGGATAGCTTTTTATTGTGTACAAAGAGGTGAATTAAAGTATCTAGGAAGAGAGAATTCTGCTGAAACCTCCGTGTTCCAACCTCCTCCTCTTTTGACATTTTTATTCCCCCCTTACTACATGGCCACCGTAGATCTCTCCATGGAGCATATTCTAAGTTTCGTATTGACTATGATCTAGTTTTCGTCTCCTTCCTCCCAAATGGACGAAATGGTGAATTTCTGCCCTCCTTTTTTGGCGTCTAAATATTAGATTACACGCCCTAAAATATAATACGTTATACTCCTATCTCAAGCTCCCATCTCTAGAAAAAATCTAGACTACAACACGTCTATTATCTAGGCTTTGCAATTAACATAAGGCTTCCTAGCCATCTCATACGCATCTTTGCTCTTGTTGCCCGTCATCTTCCGATGTCGGCCCTAATAAACATTCTCTTGGAATCAGCTTTTCTACAAGTAGGAATATCTGTAGAGGTAACTTACATTTAAATCTCTCCTAACTCAACGAAAGCGAGACTCACACTAAAAAGCGGTATGGTGTTGGCCCCAATAAACATTCGGAAAAAATCAAAGAATGGCACAGGGATTAAGATTTGCCCACGAGGAGTGCGCATACCATGTGTCCTCATACCATGTGTACTCTTTGGTAATGATAGTCTATGTTTTAGTAAAGGTCAAGTACAATCTTATGGAATTCTCGAACAAATAATAGATATTTTTTTTTTTGGGGGGGGAGGTAAATTCGGTCAGCTGTTTCGTGAGCATAAATCAGCTATGATCACCTAATGCTGCTGCAAATGACCAAAATTTAGCTAAAGGTTTTTTTTGGCATCCTCAATGCCTCATTGAAGTATCCTTGGAAGGCATCTTGGGTGCTTTACCATTAGTGGTATACAGGATTAAAAATAACCTTTTTCCTGCATATTCTAGAAAAGGCTAATGGTCGTTATTGTCCAAGCTACTTGGAATTCAACGCTTTGAAGTACTGAAAGCCATTTACTAGCACCTTGACAAACATTCATAGAAATTTTTTCCCCTTTTTTCTAGAATAATCGAGGTACCATTGAAAATTAAAAGCAATGGTCATGATAGCTTGGGATAAAAGTTCTAGGTCAAAAAGTTTGGATATTGGACTTAAGCGTACGACGGTCGTTAATGAGGCTTTCCAATGTAAACTTATTTAGAAACTTGTTAATGAATCTCAAAATTTAAGGGCTAGCAAAGTGCGTGTGAAATATATGCCTTTGGAACTTTGCTTTTTTAAGTCGGTTAAATAGATTGACTATTGGGTTTGGAAAAATCTTATGCTGATGCAATGAACCCTTCAAAAAAAGGTATTCGCGAAAAATAGGTGATGGAACAAAAATTCCATTTGGGATTGATAATTGGTGCCATGAGAATAACTTTTTACAGGTGACGTGTCTTTAACTAGCATATGCCAACAAGAACATGTCAATAACTACATTACACTTGATAAAAAGATTGATTTGGCCAAATTTGATGTTACCCTACCACATCCAGTTGCGGCTTCTAGTGCTAGCATTCCATTTTCAAATACCCCATTACCAGATCTTGTTGGGGACAAGTCATTTTGAAATTTTCTACTTAGCGATGCCCTGGATTCCAGACAGAGGTCCCTTGGAAAGGAAATTGGATTTGGAAGGTCTATCCTACTCAAGCTTAAGAAGTTTTTCTGGGCATCTTTTCGACGATAGAATCCCAATTAGAGGAAATCTGCTCAAGATAGGGGTTAATATTGCCCAAATAGCTCATAAGCATAGTTTGATCTCTTCTACATTCACTACCGCAGATGATATGGATCGCAAGTGGCTGCTTCAATTCTTTAAATCACAATATCAAGAAGGAGAGCTCCACAAAATCACCTTCTTAATTTGGAGTTTATGGCAGGGAAGAAATACTAGCGTCTTCAGCAATGACATTTTCGACACAATACGAGTCCTTATTAGAGCAAAGCAAGCTAGTGCAAAATAGAAAGCAGGATGACACATGTCCAATATTGATACATGGTCTAATTAGAGACTGAAAATATTTTATCAGAGATTGGAAATGACATTTAATTACTGTGGGGTTAGTTGAAAGGCTCTGCCCCAGTCGGAGCCTTGACGTCTCATTAAATAGCAGTTGAATGTGTTACATAAGGAATACAAAATTTTACAATTAGATTCCTAATATAACTCTATTACCCATCCTCAATCTATGCAGGAAGTTTCATAGACAGATTGATATGGAAAAATTCAAGCTGCTTAGTGGACAACCCCTTAGTAAATATATCTGCCAACTGAAACTTAGTGGGAATATACCGAACAATTAAATCACCATGAGCCACACGCTCCCAAACAAAAAGGTAATCAACTTCAATGTGCTTGGTATGATCATGTTGTATGAGATTCACAGCCATGTAGAAGGCACTGACATTGTTGCCATAAACCTTGGTAAGAGATGGGAGATGAATACCAAGATCACCAAGAAGTTTCCGAATCCATTTGGTTTCAACAACCGTATAAGCGACATCCGGTATTATGCTTCAATTGAAGATTTGGAAACTGTGGCTTGCTTCATTGACCACTAGGAAATAAGATTGGAGCCAGAAAACACTGCATATCTAGTAGTGGAGCGAGAGGAGTCCTTATAGCTAGCTAGTCAGCATTAGAATAAGCCACAATAAGAGATAGACAGGCTACAAGGCGAAGCTGTAAACCATAAGTCAATGTACCCTATAAATACCTGAAAATACGCTAACAACATGCAGATAGTAATATGGGAAGCATGCATGTATTGAGAAACAATATGAACTGCATAGGCAATGTCAGGTCTAGTCATGGTTAAGTATTGCAAAACACCTATTATAACTCCTGTACTCAGAGGCATCTGTAAGTAACTCTCCATCCGTCAGAGTCAAAGTGGTTTTTGAAAGAAATGGAGTACGAACAGGCTTAACAGTATGCATATAAACTTATGGAGAAGATCTTGAACATATTTTTACTAGGTCAAAAATATGCCCTGAGATGTTCATACTACCTGAACACCCAAGAAAAAGTGCAGGTCACCTAAGTCTTTCATAGGAAACTGATTGGAAAGAAGAGAGATGAAATTATGAAGAACTATAGGGGAACCACCAGTAAGAATAATATCATCTACATAGAGACGTAAAATCATAGAATTATGGTTCCATGGTGATAGCAAAACATGGACGGATCAGCTGGGCTATAAACAAAACTATGAAACAGAAGAAAACAGCTAAATTTATGGAACCAAGCACAAGGAGGCTGCTTAAGTCCATAAATAGCCTTTTTGAGCTAGCAAAGATGATGAAAAAAGTGAGGGTGAACAAACTCAGGAGGTTGTTTCATGTAGACTTCCTCTGTAAGAACACCATGTAAGAAGACATTTTTGACGTTCAATTGTCAAATGGAAACAATTGTGAGAGTAAGCAGTAAAATGTTACGGATTTGACCAGTTGTAAGGTATGGGACTTGTCCCACATCGGTTGTATGGGCAACTGATGAGGGGTTTATAGACCAAATGGGTTCTCTCATCTAATAAGTTAGTCTTTTGTGATGAGTTCTCCTATTTGGTCTGTAACAATTGGTATCAAAGTCAACTAGGAGTGGTGGCCCAAGGAGTGGTGGCTTGGAGGAGCCAGTCGTGACCAACGTGGCCGTGACCAACGAGGACTCGGAGTGATGGCCTGGAGGAGCTAGCCGTGACCAACGAGGAGTTGGAGTGGTGGCCCACGGAGTGGTGGCCTGGGAAAGAACCAGCCGTGACCAACGTGGCCGTGATCAACGAGAACTCGGAGTGGTGATCCACGGAGTGGTGGCCTGGGGAAGCCAGCCGTGACCAACGAGGACGTTGGCCCTTAAGGAGGGTCGAATGTTACGGATTTGACTAGTTGCAAGGTATGGGACTTGTCCCACATCGGCTGTATGGGCAACTGATGAGGGGTTTATAGACCAAATGGGTTCTCTCTCCTAATAGGCTAGTCTTTTGGGATGAGTTCTTCTATTTGGTCTGTAACATAAAATAAGACAAATAGTGGGAGGCATGACAACTGGACTGAATGTCTCATGGTAGTCAATGCTAACCTGTTGGTGATTGCTAAAAGCAACCAACTGTGCCTTATATCTTTCTACATAACCATCAGAATTAAACCGGACCCTCTAGAATCATTTACAATCCACTAAATTTTGTCCAGGTTAGGATGATACCAAATCTTTAGTCTCATTAACAAGTAAGGTATTAAATTCTCCAGCCATAGCCTTCCACTTTGAATCTGTAGGTGCCTTTTTAAAGGATGTCCGTTCGAAACCAACAATGGTCGTGTCAAGGGAAAAAAATTTGTTTGGGCTTGCAAATTCCAGCTTTGGCCAGGTTTGCATGGGATGGATGTTGGAAGAGGGAGGTTCGGGTTGGGTTGAGGCAGAACAGGGCCGGGTTGAGGCAGATGTGAAGGACCATAAGACAATGGCGGGTCATTTGGGTTGAACAGATTCGACCTAGATGTGGAAGAGGGCAGTGGCTCTAAAATGCGGGAAAGGCAAACAGGAGAAACAAGCGTGGTAATGGGCTGAGATATGGGCCGAGACGAGGCTGGGCAAGTCGGGGAAGTGGAAAAGGGACGCACATTAGAAGAAGGGCAAGCTTAACGAACTGGTCTCGGCAAACTTGGCAGTGGCGAGGAGTTTGTGGATGCTGAGGAAGAAGGGGAGTTAGATGGGACAACAGAGGGAAGACGCGTAATGGTAGGTCCGGACATAACAAAAGTAGGCTTTGGCAACGGCTATACGGCAACAGTTTGTAAAATTGTTGCAATAGATAGTTTATACAACATCTATTTAAAATGTTGTCTAAAGTTTTGACTATTGCAGCATTTGTACAAAATTGTTGCAGTAGATATGTTAGACAACATTAGTAAACTGTTGTATTAGCCTATACATTATTTATATTTTTTTTAAAGAAATGATTTTTTTTTGGGTGCCAAAACATTTTTCGAACCCCGGGAAGCCCCAAAATTTCCCCCAAAATTTCATTTAAAAAAAAGGAAAATGGGAAAGCAGTACAAGCCCTAATCTAGGTTGTTCTTTCGAACGCCCAAAACAGATCTCCTTCCCAGACCTTCGAACGCCATATTCTTCCCAGACCTTCGAACACCATATCCTTACCAGACCTCAACGCCATTGGCTTCGACACTAGCAACGACACTCTAACGCCATCATCCGCCGGCGACTGCAGTACCTGCTGTTTCAGTCATCACCGGCGGCATCCTGTAGCAGCGTGAGAGGTTCTGAGGTCAGCCCTGATTCAAGCCATCGTCAAGTTGGTGTTTCATTCAACTGGTAACTACCTTTGCTCTCTTGAAATTAGTTAATTTGGTGTCTGATTTGTATACTTTACACGACCCTTCTCACTCTCTCCCCCTATCTCTGACCAATATAGCTTTGCTTAGGCCAATAGGCAAAACTCAGAGTTGGTGGTTTTGTATTGTTTAGGTTGGGTTAGTGAAGTATGCTTAACCCTAATTATCTTTGGATTGGTGATTTTGAGAAAGCTGTTTAATTAATTTTTCCTCTTCGCTTTGCCACTCTTGTTCTTAGTTCATTTCTGTTGCTGTTTGTTCGTCCTTCTTTTGACCTGTTTGCCCTGTTTTCGATTTTAAAGCATGAGGTAATGGGTATATGGGAGTATCAAGATTCAATATTTGTGTGTTTATACTAATTTTCTGCGGTTGAAATTTGTGTTCTTCAAGTTGTTTTTCTTTATCAAAAAAACTGAGTTGTGTGTCTGATTTGTGTGTCTGATGCCCAATTTTGCTACTGTTTTACATGTCTCTCTTCAGAGTTCAACCTTAGGGTGCAAACAAATAAATGCAGTTCGATAGTAAGTGGAGAAAACTGAGGCCTGTGACCAACATCTATCAGTTGAAAAATAAGTGCATAAAACAACTTACTATCATTGCACTATTTTAGCTAAGAAGCTCGATGTGCAATAGATGCTTAGCTTGTGCACTAGGACAGCAAATGATGTACACGTGGGAGGGTGAGTGACTGTATGATGTGCATCCATACACATCATACAGTCATATGTTCTGCAATGAATTGGGCTATATTTGCCAAGTCTATGTCAGAAAGACTATGCCAAGTGATGAGAAGGCTACCATGTGAAGTCTAAGATTCCTCTTATGATAAGCTCTTTAAATGCATATAGATTGCGCATTCCATTTGTGTAATTCTGCTTAGATAGCTGTGCAGCTCTCATAAATCCTTCTCTTTGATAAGCTTGCTCCCCCCCCCCGGGTGGGCTGGTTGTGTCATTATGTTACATATCCTCAGCCTTTTCTTCTGACTTAATTAGTGAGATGTACAGCTGGAAGTTCCCCCCTGGTGAACTTTTTGTTCGAGTATCTCCACCTTTCCTGTTTGGTTTCTCCATTTTATTGCTGAACCTTTCCAGTATCTCTATTACCCTGGGAAAAGGGTTGTAGTTAGCATCTTCTTTCATATTTCCTTTTGTGGGTCTATGGTAGCTTTCTTTAGTCACTTTTAACTTTTATGCAGCCCGGTGTGGTACCCCCCCCCCCAAAAAAAGAACTTTGTTTGTCATTCCCCTCCATTTTACACGTTCTTGAGTAGTTTTTTTTTAATAATTACCCTATTTATAACTGTTAGTTTCTCAATATGTTTTCAGTTAGTTGTTTTTCACTATGTTAAGGCTTTTCAAAATTTGGTGGCTTTTTCGGAAACAATGTTTCTAATTAGCCAACAACAAGGATGCTTAATCTGATGTTGTTGAGTGCTTATTGTTCATCTATTGTCGTTTTGGAATTTGAGCTTATGTATAAACTTTTAATTTTTAGTTTCGAATCCAATATCTAATTTTCTTAAGCTTTTACCTTGGCTAAGCAGTTCAATTCTTTTTCAAGCTAGGAATTTTCAGTTTAATTGCAGCCTTGTATACGTTGCAGAATCCAATGTATGTTTTTCTGAAATTGTTCTTTTATCTTACTTTTTCTATTCTGTTGTTGAAATGTAACATGATGAGAACATTTTGCCCATCAAAAGTGTAACATTGATTCTCATTTTGTGCCAAGGTCAATTGTTACATGGAATATGGGTCTTTGTAAATGTTGGTATTCCCTCAAAGGAGGCTGCTTTATGGTTCGATCCTCTTATTTTGATTTCTCGAACCGGCTCAGGATCGATAGGCCAATTTACTAGTGCAAGAATGAGTGAACCTACTCTTCCAAGAGCAGAAGTAGGCGCGTAAGCCACTTCATCTTCATTTACAGATTACTATTCATAGAAACTCTCTAATCGTGACGGGGGATGAGAAAGGGGAAGTCGGGGTCTAGGACAGCCATTGTTGAGAACTATGCATTTTGATGTTGTATTAGAAAAATCACATATAATTATTCAAATAATGCGGGAGCATAGGTACTTGCACCATCCAATGCTGATTCATTACTATGCTACTAGTTGGCAGAATTAAGTATGATAGAATTAAAGCTATGTGATAATCAAACATTGCACTTGGTCTTTGTTGGGATGAGTTAGTACTCTGTTAATTGTCAAGCAAAAGAACTTCATGTATGATTGAGAATTGAAGCCTGATTGGTTTTAAAGGAGTACATTTTTAAGAGCAAAAGCCAAGTATAATTTTTTCAGTTAACTCCAAAAGAACAAGTTTTTTTGATAAGGTCATTAGGTGAATGAATCCAAACAGAATGTTCATCACCCAGCACCAATCCTCAACTACAGAACAAGAGGAGAGAAACAAGGGGCTAAGCGACCAATCCTCAACTAGGTCATGAGCTTCTCCAATTTGTATTTTACATTTATATTGCAATTGCATGGCTGTTTTGGTTGATGTGATGCACACACACACACATACACGTCGATTGGCCCATTGTTTTACTTTTGGATTTTAATTACATTCCAATGGTGTTATTCCTATACCACCCCCCGAAAGATTAAAAAAAGTCATAGCAAGAAGGTAAAGCTTTCTATGTTCCTGTTCATTTTGGAATGGATTTTATAATTAAAAAAAGCTCAAATTATTCAAGAGGGAAAACAATAAAACATGAATCCCTTCCATCCCAAGAGCTTTGCGGTTTACCTCTGGCTCATGCTGTCAAAAGTAGTAGCAAAATAAAAATGTATCAAAAGTTGTAGCATGGGACATTAGGTATAGATCTAGATTTCTCAGTGAAACCTAAGGAAGGAATCAGAACTCATAGTCGTACACGTATGGATTACCCAAGTGGGGGATTACAGACTGGGAATGCAGCTACAGCGTCTTCATATGTACAGATCCAGTACTTGACAGTAATAAGTAGCAAAAGTGCATATGGTGTCAAGTGTATATACTATAGAACACAAATAGCTGCTAGCTATCTACATTTATAATAATCAAAATGTTTTACCCTAAACTTGTTGCTGTCATGGAATATAATGCAACACATAGATGCTGAAAAAAGGCCCCAAGAAGCACTGACGGACATA
The DNA here is from genome assembly GCA_029747015.1 of Carnegiea gigantea. Lineage (NCBI taxonomy): Eukaryota > Viridiplantae > Streptophyta > Magnoliopsida > Caryophyllales > Cactaceae > Carnegiea > Carnegiea gigantea. The sequence continues at coordinate 541,421 of JAKOGI010000340.1, read as the reverse complement.
CATTCATGGTTTCATTTTCATCTGCAACTGTTGAGAGGAAAATACATTCAAAATTTGTGCGTGAAAATCCTTAGAATTTTTTAGGGGAATAGACAAACAAATCAATGCACTCATCGTATTTTAAAAAGCTCAAAAGGATGATAAATGTGGTCCACCATTGTTTGGAGAGGGGGGGTTTAGACTTCATCAACCACCTACTGCTGAACCTTAATGTATATCATTAGGTTCCACACTTTGTAGATAGAATGTCATTTTTTTCTCCTCCTAGGACCACTGCTATTTACCACCATTTGTTCACCATGATTGATACAAATCATTAATGAATCTATCACAATATAGCAGTTGAGAGCCTGATACACTTACATCCACCTTAGCTGTTGACACATGAGATATGAATATATTCACAGACACACCCCCTGGAACCGCCTTCTGTGTAAATGAGCGAACCGCCAATAGCATTGACAAGGTATACATGATGCAGTTATGACTTGCCACACTATAAAATCCTTACTCCCAGACTCCAATTTATTTATTTTTTTATTTTTGGAAAAGCCCCAATTTAATATCCTATATTAATGGTTGTTGTAAATTACTAATGTGTGCACTTGTGTGTGTAATAACTTAGATTTGTCCTAGTATCATGCAAAAGCATGCGTTAAGCTTGATCATTCTATTTTCTCTCTCTTTCTTTGTTATTTCTTTCATGATATTAGGCTTAATTTGCTTCAAATTTCATGGTCTGCATTTACATTACGTGATCCTCACAGTTTGACCGTGAATGTGATTATCAATTATCGATATGAAGATGATGTACTTGGTTGAATAATGATGGAAGTTCAAAATGGAAACTTGTCTGTTCATATTGACATAAGTGTGTACTTTTTTAAGTAAAAAAACAATAATGATCTACGCCTGACTTATTTTTCTTCATTTGCGTATGATAGAAAACTTATGTAATTAAAATTGTAGACTGCTAGACAACATGCACACTGCTGGACCTCTGAGTTTTGCAAGAATCTATCAGAAGCTGGTAAGAAAAGAAATATGATATGCCTTATTTAATATTCCTCATTATTTAACATCTTCCGTACTTGCAGATCATTAACTTTGCACCACATCAGTAAGAAATCCCTCCCCCTTTGATTATCTCCTCCCCTAATCTAATTTTGTGACTTGAAGCTGAAAATGTTGGTATGGTGCTTGTTGTGAAAGTACCACTTACGAATTTGTTGGACATGCTTGAGATGGGGGAAAACTGGTTGTATTCCTCTTAACATCACCAATGATCATCATATCTGCCATATTGAGATGGGGGAATACTATTTGGTTTGGTTTGGTTTTTATCCTTTTCGGTCTTCTGGGTTTGTTATTATGCAATTTAAGCCCTTGTGTGTCTGTGTTGCATATCATCTAGAGTCGCTTTGTATGGCCATATGAGCCAACCATTTCTTAGCTAAGGTTGTTTATAGTTGGGATGTATACCCAAGTACTCCGGACATGTGGTCCGTGGAGTTGTACTTTTCATTGTTTCTTTGTTTTAGTGTTGAACTGCACTGGTTGATATGCTCCGGGCGAGTGTCGCGTAGAGCTGTGAACTCTGGCGGGTAGCCGTTGAGTTGGTTGGTTTTATTGCTGCTTTTAATTGTAGGGAATTTAATGTAAGGCTTTAAGGTTGGAAAATGGTTAGTTGTCAGGGAAAATTGTGTCCGTTTCGCCCCAGAATTTAAAGAGAAACGATAACACTCCTAGTCCTAGGGTTGGGGGCGTTACATGAACTTACCCCTTTTATTGCTTGCTATATTTTTCTTTCAAGCTTGGCACATGGTTGATCATATTCGAAGTTATGGTCTTTTAGTTATTTGGCAATTTTAAGAAAACTGATAATGGATCTTTATCGCTTATTTGCAGGTGGACTTTCGTATTGGCAATGATCTATATATTAGGTGGACTTTTACTTTGGCTATTATCTATTTTGTGGTATGTGATAGCTTAAAGAACCATTCATCTCATTCTAGCTTGATATGAAACTTGTTGATTTTTTTTTTTCTTTTGGGGTGTTTAATACCTATCTGATTTTATATATTGTGTACATATTTTCATCATCCATTCGCTCCACAAGTGAGAGTTCTTATTATGAAGGCCACTATCCTTGAAGATATTTGTTCGTTTTACCCCCTTTGTAATTTGGGAAAAAATCATTGTATACATACAGTGATTCAAGGGGCGGAAAAGTTGTTGCCTCCTTTTCTTATTTTTGGAAAATTAATTGTATACGTATTTTAAGACTTTTGGTATATGGACGGTAATTTGAGGAATTTGGTTTACATTATTTTGGATTTTATTAATTAATGGTTCATTTATATATGTGGTGTTGATGCTTGATCAAAGGTGACGTCAAACTTTCATTCACAAACCACATTTGGTGGCATGTTGTGTACACAAGGGGATCCAATGAAATTATAGATTGTATGAGTTGAAGCATTTAAAAGCCAGGCATTTGGTTTCTATTTTTGCAAAATGTTGCAATAGGTGAAAGATATGTGTTGCTTAGTATCTATTCAATCTGTTGCCATAGATGAAAGATACATTGCCATAGTATTTATTCAAAAGTGTTGCAATAGCTAGGCATATGGCAACAGTTTTCGTGACTTTATGCAACAATTACAAAAACTGTTGCCTAAGGATCAGAAAGTATTGCGGTAGGCCTAATGCAACCCCCATTAAAGGCAACAGTTGAAAAATTGTTGCAATAGACCTGTCGCAACGCTTTCATTTGCTATCGTAACAGTTTTGCCTGTTGCCAAAGCCCACTTTTGTTGTGAAGAAGACAATCGGGAGAAGGTGGATTGATCGGACACTGTCGAGGAAGTGTTAATCAACAATTTGGAGTAAGGAAAATGATTTTCATGAAAAACGATATGACAACTTATGTGAATCCATTCTTTAATATTATATCCTTTTGTAATGAGGATGTAACCAAGAAAAATGCAAAGAGTAGACCAGGATGCTAGTTTTTTTGTAGAAGTGGTGGAAAAATTTGGGAAGCATGCACATCTAAAAGTTTTGAGAAAGCTATAATCCGGGGATGTTTGAAATAATTCTTCAAAAGGAGATCAGCCTTGAAGAGTCGGTGCAGGATGCTGGTTAATAGTAAACACAATAGTAGAAACAGCTTCCACCCCAAAGTTAGCAGGCATTATGTAACGCCCCCAATCATTAATGTCTGATTGGTCTTAACTTAATCACCTATTTACTGTTGGTTTGCAGCGGAAGTCCTTGATTGGAGGCATTACCGCCGTTCCGTAGTGGAACAAGGCTATCTGATTTACTGAACTTTTGGAAAGACAAATAAACATTTGTCCATTCATGCAGTTCAAAATGAATGTGATGACGTATAGGCATTATACCTCAAAGTTTCAAAAGTACGACTATAAGTAAGTTCTCCGGGGTGCTACCTACCATCACTGTGAGCCTTGGCTAGCTAACGCCCAATTAAAACTGCAACTTTCGTTCACTTCTTGCCACCTTCTGGCTTGCCTGGAGGATGAATGTTCCTAGATCTCTTACCTAAAATAGAAAACATAGAAATATTCAAATGATGAGCCGAAGCTCAGCACGTACATTCCTATGCCATAAAATAAGTTTTATGCGAAATTAGTTGGGCACCCACATTTCAAAATATTTTGCGTTGCAAACAAGAGAGAGAGAATGTACAAGTAAAATTTGCTTTGCTAATTAATATCTGGAAGTGAACCCCTTGGTCGATGTATATCTTGAAACGATCATACTTTAGGTGCTCACCCCCCAGGCCGATCGAGAAGCCTGAGTTGACACCATGCACGGGTATATTGATGGGCATAAGCCCTAATGCTTGGTCATTGGGCGGGGTTACTTGTTTATATGACAAAACACTGTGAAACTTGATTCCTTGAATGAATCTTATGTTAATTTTCATTGCCGAGAAATATGTGAGTTTTCGAAGAGCACAGGCAGTGTACGTACCTGGTCTTTGAGATTCTCTCTCTTTTATAATGAGAAACGTGCGTTGGCAGCTTGAAGCGATAGATGTGGCCTTATTCCTACTTCAAGTGTGTTATTTTTGCCATTAGTGAAAGGTTAAGAAATTTTATTAAATTTTTCTGACTAACTGATCAAATAATTTAAAATTTCCGTGATCTCATTTTTAATTCTTCGTGTAATAATTATTATTAAATCAAGCGGATTCTATTCCCCTTTTTTTTGTGTGTGCTTTCTTCCCTCTCGTGATATTGTTAACATTTGTTTAATAAATGTTATGAGAGCATGATGGTATGACACGCCTTGGGTTTATTAATGTCGACGTTATTGCCACTACTACCCGAATTATTGTTATGAACTTGTTACTATTGTTCACCTTGTTTTGATTGCTAGGATTACGTTAATTGCTTTGCTATTATTATCATTTTTATACCATGGTTATCATCTTACTTTAAGCCCCGAGCGTCGCTAATTAATCCACTTCAAGTAGCTCAGGTTCAATTTCCTAGTCAACCCCTATGAAATCATTCTTACGTTTAAGTCCTGATTCATATCAGTAGAGATCTTGGATATCCTTAGCCACAATCGCCGCTCCTTTAACACCTTAAGTTTGTAATCTAGTTACCCCTCACTTTTTGCCCAAGAAGTGCCAAACATTAACATTGTTTCACTTCTTCCCCTTCTTCTACTCCATTTTTCCTGGGCATCTAAGTTCAAAGGATGCTTCCACACATTAATCTTATACATATATACATATACATAGATTTAATCATCACTTAATTAGTTGACCACTAATAGATTAATATAATTAACTTAAACTTTATTGAAGCCTTAAGCCTTAACTTTTCATATCCTTAATAATATCGCACACATACATATTTCTCCAAATTCTCACTCAAACATTACTAAGACTTCGTCTAAAATCTTCAAAGCAAGACAATTAAACTTAGATTTCGTTCAAGTATCTAATCTTAACCATCACGCTTATGGCTACAATTCACCCCTTTAATACATTTTTCTCGATAATCTCATTCAAATGTGCATTACAATCCACTTGAACACCATTAAATCAACATCACAAGCTTAATTCACATCCAAGTCCAAATGACATTCAAACATTTAAACCCTAGGTCACCATGCCCATGTCATTAATGCTTCCACTTTCCCCACAGATATATATATCCATTTTAATTAGTACAATAACTCACTTAAACACTAATGAATCAACACGATTAAACTCAATCATTATCGAAGCATCCAAGCCCCAATCACCATGTTCATGGAAACAACACATACATCCAACATATATAACTGCCTAATTTCATTCAATTGCTCATGAAAATTAATCTCAACCTCCTCACAATGACCTAATCAAGCCCAACCTTTACACACAAACACCACATTTTCAATATCATGTTCACCTCCAACCTCACTTCATCCTCTTAATTACACCCAAATGCCACATTCTCAATATCATGTTCACCTCCAACCTCACTTCATCCTCTTAAATTTCACAACCAAATTTCAAGAAAACTAGAATTTAATAGATATTCAAACGAAATATATTGTCGTTTACAAAAATTGAATCACAAACAATCAAAACCCAAATTAGGAAAGGTTAGGGTTTTACCTTTCAATTGATATAGAGGTGGGGAGGGAGAGCTGGCAAACTGTGGCCCTGGACGGTGGCGTCCGGCAGCAGCAAGCGCCGGTGTCTGTTGGCAGGTGTCGGCGGATAGTGTAGCGACGAGGAGGAGGGAGGTGCCGGGCAGAAAACAGGGAGTTTCCGTCGGGGTTGAGAAGGAAACAGCGAAGGGGGGTTGTTCGGGTGGCTGGCAACGGCAGGAAGACGCCGGCGACGGCAGTGGACAGCCGGTGAGCAAGAAGGCCGACACAGTGGACAGGGGAGAGGGGCGTCGGGTGTGTGCGCGTGAGATGCAGAGAAAATTGAGAGGTTTAGGGTTTGGTTTGATTTTAGCCAACTTTATGTCAGTTCTTCTTTTCTTTTTCTTCTTTTTTCCCCCCCTAGCTATACTAATATGGTTATTATCATTATCTTGGTTTATTTTATTTTGTTCTTTCCCCACTCTTTACATGTACATTGATATATATATATATATATATATATTATATATATATATTATATATTATATATAGATATATATATATATATATATTGAATTAATATTTTCGGCTAAAGTTACTGAATTAAAAATTTTAATCTTTTGAATGTAAAATTTGAGGGAACATTTTCATACTGACAGACATTCAATTAGTCATTAGAATTTTTAATGACTTATTTAGGAGTAACCAAATCCATTTTGAGGCCACTCTGCCGATTCAACCTGCAATTGCACACATACATATACATATATAGAAAATGCTGAATTGAAATACGAGGCCCAACTTGATTAATTTATAATTAAGATAATTCAATGTAATTAGAATGAATATTAGGTTCGGGCCGTTACAGCCCTCCCCCCTTTAAATAAGTTTCGTCCTCGAAACTTGCAGTTTAAAAGAAACATTTATCATACTTCAAATAAGTACGGACATTGGTTTATTGTGGATCTGGAACATATTTTCGGAGCTGTGAGATGGGAAAACCGTTTTGTATATATTCAAGTTCTGGTGGTAAATCTAATGTGTAAACCACTGGGTTTCATCCTCATGTAACCCCCTCCTTACTTTAGGCTAGGAGGTTTAGTGTTTTCTTAAATTTTGGGGCGAAATGGACAAAATTTTCCCTGTAAACTGACCATTTCCCCTGGCTTAAAGCCTTACATTAAATTCCTACAGTGGATAGAAATATAAAAGGATACCAATCAAGTTCAATGGCTACATGCCCGAGACCACAACTCTACGGGCCACACGCCCAGAGTAACTCATCCAACATAGTTCAATAGTAGAAATGAAATGAAAAATACAACTCAACAGATCACACATCCAGAGTGCTAAGGTTTACATCCTAAAAATAAACAATAATTGGCTCACATAGCCATACAGAGCAACCCATGAACAATACACATTACAAGACTTCAGTATCTGACTTATACAAGCTCTTAAACTTCAATTATGTCGCAATACGTTGTTACCTCTCAAATCAACATGCAGAGCATACCATCCCACTTCTATATGTGCACATATGACCCCTCTTCGAAGCAAAGAGTGGTTTCAATTTGGCATACATATATTGAACTTTACCTGTCACATTGGAAACATGGGGAAATGGGAAATAGAAGGGGAACGAACTATTTCTCTTACATGATATTTTCAAGGTTTATGAAAATGCAAGATTGGGTAATTATAATTGTGTTCAGTCTATGCTTAGCTTTTCATCCTTGAACTAGTCAAAGGTTTACAAAGTCTAAATTTGACATTAAAGATAAAAATATCGATGAATGAGAGTGATAAAAGATGGTGGTCAAGTGAGTCATTGTCCATGAAAGAATTACACGGCAAAGTTAGAAATGATTGATAAGGAAGGGATTGTCATAAGCTGGCCGAAGTAACGATGGCTATGAACCTTTCTTTTTTTTTTTTTTTCCGGAATCCTAGAATGAAAGGTGAGTTATTGCTCAAAACAGTTTATTCATCGTTTTTGGATATGTGGCTTATTGAGAATATTATTATTGATTTATTATTGTATATGTACATTTTTCTTCTCTCTCTCTCTACTGGATTTGAGTTCGGAGTTGGGATTAATACACTCAGATGAGTTAAATGCGGATTTACATGAATTGAGGGGAGATTTAGATGATGCTCGGTAGCAATACTAAAAGAACAATTACGGAACAGTAAATGGGATGAGGAATACACTCCTTAATTAACAGCTGAAAGAGACCAAAGGATCTGATTACATTCAACAAGCATTGATTTAATCAGCTTTGGAGGGTTCTATAAGTCAAGAAATTAAAATGAGTGGCTGCTAGTTATCTGGAATTGAAATGCACAATGAGGGAAAAGATATGTACTGAAGTATGGTTGCAGCAACAGTGAAAAGATTTGCAAGCTTAAGGTGAATGAAAAGGAATGACAAATTGAATTATGTTATTGCATAACAAAGGGGGTAGCTAGTTCTAGGTGGTAACCAAGGAGGTCTAAAAGGATGCTAAGTTATGTAATAAGATCTGTCAAAAGGGGGGTTTACTATTAGTTGACCAAAGGTCACTCTAAACTCATCTCGATCAATACAGGAGCTGATGCTGATGAAGTTTCGAGGATTTGAAAAGCTCAAAAAAAAGTTGCCCAGGTTTCAACCGGTATACAAATATCTCATGGATCTTAATACCCCCACAATCCTTTGTTGTTGCACCTGAAGTTATGTTGTGATAATGCTCTTTTAAATTTGACATCTCAATCTCATAAAATCAGTAGTAATCCTTCCATAAAGTTCATGCAATATGCAAATATATGTATGCTCAACTCACCACTTTCAATTTCTTACCAACATAAACTGTGATGCATCAACGTGTTCCTTAAGTTTAATCCCAATAGCTATTGTACTTATTATGCTTCTCCAATGATTATTTGTCCCCCAAAATCTTATTTACTCCAGACGAAAATGTAAATTATGACTTCTAAAGTTTCTCATATTCAAAAGAAATGAACCCATCGACATATTTGGTATATCCTCAAGCCTTTTTCCTATAATTTCACTTCTGTAGATTATCGTCTTTTACTAAAATGAGCGTACTTAGAATTGGACCATCACTCTTGCTAATTAACAAGCCCAATCTAAGTGCCCTTCTTCTCCACCTTTTTCTTTCTCCTTTTTCTCTCTCTCTTTTTTTTTCCCTGATCCTTGTTAATCCCAAGGGGCTTGCTTATCAAATCACCTGATGCTCCCCAAGGTATGAGCTTCCCCACTTAAGTTATTTTGCTCAATCAAATGAGTATAACTTAGCGCCTCAGCACCCATCACCTAACTCAACATAATAAGAGAGACTATTTATACCATCTCCTTAAAACCTCATATGAATATCTTTGGGCTAGAATCTATCCATAGAAATCTCCAGGTGTCCATGAAGATTGTTTTACCTTCATAGTAAACGTGGACACTATAGAATTTTCGAACCTCTAAATGAGTTTTTCCCCTACACTTTCCAAAAGGTTTCAATATCTATATCATCTAAGTTTGAGGCATATTAATTTACATGATTCGGGCCAACAACCCAGAGTCAAAACATCCCCCAACATACCAAATCTAAATATCCTCCATCTCTTTATTACTTACTACTTTTGTCACTGTAAAACATGCTTTTAGGATATAATGACTTATATGCACCTAACAGTCGGCAGCCCACATAGGTTCACATAACACCACCTCCTTTGTGTGACATCTTATCTTGACCATACAATCAGTATAAGATCAATTTGCACCACATAGGCTATTGAATTGCCCAAACATAACTCCTTATACTGAGTGATTATTGTAAATCATCCATGACAATGTGATCGGCCCTCAACATTCCCATTTCTGCAACTCTGCAATGGATATTTCATAATAATCCAACCTATGAATATTGTTGCAAAGTACATTCCTCCTGTCTAACAACTATAATATAGTTCAGTACCGCATTAGATCATATAAGAGTTTGCAGACTTTACCCTCTCGCAATATCTGAAACCTCACGATACCCAAACATTAAGTATTCAACACATCTTAATAAACCCAATTCTCTAGGTTGAAAGTCTCCTGGTAACTCAACCGAACAACTCAAAATTCCACAAGATTTGCTATGAGCTTAGTATACTTCTTTGAAATAGATACGTCACCAGGGAGTTGACTAAATGCATACTCGCTCTACTTTGATAGCGATGGAATCCCTAGTATATTATTTAACTATGCCATTGATCTTATTATCGAAGGATTAAGGCTAGGTAAATGTTTTCTAAAACATCCTCATGATGCACTTATACATATGAACTCCTGGTCCCCATTCGCTTTTCTGATCCAGCCTAACTCATAGGCATCTCTATAGCTCACAGTGATGCTAAACCTGGCTCTGATACCACATCTGTAATGCCCCCAATCGTTAATGTCCGATTGGTCTTGACTTAATCACCTATTTACTGTTGGTTTGCAGCGGAAGTCCTTGATTGGAGGCATTACCATCGTTCCGTAGTGGAACAAGGCTGTCTGATTTACTGAACTTTTGGAAAGACAAATAAACATCTATTCATTCATGTAGTTCAAAATGAATGTGACGACTTATAAGCATTATACCTCAAAGTTTCAAAAGTATGGCTATAAGTAAGTTCTCCGGGGTGCTACCTACCATCACTGTGAGCCTTGGCTAGCTAACGCCCAATTAAAACTGCAACCTTCGTTCACTTCTTGCCACCTTCTGGCTTGCCTGGAGGATGAATGTTCCTGGATCTCTTACCTAAAACAGAAAACATAGAAATATTCGAATGATGAGTCGAAACTCAGCACGTACATTCCTATGCCGTAAAATAAGTTTTATATGAAATTAGTTGGGCGCCCACATTTCAAAATATTTTGCTTTGCAAACAAGAGAGAGAGAATGTACAAGTAAAATTTGCTTTGCTAATTATTATTTGGAAGTGAACCCCTTGGTCGATGTATATCTTGAAACGATCATACTTTAGGTGCTCACCCCCAGACCGATCGAGAAGTCTGAGTTGACACCGCGCGCGGGTATATTGATGGGCATAAGCCCTAATACTTGGTCATTGGGTGGGGTCACTTGTTTATATGACAAAACACTGTGAAACTTGGTTCCTTGAATGAATCTTATATAAATTTTCATTGCTGAAAAATATGTGAGTTTTTGAAGAGCACAGGCAGTGTACGTACCTGGTCTTTGAGATTCTCTCTCATTTATAACGAGAAACGTACGTTGGCAGTTTGAAGCGACAAATGTGGTCTTATTCCTGCTTCAAGTATGTTATTTTTGCCATTAGTGAAAGGTTAAGAAATTTTATTAAATTTTTCTGACTAACTGATCAAATAATTTAAAATTTTTCGCGATCTCACTTTTAATTCTTTGTGTAATAATTATTATTAAATCAAGCGGATTCTATTCCCCCTTTTTTTTGTGTGTGTTTTCTTCCCTCTCGTGATATTGTTAGCATTTGTTTAATAAATGTTATGAGAGCATGATGGTATGAACGCCTTGGGTTTATTAATGTCGACGTTATTGCCACTACTACCCAAATTATTGTTATAAACTTGTTACTATTGTTCACCTTGTTTTGATTGATAGGATTACGTTAATTGCTTTGCTATTATTATCATTTTTATACCATGGTTATCATCTTACTTTAAGCCCAAAGCATCGCTAATTAATCTACTTCAAGTAGCTCATGTCCAATTTCCTAGTCATCCCTTATGAAATCATTCTTACATTTAAGTCCTGATTTATATCAGTTAGAGATCTTGGATATCCTTAGCCACAATCACCGCTCCTTTGATGCCTGAAGTTTGTAATCTAGTTACCCCTCACTTTTTGCCCAAGAAGTGCCAAACATTAACATTATTTCACTTCTTCCCCTTCTTCTACTCCATTTTTCCTGGGCCTCTAAGTTCAAAGGATGCTTCCACACATTAATCTTATACATATATACATATACATAGATTTAATCATCACTTAATTAGTTGACCACTAACAGTTTAATATAATTAACTTAAACTTTATTGAAGCCTTAAACCTTAACTTTTCATATCCTTAATAATATCGCACACATACATATTTCTCCAAATTCTCACTCAAACATTACTAAGACTTCGTCTAAAATCTTCAAAGCAATACAATTAAACTTAGATTTCGTTCAAGTATCTAATCTTAACCATCACGCTTATGGCTACAACTCACCCCTTTAATATATTTTTCTCTATAATCTCATTCAAATGTGCATTACAATCCACTTGAATACCATTAAATCAACATCACTAGCTTAATTCACATCCAAGTCCAAATTACATTCAAACATTTAAACCCTAGGTCACCATGCCCGTGTCATTAACGCTTCCACTTTCCCCACACACACATATATATATATATATATATATATCCATTTTAATTAGTACAATAACTCACTTAAACACTAATGAATCAATACGATTAAACTCAATCATTATCGAAGAATCCAAGCCCCAATTACCATGTTCATGGCAACAACACACATATCCAACATATATAACTGCCTAATTTCATTCAATTGCTCATGAAAATTAATCTCAGCCTCCTTAAAATAACCTAATCAAGCCCAACCTTTACACCCAAACACCACATTCTCAATATCATGTTCATCTCCAACCTCACTTCATCCTCTTAAATTTCACAACCAAATTTCAAGAAAACTAGAATTTAATAGATATTCAAACTAAATATATTGTCGTTTACAAAAATTAAATCACAAACAATCAAAACCCAAATTAGGAAAGGTTAGGGTTTTACCTTTCAATTGATATAGAGGTGGGGAGGGAGAGCCGGCAAACTGTGGCCCTAGACGGTGGCGTCCGGCGGCAGCAAGCGCCGGTGTCTGTTGGCCGGTGCCGGCGGACAGTGAAGCGACGAGGAGGAGGGAGGTGCCGGGCAGAAAACAGGGCAAAGCAGGGAGTTTCCGTCGGGGTTGAGAAGGAAACAGCGAAGGGGGATTGTTCGGGTGGAGCCGGCGAGCAAGGGGGCCAGCACAGTGGACAGGGGTGAGGGGCCTCGGGTGTGTGCGTGTGAGATGCAGAGCAAATTGAGAGGTTTAGGCTTTGGTTTGATTTTTACCTACTTTATGTCTGTTCTTCTTTTCTTTTTCTTCTTCTTTTCCCCCCTAGCTATACTAATATGGTTATTATCATTATCTTGGTTTATTTTATTTTATTCTTTCCCCGCTCTTTACATATACATTGATATATATATACCATTGAATTAATATTTTCGGCTAAAGTTACTGAATTAAAAATTTTAATCTTTTAAATGTAAAATTTGAGGGAACATTTTCATACTGACAGGCATTCAATTAGTCATTAGAATTTTTAATGACTTATTTAGGAGTAACCAAATCTATTTTGAGGCCACTCTATCGATTCAACCTGCAATTGCACACATACACATACATATATAGAAAATACTGAATTGAAATGTGGGGTCCAACTTGATTAATTTGTAATTAAGATAATTCAATGTAATTAGAATGGATATTAGGTTCGAGCCGTTACACATTAGCTTCAATGAGAAAGGCACGAGCTATCTCATTGAGATGTCTATGCTTGGGTTCAGCAACTCCATTTTGGACTTAAGTATCAGGACAAGATTTTCGAAAATAAATTCCACTTTTCAAAAAATGAGCACCTAGAGAGTTATGATCAAACTCACGTGCCTCATCACTTTGGAACATTTTAATTTTATTATTAAAGAGAATTTCAACAAGTTTCTGAAAATTACAGAAAATAGTATGAACCTCATATTTCTATGTTCGTGGATGCAACCATGTATAACAGGGAAAAATCATCCACATAACAAATGTAATATTTATAACGTGAGTTGGAAAGGACAGGAGATTGCTAAGATCTAAATGAATCAACTCCAAAAGTTTTTGACAATGATGTTCTACTAACTGAAAAGGCAATCTATGAGATTTAGCAAGCCGACATGAAATACAACATCAATATGCAAGGGATATCAACCCTTTAAGCATGGACCACAAGAACAAATCAATATTTTCGCAAGTGTTGCACAAGATTTGTGGATCTCCTCGTTATGCATCAAGAAGCCGTAGTTGACTAGTAGAAGTGAAGTGCTCAGAAATACATTAATTAGTGTTATCAATAAAAATATTTATTTTATTATCTTAGTTTATATTTGTTTGAGTTCATTTTTACGAATTATTATCATGCACCCCCTCCACATTCAGGTAAATCACTTTTGTAACCCACAGTTTTTGAAACTATTATTTAACCTACCTCAACTTTAAAATGATTATTATTTTTCCTCTAAAAGTATCAATATGAGGGTGGTTAAATAATAATAAATTTTCTGCATATGATAACAAATTCTAAAATAAGGGATTTCACATAATAATTTCAAAAACTGCGGGTTACAAATAAGATTTACATAAATGTAGAGGGCAGATATATAATAATAATACTTATAAGTATTGTAAATGACATATTACTTTCAATTAATAAATTTATTCTTTATTCTACCAAAAAGAAATTATCATTTTTGAAAATAACAACATTTAAAAGGAGGACAAACCTAGTGATTAAATCGGAGCCGTGTTTGAGAGTTTCACTTCAATTTTTCCATTTGTGCTCACACACCTTCATGTGATACACGTCTCTAACTCTTTGTTTCTTGACCAATTAAAACTCACAAATTCTCCAACCCCAAGGTTACGCTGTCAGGACGTGATTATTTAGGAAAACCTGAAAGTTCCAAGTATGAAAACAGCTTACAAACACGTACTGCATGACATTCAACGGCGGCAATCCACCCTTTCCTTCTTAGCTGTCCGCGTTTCCCAGTGGGGTCCACACGCAACCGCCCGTCTTTCTCTCTATAAGTATCCTCCTCCTCTCTTCACCTCTCCTCCAACATAGCGGCAAACGCCTTCTCTCTCTAAACACGCAAACACCCACCCTCTCTCTAAATCCATCAATCAGCTCAGCTAAAACAACAACAAATGGCACAAACGAAGGCGTTGATCTTCGCGGCTGCGGTGCTGGCGGTGCTGGCGGCGGCGGTGTCGGCGCAGGACTTGGGGATGGCTCCGGCACCGTCTCCGGCGGAGGTCATGCCGCCGTCCATGGAGAAAGGCGCCGCATTCTCGTTGCCGGTTTCAGCAGCCGTCATTGTCTCCTCATTGCTCGTCTCCTTGGTCGCTACCTTCAACCAGTAAATGACTTGATTAGCTGTTGTGTGATTTCTCTCTCCTCCTCCTTTTGCTGTGGGTGGTGGTGGTGGTGAAGAGAGAGAATCATATGCACTTGATCGATGTGATGATGTCCTGATTTGGTTTTGAGATTGTTTGGTTAGTGAGTGAATCGAGGTTGAGATATTTTTGTGAGGGGAAACGGATGAGTTCATTTACTTTTTGATTTTGTTCTACATTAAATCGATCATATACATTATACAAACATATATGTATTCTTGGATTCTATGGACATACATACATTTATACACATAATAATATTTTCTTGTTGATCCTTCCTTGTCAATTTAATTACATCTACCTTTATTTTGAAAAATGAAAGGGGATATAATCAATGCAGGTTTTGCATCAAGGACGCAATGAAAATGTTTGTAGGGTTAATATGCTATATGACATAAATTATCAATAGTTGCAATTAATTAATGCTTCAGATACCTCCATGTATGAGATGATAAATTTGATAATTAATTATTAATATAAATTATATTCGTAAGATTTAAAGAAATATGTTAAATTCAGTTAAGCATATTGTCAATATTGCCAATCATGCCCTGAGCTTCATAGGGCTAGAAATGGAAATATTAATTTCCTTTGTAAGGATCAAAAAATTAATTTGTTATTGGACCCATTCAAAACTATGTGTTGATTGTTCTACCCTAACAAATGCACTATGACTGGAAAATACGTCATGTTGGATCGGGTTCGAATTCGTGTCGGGTTGAGAATTCTTCGGCTTGAATCTAACCGTTTATTAAACAGGTCGGAAAAACTTGACCGTTACTCGTTTGAGTTTAAAACTTGACCATTACTTGTTTAGGTTTTAAGCGGGGTGACCGGCTTAATCTGTTTAACTTGAATAAGTCAAGTTCAACTACCTAATTACCCATTTAATATATATTTTCAACTAATACATAATTACATAGAATTAAAAATAAAGTTCGCATATTATATTAAACAATTACTCTCTAAAACGCTCCCAATTTATCATAATTCACATTTTCATATTTATTTATAATTTTTATGTTCTTAATTATCTAATAAAAAGGTAAACAGAACGATATATGGAAAATTGAGCTAACTTGTTTAACCTGTTTAACTAAACGGGCTTTTTTGTATAATTGAGCTAACTTGTTTAACCTGTTTAACTAAACGGGCTTTTTTGTATTGCGAGTCTCGACCTGAATTTAACACATTTAGTTAAATGGGTTAAACATATCAGCCCATTTAATTAAACAGGTTGAAAATTTGTGCCCAAATTTATTAAAGTTCGTGTCGATAATTGTATCGGATAAGTTTCCCCAACTGTAACTTTGACTCATGTTGGTAATATAAGGGAGAACCTGCATAAGATCTTCTTTAAAACATTGCATAGTCGCACATGTTGCAATTGGGGGTTTTGGGAACAAAGTAATAAGGGTACTATGAGTCTATGAAGTTGCTTGAGCAATAGATCATTTTGGAAAAATCGCAGGGCAGCCTGAGAAATCTCCTCACCAATAATGCTCCAAGCTGCTTTGAGAAAACCTGAAGTGAACCCATCAAGGCCAGGGCCCTTATCCTCCTCTATGTTAAAATGCACTCTGTTGAACAAAAGTTTAATAAAAATAAATAATATACACAACATAATTTTCCAACGTATATATAAAAAAAAACATACATCGGTTTATCTTGAATACGACCCTATTCAAGAGGATAAACCTCCTTAATTACGACTCCCATCTCGAAGACCACCTTTTGATTCCGATTTATTCTCTTTCATTATTTTCTTTTTTTGTTCGTTTTTTTTTTTTTTGGGCATTAATAAGACTTTATACAATTTGGATCGACATGTATATTGTATGCCGAGTCACCCGTTATTCAAAACTTAATTGCATCAAATAGTGGCCGTATATGCTCCTTCTAGGAAGGGTACTACACGTACACATTCTTCATATGCAGGTTATGGCACGGGCAATTTTATTTGATTTAGAATTTGGGTTGCACTCACTTATTTATCGTGAGCTGCCTACGTACCTCTTTTATAGAGGATCAAACTGGCCGTAGTTCTTTAATTTTATTTGAATTTTATTTCGGTTATGTTATAACCATAATTTAATTTTGAGTTTTGATTTTGGACTTTATTATATGTGGACTAATTTATTATCCACAATTTTGATTTAATTTTATCATTTGATTTTTTTTTTAACTTTTAGTGGCTAAGTTATTTTTATTATTATTTCTAGCCGTTTGCAATGATTTTCTTATTTTCCGACTCACCTCTTTTTGGGGTCGATCATTTTATTTTATTTAACTTGCGATTGTACCCGAAATTTATTTACGGGTTTCCTACGTACCCTTAATGGGATCAAATCAGCGTAGTTCTTGTTTTAAAGATATTGTTTTTTTTTTTTTAAAAAAAGAAACTTCTCTCCTGTCACAGAATAGGAAACGAGGTAAAGGAGAGTTCATAGCCATGGCTACCATCCTACTAGAGACATTGCACCCCTTTTTTTTTTTTTGTCTATAGCCATAAACATTCTGAGTCTCCTAAGTCTTTTTTTTTTTTTTTTTGGGTCCTTTCAAACCTGAGTTCTTCAAGAAAAATAAAAAAAATTCAAACCCAAGACTGTTACGAATCCGAATTTATGAGTCCTTGCAGTCCCGGATCCTTTCGAATCCCAATTTTTGGATGGTGAAATTACTTGTGCTTTTAGATCAAGCTCCACCTACCTTGCTTTGTTCCTTCTTCTTTCTCAGAATTTTCTTTTCCTGCGGACTAGTCTGTGCTCTGGTGGTCGCCAAACTCTATATTTGTTTGCAACCTCCTGCTTATCTCTTCCCCTTTTTTTTAACCTCTGCTTCTTGTTTTGCTTTTTCAAGAGTTCCTCTGTGGTTTTTTTTTTTTTTTTTTTTGGCTCTCAACGTTTGCTTTCTTACTCTGTTTCTCTTTTTTGTGCTGTTTTTTTTTTTTCTTTCCTTTCTGAGCCCCTTTTTTTGACCTCTGTTTCTTTAATTTATACCAAGCAGAGCAGAGGTAGCAGTTACTTTTCTTGCCTTAGAATGTGGGAAAGTGGGAAAGCATGGGCTAGAGTTATTTAATTCTTTTGGTGATCCGTAACCATTCATTTCACCATCAGCATTGTCATTTGGACTTTGGTGCCTTTTTTTGTTGCATTTTACTTATTTCATTACAAGTATCATGCTTTTGTTCTCTTTTTTTTTTTTTTTTTTTGTTTTTTAGTGCTTGGATGATTTTGGTTTCTTGCTCAGGCCCACAACCCACGGCCCACCTGAGTCTCTTTTTTTTTAATTTATTTATTTTATCTTCTTTTTTTTTTGGTACTTTGGTTATTATTATTGCATTTTTTTTTTCATTTAGTTTTGCCTAGTATTATTATTATTTTTGAATTGGTAATGTCTTCAACTAAGTTTACGGGTTCTAATTTTTTGCAACCCATATTTTAAATTTAGCTCATAAAGGTTTCTTTTTTTTTTTCAAGGATTATATTGACTTTACAAGAGTTAAATTTTACATTCAACAGTTGCCCCCCGTGTGTCATTTGTGTGAACATTTGTAAGCACATATGATACACGAACTTCGCTGCATTAATTTACTGATTTTTTTTAATTTTTTTTGAATAGATTGCAATGGACGGAAGTTGTGGTTCTCAACGGGCACCCCTCGAAAATGGTGACGAGTCAACTTATGATCCCATTTATAGGCGCTCCAATTCTTTAAAAACCCATGCTGTTTCTCCTCCATCAGATTCTAGGGTCATATGGGTACGAAAAGAAAAGGTGCAGAAGAGAACCCTTTCGTATTCATACAATGACGAGAAAAGTTGCATCAATGTTTGCAGGGATTATGCGAACTTTTTCGATGCCATGGTTCTTGAAAAAGTGAACACAGAATCTAATGGGGATGAAAATTTTCTGGTTACACCATCATTTTATCCTACTCTCCACCGACTTCTTACTTTGAGAAGAAACTAGGGTGTGGATTTTAAATTTCGGGGTTTGTCCAATTTTATGGTTGGCGCTATTGAATGGACTAAGTATATCCAGAAACATTTTGAGCATACTCTTAGATCAGCAAACATATATGGAGTTGTTAGTGTATCTTGTTATCTCTATCATTTTGATAGAGATGTGTGGAGAGCATTTTGCGAACTTTGGGGACCTTTAACAAATACACTTCGCCACGGTGCTGGGGAAGTTGACATTTCTCTTTATGATTTGGAGAGGATTGGTGGCCTCCCAATTCTAGGAGACGTATATGAAGAGTTTTTACCTCCTAATGAAGATTTGATGGATGCTGAAAAATTTCCACCAACAGTTTTGGAGTTGCTCCGTATTCATGCTGAACTTTGTCGCTTTCATAAGAGCAATCATGTCTACTGGAATTGGTGGTTGGATCATTTTTATAGAGGACAATTGACCTGGGGTGCTTTTGGAAGAGAGTCAGAAAGGAGGACATCCTCTAACCCTCCACGAATCTCTCAAAGAGAACGTCTTTCAACTTTGAATGTGACAAATATTGGGGAGCTTGCTGCGTTCTTGGCTTTTTGGTTAAGTCGCTTTGTCCTACCATATCGTAGCGAAGTAATACAGCCAGAAACTTTTGTAATGACCTCTTTAATGGCAAAGGGTCAGAGAATCTCCTTGGCTCCAACTATGCTAGGGTACATTTACCATGGTTTGGGACAAGTCGGCAGTCATCCTGACCATCCAGTCGAGCTAATCCTTGTTTTCCCATTCATTATGTGGTAGGCTGGTTAGCAGAGATGTTTTCAACCTTATATTCTCAACGACCTGCCTCTGAGTGTCCAGCAGATTACCCTGTATTGATGCGCTATGTTGGGATGTCAGCTAAGTGGTATACATTATCGGAAGCAAGGAGCATTTTTAGGAATGGGCAATCCATTTCTTTTCGCGCAAGCGCCTTTAGCGAGCAATCACCAAAAGGACGGGACTTAGTTGGCATGAAACTATCAGACGAAGATCTCAAATTTTTATTATCTATAAGATCTTCTGTACTCCCTATCCGAGTTGGATCTGAATTACTTCTGGAGCCTTATTATCCCAATTGATTTGCTCGTCAATTTGGATTTGACCAAGATGTTCCCGCGATCAACTTGAGCTTTACAGTCTCTCTTGGGCAGAAGAGAAATATGATGGACCTTGCTCAAATGGTAGTGACCTTCTATAGGCATGATACTGGTGCCAAATTTTACATCCCAGATGTTTATTTTGAAGGGCTTTGTACTTGGAGTTATTGTAGTTGGTGGGTTAGATCCAGCACCCCTTACTTGAGCCAGTCTGTCCAGAAAATCCACCAAATTACCAGTAGCGATAAGGCAATTTTACGGGAACAAATTTTCATCATTGATCGCCTACGCCCGGATCCACAATCTGTTGGTGGACTTGTTAAAATTTCGGACATGACAGGTAATACAGCTTCCGCCGAGAGGTCTACTGGAGTTTCACTCAAAGAGAAAACCTCTGGAGTTTCTTCGAAAGGAAAATTTGTAGGCATTTCTGCTAAGGGAAAGTCTACAGAGGCTTCTTCAAAAAAGGGCAAAGAAAAAGTCTCTGAGTGTAAACATAAATCACAAGGGCAGAAAAGAACTTGTCGTGAGTGGTCTCCAGGTGACATCAATTTCAAGCGAGCTCACTATGATCGTCCTGATTACTCCGATGGTTCTGAAGCAGAAAATGGCATGGGATTTAAGGATTTGCCCATTGTGGACTCGGATACTTTTACTGAACTGGGGATTTCAAATCAACAAAATGCCCCTATAGAAACACCAGAAGTACCCTTACATGAGATACCTCTTGCTGCAGTAGGGCACTTCGATGCAATGGAAACTGCTATCGTTCCTATGCCTGACATTCTTGATGACTTGGTTGAAGCCATGCCCATTCAAAGCATTCCTACTTCTTTAGCAAGCCTCTTTTGTAACTTGGAAGAAGATTGGGTTTAAGAAAGCATTCTCAAAGGAGTAGGGGCGATCATTGATCTTATTTCTAATCATAGCTCTGTCAGGGACTTGTTAGCTAGTAGAGCACAAATTTTCCAATCTTTGAGTGCACTTCGCTCCATGATTGACATTTAAAAGCTCAACACAATAGAGATTTGTTGGCTTTCCTCCAAGGTAGAAGAGATATTTGGCCCAGTTGAGGCCGTTGCGAAGATGGAAGAATCAGTGGATGTTGATCGGGTTAAGGCTTTGTCTGACCAAGATCTCACGTGTTCTTCTGAAATTGTTCGTATTGAAGACGGGCTTAATAGCCTGTCTAATGAAGCCGCAAAGCTTAAAGTTAAAGAGCAGGAGATTCTGAGGGAGGAGGAGCGGATCCGCAAAATGCGAGAGGATTTAACAGCCCAACAACAAAATTTAAAGGAGGCAGAGAGAACGTTGAAATCCTCTCTAGATTTGAGGAAACAAGAAGCTGAACAGGTGAAGGCGGACTTGATTAAGGCTGGGTTTTTCAAGTTGCAGGATTTAGAGAAGGAGAATGACCGTCTCAAGAATTTGATCGACATTGTAATCTCCTTTAATAATGTTTAGATTTTGCTTTGTTTTGTTTAATTATTTTGCATTTATATTCCCAACTTTCGGCCCATTTTGTACTGTACCATTCATGCTATTGCAATAAAATTTGGATGTTTCTTCCTTTTTCTCTTTTCTTCCCTCCCCCTTTTTTTATAAAATAAGAAATAACAAAAATCAGAATAATTACACAACAAAGAGTAATTAGTAATGATTCTCGCTATAAACATCACATAATCACTTGATAGATCACATGAATCTAAAATTTATCATATATAGGGGAAAAGAGGAATTTATGTATTTTTGTGGCTGGGCCTGGCATACAACCAGATTGCCTACGTACCCCTTTTCTAATGGATCAAGCCTTTTGTAGTTCAATACAATTCAACTATCCAGCAACTTTAAGTAAAGAATTTCTTTACAAATTTTACATTGACACAGGCATATGGCCTTCCCATTTGGACTCAAATTTTCCTTGTGTTTTTCGATTGATGACAATGGGTCTCCTTATTGTTAACACCAAATCACCAATGCCAAAAGAGCGAAACTTGACTCGCCTATTGAATGCACCAGCCATTTGAGCTTGGTAAATTTCAAGCCTTTGTTGGGCCATTAACCGACGCTCATCTAACGCTTCCAACTCGGCCAATCTGACTTGAGTGTTTTCATCTGAATCAGTGAATTGCATGGCTACTCTTAGGGAAGGTAGTTGCACCTCAAGGGGTAGCACGACTTCTGAACTGAACACCAAGTTGTAGGGCGCACAACCAATTGCAGTTCGAACTGTGGTTCGATAGGCCTATAAAGCTTCTGGTAGTCATTCATGCCAATCCCTCCTTGATCTTGACACCATTTTCTTTAAGATCTTACATAGTACTTCATTGAATGCTTCAGCTTGATCGTTCGATGATGGATTATAGCTTGACGAAAAGCTATGTCTGAACTTGTACTTCTCTGCAAGCCTTATCATTACTTGATTTTTAAAGTAGAGGGCGTTATCTGAAATGATTTTGTATGGGACTCCATATCTATAAATGAGATGGGTCCAGATAAAGTCAGTAACTTGTTTTGCCCCCACCTCTTTTAACGCGATAGCCTCAGCCCACTTTGAGAAATAATCTATGGCTGCTAAGATGAATAAATGACCGCGATAGGGAGATGGCTTGAAAGGTCCTATGACGTCTAGCCCCCATGTATGGAAGGGCAAAGATAATATACTTGGGTGGAGTAATTGTGGTGGTTGGTGAATAAAATCACCATGTATTTGACAAGCTTGACATGTCTTGGCAAACTTTATTACATCTTAAACCATGGTTGGCCAGTAATAACCCAACCTTTTGATTTGATCAGCAAGTTTTGGACCTGCTTGGTGAGCACCACACACCCCGGCATGAGCTTCATTTAGGACATAAGCAACCTCTTCCCTTGACAAGCATCCAAGTAAAACCCCATCGAAAGTCTTTCGATATAGGGTGTCATTTTTAAATGTAAACTTTGGTGCTCACCGTTTTACATCTGCCCTTTTCCTTGGGTCAGTGGGCAAGATGCCATATTGAATATATTCAATGGGAGGTTGTCTCCAATCTGCTTCTTCTTCGACTTTAAAAACCGAGACCACATTTATCTCTTTAATTTCATCAAGACGGTCTAAAGTTGAGGCCAACAAGTGACGTTCCCCAATTGTTATTTGAATTTCCCTTTCATCAGGGAGTGTCAGTGAAGCAGCCAACTTTGATAAGGCATCTGCTTTATCATTTTCAGACCTTGGCACAT
Organism: Carnegiea gigantea; assembly: GCA_029747015.1. NCBI lineage: Eukaryota > Viridiplantae > Streptophyta > Magnoliopsida > Caryophyllales > Cactaceae > Carnegiea > Carnegiea gigantea. Next base: position 518,202 of record JAKOGI010000340.1, on the reverse strand, counting down.
GATTGACTTCTACTTGAAGGAATTGGTTCACAAGGCTTCTTGCCCTTTTGTAGAGAGGCGCTAATTTGACATCTCTTACCTCGTGCTGGCCATTTATTTGTCGGATAATTAATTGGGAATCACCAAATACTTTAAGTTGGTCAATACACATTTCATGGGCCAATTCAAGGCCAATGATGAGTGCCTTATACTCAGCCACATTATTCGAACATATCTCAAGGAGAGCAAATGAGTAAGGAATAAGTCCTCCAGATGGTGTGACAAACACAATTCCTACTCTAGCTCCTCGACTCCTTGGTGCCCCATCAAAATATAACTGCCATGTTTTAATTTCAGCAAGCATAACTTCATCATCTGGCAAATCATCGAGCAGTTCCTCGTTATCTGGACATGGATGTGCTGCTAGAAAGTCGGCTATAGCTTGTCCCTTTACTGCCTTTTAAGGCATGAACTTGATGTTAAAAGGGGCTAAAAGCATAGCCCATTTAGCCATATGCTTCGATAATATATACTTTAATGGATCTGCCTTCGAGATTAAGATAATCTGATGGGACAGGAGATAGTGTCGTAATTTTTGAATGGCGAAGACTAAGGCTAAACAAATTTTCTCCATGGGGGAGTAATTTATTTCTGCACCCACCATTGTTCGGCTGATATAATACAGGGCGTTTTCTTTCTCTTCATCATTACATTGAGCCAACACAGCCCCTAAAGACCGTTCGAGGGCTACTGTGCATAATATTAACGGTTTTCCCTGTATTGGAGCCATTAGGACAGGGGGCCTTATGAGATATTGCTTGATGCTTTCAAAAGCATTTTGACAAGTTTGATCCCAAATGAAAGGCGTGCCCTTTTTTAGGAGTCTTATGAAAGGTTGACACCTTCCTGACAAATTTGAAATGAACCGTCGTATGTAGGCCAACCTTCCTTATAAGCCCCGCAATTCTCTTAAGTTCCTCGGAGGGGGCATTTGGATTATGGCTTTGACTTTATCGGGGTCAATCTCAATGCCTTCTTTCCAAACCAAAAAGACGAGAAATTTCCCTGAGGTGACTCCAAATGCACATTTTAAAGGGTTCATCTTGAGCTGATGTTGATGAAGCTTTTCAAAGACCTTTCTTAGGTCATGTGAGTGATTTTCTCTATCTTTTGTTTTTACAACGAAGTCATCAACATAGCATTCAACTAGGTTGTGGAGAAAATCACGAAAAATGATTGTCATGGCCCTTTGATAGGTGGCCCTGGCATTTTTCAATCCAAATGGCATTACTGTATAGAAGTATATGCCTTGTGGTGTTCGAAAGGCAGTTCAATCTTCATCTTCGGGGTCCATTTTTATTTGGTTGTATCCTGAGAAACCATCCATAACGGAAAGAGCTCTAAACCCTGTAGTGGCATCCACGAGGAGCTCAGTGATTGGTAGTGGGAAATCATCCTTGGGACATGCATTATTTAAGTCCCTGAAATCTACACATATCCGAAGTTGACTATTCTTTTTCCGAACTGGTACGATGTTAGCCAACCAAGTGGGGTATTGAACTTTGCGAATGAAGTTAACCTTTATGAGCTTGTCAACCTTAGCATTTATTTAAATTGTCAGTTCAGGACGAAAGCGTCGTTGAGGTTGCTTTATCGGTTTTACTCCTTTAGAAACGGCTAACTTATGGACAGCAACACTTGGATCTAAACCTGGCATGTCTTGATATCCCCAAGTAAATACATCTTTGTATTCCCAAAGGAGTTGTTCATACTGTACCACCTCTTCATTATTTAATATGGTACTCACAAAAATTGGCTTGGGTTCATCAGTTGTGCCCAAATTTATCTCTCGAAGTTCATCGATTGTTGCTTGACCACCATCTTCCATTTCCGGCGGTGCTGGTTAGATACCCTCGACAAAATCCTCAGAGGATCCTTGTTTTATATCAACTGAGGCACCCTCTAATCTCTTAGGTGAATCAGCGTGAACTTGGACTTCATCACATCCTTTACAATTTAGCATATCGATCCTGTGATGCTTGGGAACTTTTTGACAAGGAAATTCAAAATTTTGAGCATCTTCCTCGTCCGCCACAGACACAACATTAACTTGTTCCACCTGCTCAATTTGGCTAACATCATTTTGTCCCCGAACCCAGACAAAGCTTCTAGGCTGTTGCTTTTTCTTCTTTAGCTTCCACTTTTTCTGCTTTCTGACTCGGACATTCTTTTGCTTGGGTTTATTGATTTTACCAAGTCTTTGAAAAACTGAGATTCGGGGTTGGACTTGTTCATCTGCGGAGAAGAACATCTCTTGCTCTTGGGGCATAAAGACCAGATCATTCGTGGCGTGAGCCTTGATTACTCTCCCATCATGTGATACCTGAAGTGCTTCAGAGACATCTGCTTGAAATGATGCTTTTAGGACCCCAGCTTCATGAGATATGTTTATTTGTTTGTTGGCCTCGTCAAAGCCCCTCTCATTATTGCCCTTCTTCTTCCTTCGAGATTATGATAACCCTCCGGGAAGTGGTATGTTAGAAGAGGACACTTCTATCAGATAATTTGACGTGTTTCCCCTTAAAACTACCCTCTTGTTGTCAAGCAATGTTCTTATGACCAAGTTTTCCTTAGGCATCGATTGGTCAATTCGCCGGAGAGGAAAGGTGTAACTTGTGACAAGAGAGTTCATAATTTCTTTACCAGTGTTAAGGCCTTTTGGCTAACCCTTCTTTTCTCCTTGGGTGTGTATTTGAATAACACCTTTAATCGCGGGGCTTGATATTCCTTGACTTCACTAGCATAACTATTGACAACCCGAATGACCTTTTGAGGCAAATTAAGGGCCTTGGGTTTTTCTTCTTGGTTGTCCTTTTCTTGGGCTAAAAGAACTTGGGAGGTCCTAGAATCCGCTGATTTGTAAAACTTTGCGTCAGCGTAATTAACGTCTTCTCCATGAAAAGGATTGGCGTCCCCTCGGATTATTTTCTCATTGCCATGCTCGTCAGTGTATTTCAAACACTGGTGAAGAGTGGAGGCGATAGCCCTACTAGTATGAAGCCATGGCCGCCCGAGTAAGGCATTATAGGAAGTATCAACATCTATTACATGAAAAAGAGCATCTGTGTAGAGATCATCTAGCTCAACTTTCAAAGCAATGGTACCTAAGGCTTTCTGCCCTACCTAATTAAAACCCTGTATCGTGAGTAAAGTTGGGGACAATTGATTTGGTGCTATCCCTATTGCCCTCAATACTCTTAATGGAAGAAGGTTGACTGCAGAACCACAGTCAACTAGGACCTGATTTATTCTTTTATCTCCAATCCTACCGATGACGTACAGAGGCCTGTTATGATTTGAAGACCCCAACTGGAGGTCCTCATTAGAGAATATTATACAAGCCATGCATGCAGCACGTCGATTTAAAGGAGATGATAGCACCTCATCCACCTCAATAGGATCAACTTGATCTTTGTAGTCGTCGGGGTCCATTAACGCTTGTATAAGTGCCCTTCTTAGCTCTTTGGACATTTCTAAGGCATCATAGACACTTAGGCACGCTGGGATTCGCTTGAGATGAGAAATGACATCATAACAAACCTTTTCTTTATAAGGCCCTTGATGAACTTGATAAGGGGTTGTGGCAGGAAGATCCTTCGTGGAATCTTTAGTTGTTTGTCTGTTCTCAGCAATTCCCTGGCTATTTGAGCTTAAGGGAATTACTTCCTCATTACCCTTTTCTTTGGCGTGATCCGATATTAGTGGTATCTCTGGTGTCGTTTCTTTTTTCTCCTCTTTCCTTGCTGGTTTCGGTGGTTGGAGTTGACGACCAGATCGAAGAGTTATTTGATCCACCTCTTGAGCGGTGTTTACGAGAATGGCGCTCACTTCTTCACATTCATCAGCCCATGAGACCATGCAACATTGGGTTACTTCTCCTTCTTCAGGGTCATCATTTGAGGAATCACTGCCAAAAATACCTTTGGGGATATAATCACTTAAAGTGAAAGGGGTCTTAACCGGTGGTTTGTACTCCTCTTCAGAAGATAAGTCTGGCTTCTTTTTGGCCTTTGACTTCTTTTTCTTGTTTTTCTTTTGTGGCGGCTTCTGTCTTTTTATTTCAACGCCTGGGGACTGGGAAGCTCGAGCTATTCCCTGCCGAAATGATCGCCTGTTGGAGTAGGTTTGCCACCCAAAGCTATCATCATACTCATCTTATGATGTTGCCCATGCCTCTAGACTTGGGTCTAGGTAAAAATCGTATAAGGTGGGTGCTCCTGGTGAGGGTGTAGGCATATCTGGATACGCCCATACTATTGCTACATCATCATCAACAATGAACTTGATGGGGACCGCATGAGGTGGTAATGGCACCGTTGGGATCCCATTATTAGTTTCTGAGGATGATGGATGAGATTCATCCCTCTGTTCCATCGTTGAAAGTTGCATTTGACGATGCGGTGGGTCCTTTGGCTGGAGCCCCTTCTATCTCAATTTCTCCCCTTCTGATCATATCTTCGATTATGTCTTTGAAGACATAACAATCTTTTATAGGATGGCTAATGATCATATGGTATGAGCAATACTTGGGATCGTTTGTCATATCGACCTCAGCAGGTCATTTTAGCTCTGGAAGAGAAAGGGCTTTTGCAGCCATTAACTCATCAAATATCCCTTGAACATCATCATCATCGAATGGATACTTCTTTTCTTTCCTTTCTTGGAGGGTGAGTCGTCGAGCTCCCTCTTTTTGTTTGCCTTTGCCGTTGTTTCCGCCATTGGTTAGCTTTGGGCCTGCTCTGACAAACGTAGCCATTGACTCTTCCTCTTATTTGGCCTTTTGATTTCCTCCCTCTTGGGTTGTATGCTTTTCTGACGAGCAAGTTGTCTTTCTACATTGCTCGCCTTAGACACGAGAGCATTGAAGTTTTGAGGCTCAGCAGTGCCAACATATGTAGCAATTTGAGGGTCTAAATTGTTTGCACACATTTGAACCGCTGATTGCTCACTTATCTTTTCTGGGCATTGCAAGCTTAAGCTTCTCCACCTCATAATGAAGTCATCCACTCACTCGTTTGGTCTCTGGTGTATAACAGTAAGGTCTATTATAGAAACTCTTTGCTTTGAACTCACGAACTAGGCTAGAAATGCCCTTTGGAGGTCATCCCAAGTATGTAATGACTCGGGCTGAAGCTAGGTATACCATGTAAAGGCTGCCCCTTTAAGGGACTGTATAAACTACCTAATTAGCAACGCATCATTCAAGGCAGTTTCGCCATACGCTGAGTAGAATTGAGCCAAATGTTCATGTGGTGACCCATTTATCCCGTCAAACTTCTCAAAGTTTGGTTTTTGGTAACCCTTGGGGAAAGGAACCGAGTCGTAATGACTTGGGTATGGGCTCCTATACCCCAACACTGGGGGATTCATGGCAGCTTGATACTCTTTAATTCCTTGAGCGTCCAACTCCTTGATATCTTACGGAGTGATGACTGTGTTGCTACTACTAACCTCATTAACTTTCTCACGCTCCCTGTTTTCAAGGCAGGTGGCAAGGTTAGCAATTTCAGCCTCTTTTTCTACAAGTTTCCGTTGCAGTTCTTGCATTTGTTCCTCCAAGCTTGGAGTGCTGGTCATTAAAACTAGCATATTTTCTGCTTGATCATCGTTGGTCACTTGGACTTGTGGGATGATAGCTGGTGACTCCTCTTCTTGGAAGAATGTTCTGAGGTTATAAAAGGCAGGGCTTATAACCTCGTCTTATTCTTCGGATTGGTCCTGCCCTTGATCAAAGGTGGTGACCAAAGATTGCAAGATTACATCGGCATATGTTAATATCTTAGCCCTTGATCTTGTGATCGGCCTACTGTATACTTGGGATTCAGCGCCGTTTGAGGTCGAATCACTTTGACTCTATGATTTGGAAGGCAATATTCTCTTGCCTTTTGAAAGAATTGGACTAGAAGTTGCCTCCTTGACCTGCAAAGTCCCGGGCACCACAGTAGGGGTGCTTGAGGTCGAAGGTCTGGCGAATTTAACCTTCAGAGTTTTAGTTGCTGTTACCTCCTTTGAGTAGGAAGTCATCATAACCTCAGCCACGGGAATGTCAATGGGGATAGTTTCGAAGAAGATTCGCCTCGTAGGTTGAACTTGAGGAGCATTTTTAATTCCTGAGGTTCCTTCCCCAAATGGCTTATTGGGGGTCCTCAAGGTTAGGGGTTTTTTGCTTGTCTTTGCCCCCTTCCTGGTAAATACAGGAGCCCAAGTGTGGGTTAGGCCTGAGGAAGGAACTCGACCTTGCCTCAGGGGTAGATTAGGGACCCGAGCTTGCCTTGGTTGGATTGTCATTCGGGTTGTTGGTGCTTCCCTTGTGCGGGTTCCCCATTGAGATGGAACTCGGCTGGGGCGTAGAGTCAGCACCGAGTTGATCGGCTTAGCCGTTAAGGGGCAAGTCGTAGAGGATAACCTTTGCTAAAAAGCCCTCCTTAAGGTCGTCTTGGCTATCTCCAAGGCTGGTGATGGAGCTAGCTTAGGTGTAGCAGACTTGGCGCGACGCTTGTCGCTTCTACGCTTGTTGCGTTTTAGGTTCTTCACCGCTTTCTTTGTAAGTGGTTTATCGGCCTTAGGGGCGGGCTTGCTTGCCCTTTCGAGGCCCCTAAGAGGTTCCATTAATTTTGACAATGGAAACTCAGCCAGGATGGATTGTGGCCCAACAGTGAAAACCATCTGCACGTTTTTCCTTGCTTGGAATATTCCGCGCTTGATAACAAAAGTTACTGGAAGCTAGCTGAAATTGATCGTAACTTGAGGTGCCATTGTTCTTTGACCAGTCACACAAAAGCAAACACAACAAAAGAGAAGAAAATAAATATTAGTCAATATATACAAATCGGAGATGAAAAGGAAAATAGAGTCCCACCAAGCGTGCCAAAAATTATGTTGAGCAAAAATTTAATAAAAATAAATAATATGCATAACATAATTTTCCGACGTATATATTAAAAAAAAAACATACATCGGTTTATTTTGAGTACGACCCTATTCAAAAGGATAAATCTCCTTAATTACGTCTCCCATCTCAGAGACCACCTTTTGATTCCGATTCATTCTATTTCATTATTTTCTTTCTTTGTTTGTTGTATTTTTTTTTTTTTTTGCATTAATAAGACTTTATACAATTTGGGTCGACACGTATATTATATGCTGAGTCACCCATTATCCAAAACTTAATTGCATCAGATAGTGGTCGTATAGGCACCTTCTAGGAAGGGTACTACGTGTACACATTCTTCATATGCAGGTTATGGCACGGGCAATTTTATTTGATTTAGAATTTGGGTTGCACTCACTTATTTATCGTGAGCTGCCTACGTACCTCTTTTATAGAGGATCAAACTGGCCGTAGTTCTTTAATTTTATTTGAATTTTATTTCGGTTATGTTATAATCATAATTTAATTTTGAGTTTTGATTTTGGACTTTATTATATGTGGACTAATTTATTATCCACAATTTTGATTTAGTTTTATCATTTGATTTTTTTTAAACTTTTAGTGGCTAAGTTATTTTTATTATTATTTCTAGCCGTTTGCAATGATTTTCTTATTTTCCGACTCACCTCTTTTTGGGATCGATCCTTTTATTTTATTTAACTTGCGATTGTACCCAAAATTTATTTACGGATTTTCTACGTACCCTTAATGGGATCAAATTAACGTAGTTCTTGTCTTAAAGATATTGTTTTTTTTTTTTAAAAAAAGAAACTTCTCTCCTGTCACAGAATAGGAAATGAGGTAAAGGAGAGTTCATAGCCATGGCTACCATCCTACTAGAGACATTGCACCCCTTTTTTTTTTGTTGTCTATAGCCATAAAACATTCTGAGTCTCCTAAGTCTTTTTTTTTTTGGGGGGTCCTTTCGAACCTGAGTTCTTCAAGAAAAATAAAAAAAATTCAAACCCAAGATTCTTACGAATCTGAATTTATGAGTCCTTGCAGTCCCGGATCCTTTCGAATCCCAATTTTTGGATGGTGAAATTACTTGTGCTTTTAGATCAAGCTCCACCTACCTTGCTTTGTTCCTTCTTCTTGCTCAGAATTTTCTTTTCCTGCGGACTAGTCTGTGCTCTGGTGGTCACCAAACTCCATATTTGTTTGCAACCTCCTGCTTATCTCTTCCCTTTTTTTTTTTTTAACCGCTGCTTCTTGTTTTGCTTTTTCAAGAGTTCCTCTGTTTTTTTTTTTTTTTTTGGTATTTTGCTTTCAACGTTTGTTTTCTTACTCCGTTTCTCTTTTTTGTGCTGTTTTTTTTTTCTTTCCTTTTTGAGCCCCTTTTTTTGACCTCTGTTTCTTTAATTTATAGCGAGCAGAGCAAAGGTAGCAGTTACTTTTCGTGCCTTAGAACGTGGGAAAGTGGGAAAGCAAGGGCCAGAGTTATTTAATTCTTTTGGCGATCCTTAACCGTTCATTTCCAATTCTGCCTGCAGAATATGCCACCTTCAACATTGTCATTTGCACTTTGGCCCCTCTGTTTGTTGCATTTTAGTGTTTTTATTACAAGTATCATTCTTTTGTTCTTTGGTTCTTTTTTGGTTTTTTAGCGCTTGGATGATTTTTGTTTCTTGCCCGGGCCCACAACCCACGGCCCACCTGAGTCTCTTGTTTCATTTATTTATTTATTTTATCTTCTTTTTTTTTTTGGTACTTTGGTTATTATTATTATATATTTTTTTTCATTTAGCTTTGCCTAGTATTATTATTATTTTTGAATTGGTAATGTCTTCAACTAAGTTTACGGGTTCTAATTTTTTGCAACCCATATTTTAAATTTAGCCCATAAAGGTTTTTTTTTTTTTATTCAAGGATTATATTGACTTTACAAGAGTTAAATTTTACATTCAACACACTCTTGATGCCATCCTTAGTTAAAGAAGAAGACAGAAGTTGCTGCCAAGTAAGGGATAAAGAGGGGCCATTGGTAATCCAAGTCATGTCTGGCTCAAGGACATCATAAGCTAGCAGTCCCTATAAGACCTTTGTAAAAATCAATAAAGGGAGGTACAATGCCCTCCTGAGTGGTGTGCTCAATACCCTGGGTATCCTCCACTCTATTTATAGCAGAATGCCATCTCTTCAGCTTAATAATAGCATGACAAAATTGAGAGCCCTGAGTCTGTATATATATACATAAATTAATACAAGGAAAAGATTACATATCTTTTCTACCCTCATATATGTCCTCTATAATGCCTCCTAATTAAGCATGTTCTACTGTTTACATTCTCCTTAATAAATATCTGAATTAGGAATAATGAACTCAATTATAGGGGCGTTACCGCCGTCCAAAAGGACAAGACTTGAAGTGTGTGTACTAGATTATAAACTAGAAATAACATACTTAGACATAACTTCAACCATACACATTTAAGCATTGTCAAACCATATACAATCAGCTGTCACCCATGTATGGTTTACATATCGTAGTATAGCAATTCACCATATAATCTACACCTCCATCCATTGAAGATTTCAAAGGATAGCTCCAAAAAAAATAGACATTCACTATATCATTGTTGATCCCTCCAAATTCCCTTACTCAACTTATTCTCTTCATCCGGTGTGCTAGCATGAGGGCAATTCAATGAGCATTTGTCTAAAATAAAACATGAAAACATTTTGAACTGTGAGGCGAAGTTCAGTACATACATTCCTGTATTGTTAAATGATCTCTATATAAAATGATTGGGCACCCACTTGCAATTCATTTTAAGTTAAAACAGTGAATGTGATGAATGTAACATTGCATTACTAGTTATTATCTGATAGTGAACCCCTTGATATTGTTACGATCTATGGATAGGTGTATACCTGCTAAGCCGATCGGAGACCTAGCTTGAAGCCCCACGGGTAACTGGAGGGCGAATGCCCCACAGATGATAACTGGCGGGGTTACTAATTAAATAACAAATCACTGTATAAACTGATTCATTAATGTACTTATCAAAATATGATAACTTTGATAAATACACTCTGATTTCTAAAGATATAAGTAATGAACGTACCTAATGTCTTTAAAATGCAATCTCACTTGATAATTCTTATGCACAATGGCAAATGATAGACTAGCCCCGATTTTGTTTAAGAAATGTAATTATATGTATATGTAATTAGTAAACAATGCTAACTTTCATAGTTGTAACTGTAACAGAAATTCCTTAAAAGGCATCCATTACTCAAATAATTCTATAGAAGATAAGTTACACCAAAATGATTTGAAAGCTAAATGAATTAGGGTAATTTAACTCAAAGTGAAATGCTGTGGAGTAAAATTGATCAAAGTAGAATAATTGGAATCATAAAAGAAAGACTTTGATGGTTACAAATTCATCATGGATTCTTGATATTTCTGAGATGGATAACAAAGGTTTGAGGGAAATTGGAGTAGTGGTAGGTTTAGAATAATTTTAAACACACCAGTTTGGACCAACAAATACTAATCTTGAGTGATCAATCTCACCACATCTCCAATTTTGTTGCACATGTCCTACCACTTAGTTTTCCAAACCAAATAAGCTTCTAGGTACAATCAAAGTTGTTACCGATTCAAGATTCACTTTAGAAAATTCATAACTTTCATCCCCGACCTCCAATTGAGCTATAAAACCCCAATATGAAAAGATTAAAAGGTCCCTCAATATTTTCATTTACAGCCCATAACACAATCACCACCACACAAATCCCAAAATCGAGCTAAAACACCACCCTGCGCAATTTGGGTCTGGTCTGCGTAGTCGAAGTAAAACGGCCATAACTTCTTGTACAAACCTTGGATTAAGGTGATTCAAAAGCCATTTGGAAGATATCTCATTGATCTAGCTCCCCACCAAAATTCATAATTTTTCAAGCAGCCACGAATTACCCTTTTTCCCATAACAGACCCCCTATTTTCGGTCACAGCTTGCTACCTATTTTATTATCCTCCTTTTTCACATAATTACCCTCTAAAATCACTTATTGAAATTACGAAAATATGCGGTGACCCTGAACATCACTTTAGATAGCCATAATCCATAATTTTTACTTTACAATCATCCAAGATTCATTTTTAAATCTAAAACACACACATGACATGCTTGTTGACGAACATCATTTAAACTATACATAATTCTCATAACCCTAGCTTATGTCTCATTTGAATTTGCACTTAAACTTCTCTAAGATCAATACCAACACCATGATATTCATTACCAATACCAAAGATCACAAATCACAATTAAAATAAAAAGAACACAAGGGTTTACTTACTTTGAGCTTGAAACAAGAGAAGTTACAGATGTTTGAAGCTTGAAGAAGTGAGAGGGGTGGCTGGTGGTGGTGCTGGTGGTCTGATGGTGGCATCTTGGTGGCGGTAAGTGGCTGGAAATCAGCAAATACAACAGCAAAAAGGAAGGAGCTGTGTAGGGTGGTGGAGAGGGAGAGAGAGTAAGTCTTGATATTTTGTGAGTTTTGCTTGATGGAGAATGACTTAGCTAACACTTGGCTGAGTTTTAACCACCAAAAAGCATCTTTTTGCTAATGATAATTAGGTATAATTGAGGACAATTAGCTAAACAAATAGGTAGTAATTTGTTGGGCCCAAAATTGCATCTAAATGAATTTTGGCCCGAAAGAAAATACACTTTACGTGATTGAATTTTTCGTGGCTCGAAATTAAATTTTCAGATCGTTATGAAAAATAATTTAATCTCTTAAATCATATTTATTTAGCGTCTGCTATTGATTCACTTGAAATTTTACAATAATGAGAACCCGAATTATAAAGTTGGGCCTAAAATGAATTCTCCCAACCGGGAGAATTAAATGAGATAAATAAATGTAAAAAATTAATAACATGGCTTAATTAAATAAATAAACATGATTTAAGGTCGGGCTATTATAGCCTTCCCCCCTTAAAGAGTTTCGTTCTCGAAACTTATGAGTTTTGACAAAACATGCAACTTTATCTTAAATAGATGCGGGTACTTAGCTTGCATCTCATCCTCGGTCTCCCAAGTGGCTTTTTGGCAGGTATGGTTTGTCCACAGCACCTTGACTAGTGGTATCTACTTGTTGCACAGCTGCTTAATCCTACAATCTAGTATTTGCATTGATCTCTCTTTATACACTAGATCTCCAGTGACTTTGATGGGTTCAGATACTATAACGTAGTTAGGATCTGAAATGTATTACTTGAGTTATGAGGTAAGAAGCACGTTATATAGACAGAGCTAGTCGACAAGATATGGGGTTAAAGGTGTCTGCGTATTGTATAACTGCTTAATCCCATATTTTAGTAGTAGATCCAGATACTTCTCACACATTAGCTTCAATAAACTCAATTATCTCTGATATTTAGTCTCTTGACACCCTTGTCTAGAGAAGCCCTTTGGAATACTTTATATCTCATCTGAACTTTAATTGTCTCCTTCTTTGGTCAATATGACCATATGACTCTTGTGTAGTCCTTGTGTCACTTTAGCATGTATATGAACTGTCTCATTATTCTCGATATTTCTTCTAACTTACTCTAATACTGCTAGATATTATTTAAGATTATGCCCTTATCAAAAAGTTATCATCTAATATTCTTAATGCATCACATGATCTCCCCTTATCATGCTACTCAAGGATATACTCCTGGTTGATAATGGGTGATGAAATGACCGTGATTAAGGATGAGAGCCATGAGATTGTTAGCCAAGCAAATCTTTAGATACAAAAGAAATGAAGATGAGACTAGAAAAGGCTAGTAAAGGAGAGATTATCATGTGGTGGTTAGAATAAAGATACCGATTATTGCATTCAAAATTCTAAACCGTAATACCACAAGAATCATGGTTTACAAATATTGATTATAAAGGATCCATACATAGTCATTCAAGAAGATAGATAGCCCGATTACCTTCGACTTTAGTGGATGATTTAAAAACAAATTAGCCAGCAATGGAGTTCCAACAGGCTGACTTTATAGATACCATTGACAGGATAAAAGCAATCAACGGAGTGGCCAAACAAAATACAATAAATAGAGAAATAGATTGGATAAACAAGGTACACTGGTAAATAAATAGCTTGAACAAGTAAGGTCTAATGAATAGATAAATGGATTGTATAGGCTGCAGTAGAAACATGTCTTTGCTCATATGGAGCCATGTCAAGTACGGCAATAAGATTAAATAAGGATTACTAAAATTTACTTATGAGGATATAAGATATTGGTGCAAGAATTGCAAGTGCAATAAATAGATCATTAGATTGAATCGGTAAAATGTAATGGATAGATCAATAGATTGGACGAGCAAAATACCAATGGATAAGTAAATAGATTGAACAAGTGACATTAGAAACGTACCTTTGCTCATATGAAACCAATTCAAGTCCAGCAATAAGACTGAACAGAAAAACTGGAATTTACTTATGAGCATATAAGATATATGTGTGGGAGTTGAAGTTAAAATAAGAAAAGTACGAGGATTATGACAATTATAATTACCCACACCAATAAGAGTTGAATTACATTATAAATTCAAAACAAGTTATATGAGCTGATCATTATGAACAAATGAGATGTAAGGTAGATGTGTGAATCGGCTCTCAACGGAATGAAGTACAACTCATGATCATAAAATAAAGATGGTGAAGGTCGAGAGGACTGAAATGTTGACAACCATATAAGGTTGAAAAAAATGTATTGCACATTTAACAATGGGCTTGCAAAGTCGTGGAAGATCATGCTAATAGGAAATATTGGGTTGAAATACAAGGGAGATCAAACAATATTAGATAGTATCAAGTTTTAAAGATGATACAAGCAAACAATTACAAGAATTACTATAAAAGGGCATTCTTACAAAAGATAAACTGTGGTTGCATGGTTTAGGTGTGATATCCGAACCTCAAATCATTCCTAAAAAAGACCCCTATCGTTGGCATTTAATCCCATAAATAATTTATTCAAGGTATGGGAAACTTGTTTTTAATAGTGATCTTGTTCAACTCTCTATACAGTGTATACAACCACAAGGTTCTACCTTCATTCCTGACAGATATAAAACTAGGGTTTCTCACGGTGATACACTTGGTTAAATAACTCCCTTCAGTGACAACTAAATCTTACTAAATCTTTAGTTCTTTGAACTCTGTTGGGGGTTATATGATAAGGGCTCTGAAAATGGATTGAGCACCTTAAAATACGTTGATCTGAAAATCAATATTTTTTGGAGGAAAACAGTCCTGAAAGTCCTCAAATAAAACATCTTTAAATTCACAAACTATAATTATGGATATGTATCTACCGAGTGTGGTTGCATATCACTAATATTCAATGCATTACTGACACGATAACTCACTTGCTTGCACAATGTAATTAGGGCGGAAATAGGGTTTTCTTTCTCTCGATCCATAGAAACACACGTCTAGTCTTTTCTCATTTCTCAAGCTAACCTTAAGATCTTTACAAGTCATCTTCTATAAGTACATTGTTAGTTCATCCCCATAATGATAATAAGGTCTGTCAATCAAACTGGATTGAATGCCCAATGAATATAGTTCCGACAATGCTAATAGAGGCACATTTATAAAAGATAACACATTCGACTGCCTACTGGTCTCAGTAAATTTAAAAGACAGGGCGACAATCTAAAGTGTAAAGAGATGTGACCATAGTATGAACTCTTGCAAAGATGCTTCTTTATTGGTTATAAAGGATAGACATGTAAGCTGAATGAATGGAAGGACGAAGATTCGTAATGAAAGAGGTAAGGCATATAAATGACTTGCATATACGAGACATGCGATTTATTTATAATAGTCATGATAGTAAAGTAAATGAATGATATTATGAAGTTGAGAGGGATTATTAAGTATTGAAGGTGAAGAAATCTAACAGATTACCAAAGAGACATTTGAAAAGTCATTCGGTACTCATAGGTAAGTAAAATAATTAATGTAAGGGTCAACACCACCCGAAGAGAAATTTTATTCATCTAGTGTTTAAAAGGCCAATATGTCAAGACGAAGGAGTCAGTCTTGTGACTGAACATGATGACATCAGCATCCATCGATAACACATTCTGTAGTAAATGGAAGTCTTCGGTAGGTATATAAATTCCGAAACTGCTGGCAGATGGAAATAGCACAAATCGTTATTTATCATTAATAAGATAGGATGTACTAGTAAAGAAAGGATTGACAAAATAACTTGAGTAACAACATGCAGTCACAGCCATAGGGTAGTAAGCCAACTTGATGTTACAGTGTTACAGAAACACGAATAATATGGATCCATTTAATTGCTGAAAAGGCACTCAATAACTGGGTCTGAAGCAACCAAAGGCCTTGCAAACAATAAATGAATAGTGCCCAAACAAAAGCAAGGAGTTAAAGTAAGTGATAGTAAAAATATGAACATAGTGATGACTGAATTATAAGTAGAATAGGTCAAATATTCTTAGGAAGAACTGCAAATCACACAGTAATGTACACCGGGGTCATTATAGGCTCCATTATAAAAACAGAGAATTAAACAATTACGATTGTCAAGGTTTGTATCGCCTAGAAGAAAGGTTGCTCAGGTGTCGAACTAAACTGGAACCTCATGTATCCCACTCGTTTTGTAACCTTACTACCATGTCATGAGTTGAGCTAAACTGATGCCCTTCTGAGTAAAGTAATCTAGTCTCATGTATCCACTTGATATTTCTTTGAATGGTCTCTATATTGCTGAATCTTATTAAGAATGCAATAGTGGAAGCTGGTCGATAGATATAGCTAACTAAAAGAGATTCAGGTAATAAAAGATATGGCCTATGATACCTCTCTGATCCTCTTCATCACCTATTACTGGATCACTGAATAACTCATAACCCAATTACACACCCCATCTTTGAAAATTCCTTAAAAGTATGATATGCATATGGGTAGAGTCTACTAATTATGTGTACATACATATCACCTGATACTAGTGAAATAAATCTACCTGATACTGGTAAAATGAATACCCTCAACACTAATGAAATTAATGCGCTTGGTACTAGTAAAATGAATATTATATCACTTCTTTGGGTCCTTTTCCTTTAATCCTTCATATCTAACTTTCATGGCTCCTGAATAATTCAAGGTAACTAAGGCAGAAATAAGTCAATAACAGGAAGTAATGGGAGCATTGTTGATACAAGATCTTTGTGTTAAGACCAGATAATTCCTATACATGGCAGCTTAATGTTACTCGTACCACCTAGGGCTGCTCAAAAATTTCCAAAACCAAATGCCCGAACCAAAGACCCGATACCCGATCCAAAAATTCGGGTATCCAAACTGAAATATTCGAAAAATTCGGTTTGGGTACCCGAACTGATATTTTTTCGGATATTTGGTTCGGGTACGGGTCGGTCAATTTGCAAATTCGCGTACCTAAAACCTGATTTTTTTTAAAATTTTTAAATTTTTTTTTTGTTTTCAATAACACTAGAACTTTGATGTGTTGCATTACTTGGTTGGGATGTGTAGCATATTAGTAATTTAGTATTTTGGATTTGGATTGCTTGAGTTCTAATCATTTGGACCATGAATATGGTATGGTGCTAAGGTACGATATTAATGAACTTTTCGAAGTGTGAAGCAATTGAAATTTGATTGTTATGTGATGACGTTGTATGGTATTTTGGTTTTAGGGTACAAATAAGAATGGGTAATTAGGTATGCATGTGGTTTGGAGCATAAACAAGGAGTTCACGTTTTAAGGAAATTACAACAATTATCCAAAAAAGGGGACAAAAAAGTTTGAATTAACATGCGACAAAATTGCTTGGCAAAAAAAGAAGATTCACAAAAATTGGGTTAGTAGGTAACTAAAAACCTGAATCGAAATTATCAGGTACCCGAAATTAGGTACACGATAATTTTCGATTTGGATACGGTTCGCCATCCATCCGACCCGAAATTTTGGGTACCCGAACCAAAATTTCTTTTGGTTCGGGTACTCGAACCATGAACACACCTAGTACCACCCATATAACGTCAAGTAGCACACCATAAGCTATAAACTGTTACCACCAGACATAAGCACTCATTGTAATGTTCATCTCATACTGATTCACTTCAAAAATATTGCCCTACAAGGCATTTCCTCCTCTAGTGGTTTACACATATCTTGACACTGCATTAATCCCTTAAGAAGTTGCAAATGGCATCCCTGCATCGGGTTTCAACTATCACTGTACCCAAAATCAGGTATATTAACATACCTCAATAAAATTCTCAAATCTTGGGGCAAAACGGACAGAGTTCCGTCCAAAAACTAACTAAAAGCCAGTTTAAAGCGTTACAATAGACACCTGAAATGGAGAGAAATACTTCAATAGCTCAACGGCCATACGCCGGAGTTCATAAATTAACAGGTCACACACTCAGAGTGCATGATTGTAAAATTTAAACAAATGAGAAAAATGAAACATATAATACAACCCTCAGATAAATGAGAGCATGCCTCACTAACAGGTCACCCAAATGGTTCCACACTCCAACTTTGCTAATGCTCGAATCTTAGGATATTACCAAATGATTGAATCACTCAAATGAAAATGGTTCCTCCTTATATGCACATACATATGAACTTATAGTCAATAGCTCATTTAACTGGTATAACATAACTCATATACACCTTAATAGCTAACTCATAAACACTTGATAGCTCACAGTGGCCCCTAAGACCCAGCTCTGGTAGCAAATTTTTAACGCCCCTAATTAAGTATGTTCCACTGTTTGCATTCTCCTTAATAAATCTCTGAATTAGGACTAATGAACTCAATGATATGGGCATTACTGCCGTCCAAAAAGACAAGGCTTGAAGTGTGTGTACTAGATTATGAACTAGAAATCACACAGTTAAACAAAACTTCAACCATACACATTCATACATTGTCAAACCGTATACAATCAATTGTTACCCACGTATGGTTTATACATCGTAGTACAACAATTCACCACATAATCTACGCCTCCATCCACTGAAGATTTCAAAGTATAGCTCCAAAATAGACATGTACTATACCATTGTTGATCCATCCAGATTCCCTTACTCAACTTATTCTCTTCATCCAGTTTGCTAGCATGAGGGCAATTCAATGAGCATTTGCCTAACACAAAACATGAAAATATTTCGAACTGTGGGCCGAACCTCAGTACATTCATTTCTGTATTGTTAAATGATCTCTACATAAAATGATTGGGTGCCCACTTACAATTCATTTTAAGTTAAAATAGTGAATGAGATGAATGTAAAACTGCATTGCTAGTTATTATCTGATAGTGAACCCCTTGATACTGTTACGATTTATGAATAAGTGTATACCTGCCAAGCCGATCAGGGACTTGGCCTGAAGCCGTGTAGGTAACTGGAGGGCTAATGACTTATGGATGATAACTGGTGGGGTCACTAATTAAATGATAAATCACTGTATAAACTGATTTGTTGATATACTTACCAAAAAATGATAACTTTGATAAATATACTCTGATTTCTAAAGATACAGGTAATAAACGTACCTGATGTCTTTAAAATGCAATCTCACTTGATAATTCTTATGCACAATGGGAAATAATAGACTAGGCCCCGATTCTGTTTAAGAAATGTAATTATTGGTACATGTAATTAGTAAACAATGCTGACTTTCATAGTCATAATAGTAACAGAAATTCCTTTAAAGGCATCCATAACTAAAATAATTCCATAGAAGATAAGTTATACCAAAATGATTTGAAAGCTAAATAAATTAGGGTAATTTAACTCAAAGTGAAATATTGTGGAATAAAACTGATCAAAGTAGAATAATTGGAATCATAAAAGAAAGACTTTGAAGGTTATACATTCATCATGGATTTTTGATATTTTTGAGATGGATAATAAAGGTTTGAGGGTAATTGGAGTGGTGGTAGGTTCAGAATAACTTTAATCACACCAGTTTGGTCTGATGGCGGCCTCTTGGTGGCGGTAAGTGGCTGGAAATTAGCAAATATAGCAGCAAAAAGGAGGGGCTGTGTAGGGTGGTGGAGAGAGAGAGAGAGAGAGAGAGTAAGTCTTGATATTTTGTGAGTTTTGCTCGGTGGAGAATGATTTAGCGAATACTTGGTTGAGTTTTTAACCACCAAAAAGCATCTTTTTGCTAATGATAATTAGGTATAATTGCGGGTAATTAGCTAAGCAAATGGGTAGTAAGTTGCTGGGTCGAAAATTGGGCCTAAATGAATTTAGGCTCGAAAGAAAATACACTTTACGAGATTGAATTTTAAGTGGCTCGAAATTAAATTCGCAGATCGTTATGAAAAATAATTTAATCTCTTAAATCATATTTATTTAGGGCCTACTATCAATTCACTTGAAATTTTATAATAATGAAAACCCGAATTGTAAAGTGGGGCGCAAAATAAATTCTCCCAACCGGAATGATTAAATGAGATAAATAAATGTGAAAAATTAATAATATGGCTTAATTAAATAAATAAATATGATTTAGAGTTGGGCTATTACAGCCTTCCCCCCTTAAAGAGTTTCGTCCTTGAAACTTATGAACTTTGACAAAACATGCAAGTTTATCTTAAATAGATGTGGGTAGTTGGCTTGCATCTCATGCTCGGTCTCCTGAGTGGCTTCTTGGGAGATTTGGTTTGTCCATAGTGCCTTGACTAGCGGTATCCGCTTGTTGTATAGCTGCTTAATCCTGCAATTTGGTATTTGGATTGGTCGCTCTTCATACACTAGATCTCCAGTGACTTTGATGGGTTGAGATACTATAACATGATTAGGATCTAGAATGTACTGCCTTAGTTATAAGGTAAGAAACACGTTATATAGGCATAACTAGTCGACAAGCTATGGGGTTAAAGGTGTCTGCATATTATATAACTGCTTAATCCTATATTTTAGTAGCATATCCAGATACTTCTCACACATTGGCTTCAATGAAGTCAATTATCTCTGATATCTAGTCTCTTGGTACCCTTGTCTAGAGAGGCCCTTTCGAATACTTTATATCTCATCTGAACTTTAATTATCTCCTTCTTTGGTCAATATGACCATATGACTCTTGTGTAGTCCTTGTATCACTTTAGCATGTAGTTGAACTGTCTTATTATTCTCGATGTTTTTTCTAGCTTACTCTAATACCGCTAGACATTATTTGAGATTATGCCTTTATCAAAAAGTTATCATCCGATATTCCTAATGCATCATATGATTTCCTCTTATCAGACTACTCAAGGATCTACTCTCCGTTGATAATGAGTGATGAAATGACCGTGTTTAAGAATGAGAGCAATGAGATTGTTGGCCAAGCGAATCTTTGCATACAAAAGAAATGAACGATGAGACTAGAAAAGGCTAGTAAAGGAGAGATTATCATGGGGTGGTTAGAATAAAGATAACCATGAGTGCATCCAGAATTCTGAACCGTAATATCACAAGGATCATGGTTTATAAATATTGATTATAAAGAATCCAATACGTAGTTATTCAAGAAAATAGATAGCCTGATTACCTTCAAGTTTAGCTAATGATTTAAAAACAAAATGGCCAGCAACGGAGTTCCAACGGGATGATTTTCTACCATTGACAGGATAAATGTAATCGAGGGAGTGGCCAAACAAAATACAATAAATAGAAAAATAGATTGGATAAACAAGGTACACTAGATAAATAAATAGCTTGAACAAGCAAGGTCTAATGAATAGATAAATGGATTGCATAGGCTGCTGCGGAAACATGCCTTTGCTCATATGGAGCCAAGTCAAGTACGACAATAAGATTAAAGAAGTACTGAAGTTTACTTATGAGGATATAAGATATAGGTGTGAGAATTACAAATGCAATAAATAGATCAATAGATTGAATTGGTAAAGTGCAATGGATAGATCAATAGATTGGACAAGCAAAGTACCAATAGATAAGTAAATAGATTGAACAAGTGAATTTAGATACGTGCCTTTGCTCATATGAAACCAATTCAAGTCCAGCAATAAGATTGAACAGAAAAGTTAGAGTTTACTTATGAGCATATAAGATATATGTGTGGGACTTGAAGTTAAAAATAAAGAGAGTAAGGGGATTACGACAATCGCAATCACCCCCACCAATAAGAGTTGAATTACATTATAAATTCAGAACAAGTTACACAAGCTTATCATTATGAATAAATGAGATGTATGGTAGATGTGTGAATTGGCTCTCAATGGAATGAACTAACCCTCATGTTCATGAAGTAAAGATGGGGAAGGTCGAGAGCACTGGAATGTTGATAACCATATAGGGTCGAACAAAAATATATTGCACATTTAATAATAGGTTTGCAAAGACATGGAAGATCATGCAAATAGGAAATATAAGGTTGAAATGCGAGGGAGATTAAACAATATTAGATAGTATCAAGTTTTAAGATGAGATAAGCAAACAATTACAAGAATTACTATAAAAGGGCATTCTTACAAAAGATAAACTGTAGTTGCATGGTTTAGGTGTGACATCCAAACCTCAAATCATTCCTGAAAAAGACTTCTGCTGTTGGCATTTAATCCCATAAATCATTTATTCAAGATATAGGAAACTTGTTTTTGATAATGATCTTGTTCAATTCTCTGTACGGTGTACACAACCATAAGGTTCTGCCTTCATTCTTCACAGATATAAAACTAGGGTTCCCACGATAACACACTTGGTTAAATAACTCCCTTTAGTGACCATTCATCTTACTAAGTCTTTAGTCCTTTGAACTCTGCTAGGGATAATATGATAAGGGCTCTAAAAATGGATTGAGCACCTTGAACTAGGTTGATCTGAAAATCAATGTTTCTTGGGGGAAAACTATCCTGAAAGTCCTTAGATGAAACATCTTTACATTCACAAACTATAATTATGGATATGTATATACCGAGTGTGGTTGTATATTACTAATATTCAATACATTACTGACACGATAACTCACTTGCTTGCACAGTGTAATTAGGGCGGAAATAGGGTTTTTCTTCTCTCGATCCATAGAAACACACGTCTAGTCTTTTCTCATTCCTCAAGCTAGCCTTAAGATTTTTACAAGTTATCTTCTATATGTACATTATCAGTTTATCCCCATAATGATAATAAGGTCTATCAATCAAACTGGACTAAATGCCCAATGAATATGGTTCCGACAATGCTAATAGGGGCACATTTATAAAAGATAACACATTCGACTGCCTACTGGTCTCAATAAATTTAAAAGATAGGGGGACAATCTAAAGTGTAAAGAGATGTAACCACACCATGAACTCTTGCAAAGATGCTTCTTTATTAGTTATAAAGGACTAGCATGTAAGCTGAATGAATGAAAGGACGAAGATTCGTAATGAAAGAGGTAAGGCATATAAATAACCTGCATGTACAAGACATGCGATTTATTCATGATGATCATGATAGTAAAGTAAATAAACGATATTATGAAGTTGAGAGTGAGTATTAAGTACTGAAGGTGAAGAAATCTAACAGATTGCCAAAGAGGTATTTGAAAAGTCATACGGTATTCGTAGGTAAGTAAAATAATAAATGTAAGGGTCAACACCACCAGAAGAGAAATTTTATTCATCTAGTGTTTGAAAGGCCAATACGTTAAGATGAAGGAGTTAGTCTTATGACTGAATATGATAGCATCAGCATCCATCAATAACACATTCTGCAGTGAATGGAAGTCTTGGATGGGCATATAAATTCCGAAACTGCTGACAGATTAAAATAGCACAAATCATTGTTTATCATTAATAAGATAGGATGTACTAATAAAGAAAGGATTGTCAAAATAACTTGAGTAATGACATGCAGTCACGGCCATAGAGTATTAAGCCAACATGATGTTACGGTCCCATAGAAATACGAATAATATTGATCCATTTAATTGCCAAAAAGGTGCTCAATAACTGGGTCTGAAGCAACCAAAGGCCTTGCAAACAATAAATAAATAGTGTTCGAACAAAAGCAAGTAGTTAAAGTAAGTAACAACAAAAAGATGAACATAGTGATGACTGAACTGCAAGTAAAATAGGTCAAATATGCTTAGGAAGAACTGTAAATCAGATAGTAATGCACATCGGGGGTCATTATAGGCTCCATTATGAAAACAGAGAATTAAACAATTATGATTGTCAGGGTTTGTACCGCCTAGAAGAAAGGTTGCTCAGGTGTCGATCTAAACTAGAACCTCATGTATCCCACTCATTTTGTAACCTTACCACCATGTCATGAGTTGAGCTAAACTGATGCGCTTCTGAGTAAAGATAGCCTCATGTATCCACTTGATATTGCTTCGAATGGTCTCTATATCACTGACTCTTATTGAGAATGCAATAGCGAAAGCTGGTCGATAGATAAAGCTAACTATAAGAGATTTAGGTAATTAAAGATATGACCTGTGATACTTCTCTGATCCTCTTCATCACCCATTACTGGATCACTGAATAACTCATAACCCAATTATACACCCCATCTCTGAAAATTCCTTAAAAGTACGATGTGCATATGAGCAGAGTCTACTAATTATATGTACATACATATCACTTGATACTAGTAAAACAAATCTACCTAATACTAGTAAAATGAATATCCTTAATACTAATGAAATGAATGCGCTTCATACTGGTAAAATGAATATTATATCACTTCTTTAGGTCCTTTTCCTTTAATCTTGCATAGTTAACTTTCATTGCTCCTGAACAATTTAAGGTAACTAGGGCAGAAATAAGTCAATAGTAACATGAAATAGAAGCATTGCTGATGTAAGGTCTTCGTGTCAAGACCAGATAATTCCTATACATGCCAGCTGAATCTTACTCGTGCCACCCTTATAATGTCAAGTAGCACACCATAAGCTACAAACTGTTATCACTAGACATAAGCAATCATTGTAATGTTCATCTCATACTGATTCACGTCAAAATTATTGCCCCACAATGCATGTCCTCTTTTAGAGGTTTACATCTATCTTAACACTATATCAATCTCTTAAGAAGTTGCAAATGGCATCCCCACATCGAGTTTCAACTATCACTGCATCCAAAATCAAGTATATTAACATACCTCAACAAAACTCTCAAATCCTGGGGTAAAACGGACAGAGTTCTTCCTAAAAACTAACTAAAATCCTACTTAAAGTCTTATAATAGATACCTGAAATAGAGAGAAACACTTCAATAGCTCAACGGCTACATACCGGATTTCATAACTCAATGGGTCACACACCCGAAGTGCACGATTGCAAAAATTTAAACGAATGAAAGAAATAAAATATATAATACAACTCCCCGATAAATGAGAGCATGCCTTACTAACAGGTCACGCAAATGGTTCCACACTCCACGTTGCTAATGCTCGAATCTCAGGATATTACCAAATAATTGAATCGCCCAAATGGAAATGGTTCCTCCTTATATACCCACACATATGAATTTATAGTCAACAGTTCATTTAACTGGTCTAACACAACTCATACACACCTTAATAGCTAACTCACAAACACTTGGTGGCTCACAGCGGCCCTTAAAACCTGGCTCTAATACCAAATCTGTAACGCCTCCTAATTAAGCATGTTCGACTGTTTGCATCTCATTAATAAATCTCTGAATTAGGACTAATGGACTCAATGATAGGAGCATTACCACCGTAAAAATGACAATGCTTGAAGTGTGTATACTAGATTATGAACTAGAAATAACATAGTTAGACATAGCTTCAACCATACACATTCATGTTTGTCAAACCATATACAATCAACTGCTACCCACGTATGGTTTACACATCGCAATATAGCAATTCACCATATAATCTACACCTCTATCCACTGAAGATTTCAAAGTATAGCTCCAAAATAGACATGTACTATAGCATTGTTAATCCCTTTAGATTCCCTTGCTTAACTTATTCTCTTCATCTAGTTTGCTAGCATGAGGGCGATTCAATGAGCATTTGCCTAAAACAAAACATGAAAACATTTTGAACTGGGAGCCGAAACTCAGTACATGTATTCCTGTATTGTTAAATGATCTCTACATAAAATGATTGGGCGCCCACTTACAATTTATTTTAAGTTAAAATAGTGAATGAGATTAATGTAAAACTATATTACTAGTTATTATCTGATAGTGAATCCTTTGATACTGCTACGATCTATGGATAGGTGTACACTTGCCAAGTCGATCGGGGACCTAGTCTGAAGCCCCGTGGGTAATTGGAGGGAAAATGCCCTATAGATGATAAGTGGCGGTATCACTAATTAAATAATAAATTATTGTATAAACTGATTCATTGATGTACCTACCAAAACATGTTAACTTTGATAAATACACTCTGATTTCTAAAGATACAGGTAATGAACGTATCTTATATCTTTAAAATACAATCTCACTTGATAATTCTTGTGTGCAATGAGAAATGATAGACTAGGCCCGGTTTCTGTTTTAAGAAATGTAATTATAGGTACATGTAATTAGTAAACAATTGCTGACTTTCATAGTTGTAACTGTAACAGAAATTCCTTAAAAAGCATCAATAACTCAAATAATTCCATAGAAAATAATTTATACCAAAATGATTTGAAAGCTAAATGAATTATGATAACTTAACCCAAAGTGAAATATTGTGGAGTAAAATTGATCAAAGTAAAATAATTGGAATCATAAAAGAAAGACTTTGATGGTTATAAATTCATCACGGATTTTTGATATTTCTAAGATGGATAATAAAGGTTTGAGGGTAATTGGAGTGGTGGTAGGTTCAGAATAATTTTACACCAGTTTGGACCAACAAATACTAATATTGAGTTATCAATCTCCCCATTCTCTAATTTTGTTGCACATATCATACCACTTAGTTTTCCAAACCAAATAAGCTTCTAAGTACAATCAAAGTTGTTATCGATTTAAGATCCACCTTCGAAAATTTATAAGTTTCACCCCCGACTTCCAATTGAGCTATAAAATCTCAATATGAAAAGATTAAAAAGTCCCTCAACATTTTTATTCACAACCCATGAGACAATCACCACCACACAAATCCCAAAATTGAGCTAAAATACCACCCTATGCAGTTTGGGTTCGATCTGCATAGTTGGAGTAAAACGGTCATAACTTCTTGCACAGAACTCAGATTAAGGTGATTCAAAGGCCATTTGAAATATAACTCATGGATCTAGCTTCCTATCGAAATTCATAATTTTTCAACCAGCCATGAATTACCCGTTTTTCCTAGAACAGACCTCTATTTTTGGGCCCTTGACAGCTTGCTACCTACTTTATTATCCTCCTTTTTCACATAATTACCCTCTAAAATCACTTGTTGAAATTACCAAAACATGCGGTGATCCTCAACATCACTTTTGATAGCCATAATCCACAATTTTTACTTCACAACTATCCCAGATTCATTTTCAAATCTAAAACACATACATGACAGCTTGTTGACAAATATCATTTAAACTATGCATAATTCTCATAACCCTAACTTATGTCTCACTTGAATTTGCACTTAAAATTCTCTAAAATCAATACCAACACCATGATATTCATCACCAATACCAAAGATCACAAAATCACAATTAAAAATTAAAAAACACAAGGTTAGGGTTTACTTACTTTACGCTTGAAACAAGGGAAGTTAAAGATGTTTGAAGCTTGAAGTAGTGAGAGAGGTGACTGGTGGTGGTGTTGTGGTCCGATAGGGGCCTCCTGGTGGCCAGAAGGTGACGGTAAGTGGCTGAAAATAAGCAAATACAGCAGCAAAAAGGAGGGGGCTGTGTAGGGTGGTGGAGAGGGAGAGAGATTAAGTCTTGATATTTTGTGAGTATTGCTTGGTGGAGAATGACTTAGCTAATACTTGGCTGAGTTTTTAACCACCAAAAAGCATCTTTTTGTAATGATAATTAGGTATAATTGAGGATAATTAGCTAAGTAAATGGGTAGTAACTTGTTGGGCCAAAATGAGTTTGGGCCCGAAAGAAAATACATTTTACGCGATTGAATTTTCCATGGCTCGAAATTAAATTTTCGTATCGTTATGAAAAATAATTTAATCTCTTAAATCATATTTATTTAGGGCCTACTATCAATTCACTTGAAATTTTACAATAATGAAAACCCGAATTACAAAGTGTGGCCCAAAATGAATTCTCCTAACCGAGGTGATTAAATGAGATAAATAAATGTAAAAAATTAATAACATGTCTTAATTAAATAAATAAACATGATTTATGGTCGGGCTATTACATCCTCCATTAGTTACCAATGTAATTTAGACATTAGTATGAAAATTTTAAATTAGTTTGTGCAGTCCAGAAAAAAGTTTAAGGCCCTATTCAGTAAAATTAATTATTTAGGTAGTGGATAGCGGTTTAGATAGCAGCTAGCTGTTTAGATAGCAGATAGCGTTTCTAATTTAGCTGTTAGCGGATAACTGTTTAGATGAGCGGTTGAAGCTAATATGTTTGGAAAATTTAGCTGTTAGGCTAACTGATTAATATAAATTGACATAAAAGAAGATAGGCAATTTTCAAAGATAAAATTTTTTAAAGGATATTTTTTGCCTAAAAAATATGAAACGCTACTTTTAAATGCCAAACTTTAATACTATTAGCTTTTCAAAAATACTGTTTAAAAAGCTAAACGCTACTTGAAATGCTAGTCAAAACACTAATTTACCGAACACTAAAAATTAACTAATTAGTGTATTGACTCGGTTAAAACACTAAACGCTACCCAAAATATTGTTACCGAACACGACCTAAATTAACGTCAAAAGAAACATTTTTTCTTCTTGGCTAGTGTTAATGGAAGTTAGGATAAAAGAATTGATATCTTCTAGTTAGTTTTCTTCTTCAATAGCATAAATCACTTGCCTTTTACATTGATGAACAATCTAAAACATTTTAAATGGTGTTTATTTTTTCTTCTCTATCAATAAAATATGTAGTCAAATAGTAAATTTAGAAAAATATAGTTGCTGATTTTACTTAAAAAACTCCGTAACACAATACTAGATTGAGTTCAATGTATAAAGAACCGGTTTAGATTACTACACTGCCCTTAACAATCCACCAATTCTGTAAGTCCTTCAAGGGGTTGCTATAACCCCCTCAATGGGGCCCCCATCTCATCCGGGGTGTTTTTGAGTACTTCCTTTTTTTGCATAGTAAGTATGTGTATTTTACAATTGTAATTATCAGTGTGTTGCATATTATTGTCAAATCTCCCAAACGAAGACGCTATAATGAAAATGAAGAAATTGTTTACTAAGTAATAGGTTAAAAAGGAAAAGATCATGCAGTTATCATTTCACAATAATAAAATAAAGAATACCTTAGAATTTTGTTTGTGATTTGTTGGGTTGTGGATGATATACTGTGGTCATATGTCCATTAGTATCCTGCACTACCCTGTCACGACCTCTACCGACATGAAATCGTCGCTTAGATCTTGATTCATCAATCCGGTGCGCCTTCCACTTCGTCTCCTGTTATGTTCATGGTCAAATCGGACCCGTCGTTACTCTGCCACAGTCAAGGGTCAGGTCATATGAAGCTTGTGGCAAATCCTTGCCAGGTTTGCTTAAGTCAATTGGTTTGAATTCTGCTCTTCCCCGAGACAGGGTAGTTTGATACTTTTCTTCTTTTGTTCCGTTTTTTAGCACTTAACACTACTCAGATTTTTTATATTAATTTTTTTAATCCCGACATCTACTCAATTTTCATCACCTTTGACCGGTGGCATATATTTACTGTGGGAGCCAACCCCAATGAGATAATGACATGACAGGTAAATCATCATTGAATTGCCTCAATTACCCCCTCTGTAAGTGGTTGGATGATTGATACTTTAAAAATTGCTTGTGCAAATTATAAAAAAACCCAAAAGGTAGAGAGAGGAGATGGGAGAAGGATAACTTTGAATGAAAGAGTGGTGTTTTAGTGAGAGTAGATAAAAGAGGGTTTAATCCATATCATTTTATCACGCTAAAAGACATAAAAATACAAAGACAAAAATATAAAACGAGGCAAAACAGTCATCTATTATGATGTTTTCGAACTCTGGCCGGAATATCACTTAAATTATATATTATTGCAAACTCAAGGAGTGATCAAAATTAAGTAGAAAATGTTAGGGTTGAAAAAATTAATGTCGAAAACCTGAAGGGTGCTGAATGCAAAAAAAACTACTTCCATTCCCCTTCCATGTTGAGTTGGAGGTGCCGATGGAGCGAAGTTGGGTTCATCTATTTATAGTTGTACATTTGTACGTAACTGAGAAAGAGTGGGAGGGTTTTAGAGGGAGTGGATAGCTAAATTCTCAAGGGGTGGTAGTTTCTTCGCAAATGTTGATAGATATGTTCGTTACATGCGGTAGTGGTTTTTATGGATTGGTGGTTCACATTTTTTGAAAAAAAATTCAATTTCGGAAATTGAAAATCTTTCTTTTTGTGAAATTTAAAATCGCATCACTAACAAGTAAAACTCATCACTAACAGTTGTAAATAAATTAACATGGACATGTTTGTCTAAAATTTAAAATCTGTTCATAGTTTAGGTAGGGATTGAATGAAATTGCAAGAATGGAACTATGGAAGAGAGGATAAAAGATTTGTTCAGAGTTGACAATTGTCACCCACCTTCATGTGAGACACGTCTTAACTCTTCCTTTTTTAACTAATTAAAATTCAACAATTTTGCAAGCCCAAGATTACGTTGTCAGGCAATGAACATTGAGAAAAATCCCACAGAAAAATCCGAATTGCAAGTATGAAAACAGCTTATAAACGCGTACTGCAATTCATTGCTAGAGTCAATATTCTTCAACCGCGGCAACCGACCCTCTTCTTCTTAGCGGTCCACGTTTCCCAGTGGGTTCCACACGCAAATGCTCTTCTGTCTCTCTATAAGTAACGTCCACGTCTCTTCTCCTCTCCTCCAACATAGCACCAGCATCTCTCTGCCCTCTCTAACATGCCCACTTTCTCTCTAAAAATCAATCAAGCTCAGCTACAACATCAAGAATGGCGCAGATGAAGGCGTTGATCTTCGTGGCGGCAATGGTGGCGCTGATAGCGGCGGTGGTGTCGGCACAAGACTTCGGGATGGCTCCGGCACCGTCTCCGTCGGAGGCCATGCGGCCGTCGATGGAGAAAGGCGCCGCATTCTCGTTGCCAGTTTCGGCTGCCGTGATCGTCTCCTCATTGCTCGTTTCCTTCGCCGCCGCCTTTCACCACTAGATAGATGACTTAGCCTTTTGATAATTTCTTGATT
Organism: Carnegiea gigantea; assembly: GCA_029747015.1. Classification (NCBI taxonomy): domain Eukaryota; kingdom Viridiplantae; phylum Streptophyta; class Magnoliopsida; order Caryophyllales; family Cactaceae; genus Carnegiea; species Carnegiea gigantea. Next base: position 487,887 of record JAKOGI010000340.1, on the reverse strand, counting down.
TGTTCTTCGGATTTTCTGTTTTGCAGAGCGATTCTGAGGAAGAGGCTGAGATATTTTTGTTGAGGGATGAATTCATTCACTTTTTGACTTTGTTATACATTACATCACATCCCAGATACGTGTATGTATACTTGGATTTTGGGGATATGTACACATATATACGCATAGTAATATTTAATTGCTTCTAATTGTTCCATTCTTCTCAATTTATTCACATCTAGCATTGTTTTGGGGAAAATATAAGGGTAATATGTAATAGAAGTCTTGCATAACGGATACACGAAAGGCATTTGTGTAGTTAATTTAAATCATTAACTATGATTAATTTTCGCCTCCTTTTGCTATTCAAATCATAGTTTTCTGGTTTGATAAAATATAAGTTGAATTTTGTCAAATATATTGTCAATGTAAAATGATAAGTGTCTTACTGTAAAACACTTTATAAGTATCTTATTTTGATTTAAAAAATTGGTAGGATCGGATTGTAAAAGCATATTATAACCTATAAATTACATAAAATTATCTTTTTATTTATAATTTATCACATTTTAAAATACACATATTATATATACTCATCGATAGGGTCAATACGATTGGGATATTACTTAATACTTTATTAGCATAACTGATAAATATTTAAGGTTAGTAATTTATAATTAAGTATAATAATTGAAAAATTTGTAATTTTAAATCATAAAATATATTAATTTATAATAAGACAAGATATTTAAGAGTACCTTACAATAAAACATATATTATCACCCTATTGTCAATATTGTCAACCATGCTGTGCCTTCGTAGAGCTGGAAATGTCAATCTCTCGACTTTCTGAACATCAAGTGACTGAATAGAATACATTAAAGTGGTCTTTAGTATTAGTAGAACAATAAAAAGTACTTATTTATATTTTTGATATTGTGGTCTTTAGGATTAGTAAAGGAATAAACGTATTTATGTAATTTAATTGTATTTGTATTAATTATAAATATAAGCATCTAGCTTTTAGATTGGGTGAGTTATTTCATCACAAAATTTTTTACATGGTACTAGAGCACAAATGATCCCAGTAATCTTTTTTACAAAAAAGAAAAATTACCTAGCTTCCTCCAAAAGCCTTAGTTGTCCTCTTCTTTATTCTTAGTTGTCCTCTTCTTTCTTCTCTTGCAAGCGACCCGCTTGGACGAAGTTAGGGTTCTATAATCAAGGACGAAGCTAGGGGAGGCTGAAATTATTCAAAGTCAAATGCAAATTTTTTAGTCAAAAGATATATTTTAAAATTTACATTTGCTAAGCATATTTGTTTAAATCATTTTTCGAATTCGTAAAAATGCTAAGGATGATCTTGAATTTAATATAAGCTTATTATTAACTATAACTATATTCGGATATATATGCTTATTACGTGTCTAATTTATGACACATGTTTTAACTTATGACCCAAACTATTAATTATGCAATATGATATTATTCTATATTTTGTCGGAATTATTCATTTCATACAATAAATCCACATATAAAATTAGAAGAGTACATAATATATAGTTTTGTTAAAGATGTGGTAGTTAATATTAAGTCTACGCTACATGAGCCCTATTTTGGTTGATTTAAACATTGTTCATTCGTGTCATAAATATGTGCATCTTTCATAATTTAAAAAAAGACAAGAAAGAATTTTTTAAAAAAATTGTTCATATATTCTCAAAGGTATCTATAGGGTATGCATAACTTAGCTAATAGTAAAGTGTAGATTTTAGTAGCGAAGTTTACGCATTGATTGCGTCAAGTCCTACATCTGATTCCACATGGCCCCTTAGATCCACCCAAAAAACGGAGGGGATAATTAATAAAGGAAGTAGCTGAACCAAGGAATACATAAAAAAAGAAAAACAAAAAGTATTGTCAAGGACTCGCGCCCCCAACCTATAAATTATAGAAAGTGAGGAGGAAAAGAAATGACAAAATGCAAAAAACAGCATGCTATAGCCTTTGAACACGGGGCTTAACTGGGTATGAGACATCATAATTCTTTATAAAGAAAAAGTTTTTTTGTGGGGGGAGGGAGAGGGGGACAGCCCCATGGCCTTCAATTGGCTTCACCACTGACTGTGATGGCCACCACCAGGAGCGAAACACCACCGCCTGCGTCCTCTCTTGCCGATCATCCGCTGATTCACACGACCCATGATAGTGGTGAAGTCCTCTCGCCGATTGCTTCGCACCCGTCCTCTTCGGTTGTCGTCTTGAGACTACTGTTTTCGGGACACTAGTTCCCACCGTCGCCTCCATCTCCGTGCGAGGCTTTGAACCTTCCTCCGTTGCCTCACTTTCCGTGGCATCACACATCTTCATCTCCCTAGTCTGGGCCTCCCTTTTTCGGTGTCCAAGTCGCGTTCTCGCAGCCTTCAACCGCGCTCCCTAACCTGGTTCTCATCAGCAGCTTTCTGCCCTATTCGGGTAGTAACCCGATGCCTCCCCTTGTCCAGCCCTGCAACCATGGTCTACAGTTGGTCTCACCTGCTATTTGGAGAATTAATGTGACAAACTTTGTCACTACTACTCTTGACAAAGTCAAAGACTTTCTCTCCTGGAAGATGCAATTCATCTCTTTTCTTGTTATGCATCAACTCCATGGCTTCCTTGATGTTAGTGTCACCCAACCGCCTCCCTATATCACAATGACGCTTGGTGCTCCGCAACCTAATTCAGCCTATCAAACGCGGCTTCGCCTTGATCAACTCATACGAGCATGGATTTTTGCTACGATCTCCAAAAATCACATTATGGAGGTCCAGGATCTCATTCATTGCCTACCTATTTGGAAACATCTTAAATCCCAGTTTAATACCGCAAGTCTCACTAGTGCTCTAGATTTTAAGCAAATGCTTTCAAATCTTGAAAAGTCCAAGTCTCAACCCATGGATGAATCCTTGTGTTAGATTAAGTCCATCGCTGATTCTTTAGCAACTATCAAATGCCCTGTTTTTGACTTGGAACTTATTCAATACACGCTTAATGGTCTTGGGTCAGATTATGATAGTTTTATCGATAATCTATCCTTCCTTCCGAATGGCATTACTTTTGATGAAGTTCATGCATGTTTGTTGTTTTATGAATGTCGTGTACACTTTCTTCGGAACCGTGAACATGGCTCGGGCAGCCATCAAGCATTTGTTGTGCCCACTGCACCAGGGGGTGCTAATTCCAGTTCTGCTTCAGCAAACCAGACCAATTGATCCGGAGATTGTAGCAACAAAGGTGGCAATAAGGGGCGTAACAACCGCAGTAACAAGGGTCGAAATAATAATGGTTAGAATTCCAACCTATCTTCTTAACCGGCTATGTCTTCAAGGATTACACCTCTAGGTTCTATTTATTGCAATTCAGTTATTTCATTGTCTGATATTTATTGTGCCTCTGTTTCTGCTACTAATTCTTCATCTGTAGGTACTGATTCATTTGAGAAGGTGTTAGGGTCCGCTCCTAATATTGTCAGTCAAATTTGTCAATTTCCTGGGCATTCTGTTGTTTCTTATCCTGTCTGGTATCAGCCTAAACCTACCACCAATACACCTGCTATGGCAGTTTCTTGTATGACGAAGCTGTTGAAAGCCTGTGGTACCCATATTTTGCTGCTGCAGCTTATATGACTCCTTAAGAAGGTATTTCATCTTTTTTAGGTTCTGAAAAGTTATTCTAGGAACAGTTTTTTTATTGCCTATTGCTAACATTGGCTCATTAACTATTAAAACTCATTCTAGGCCGTTGCTTCTTCGTTCTATTCTTCATGTCCCACAATTGAAGCATAAAATTTTGTCCATTAGACATCTTTTTAGGGATAACAATTCTCATGTTGAATCTAATGGTTCTTGTTTCTCTATAAAGGACAACTCCATCGGTGATGTCCTATTGTAGGCTCCAATGTCCACCCTGTTTCACTCAGTCCTGCACCTGATCTACCCCTATTTTTCTCACTTTGGATTCCTCTGGCGATGTTTGGCATAAGCAACTTGATCATTGTGGAGCAAAAGTTTCAGATATTCTTAGGAAAAATAAACTTCTTTCTAGCTCAGTTTTTCATGATAATTGTGCCATTTGCCGACGTAGTAAATCTCATCGTCTTTCATTTTACTATGTTGAACACAGTTCTGTTTCTCCATTACAATTAATTCATTTAGATGTGTGGCAATCTCCTACTATTTCTCATTCATGTTTTTGTTACTATGTAACTTTTGTGGATGATTGCTCTCGTTTTACTTGGTTCTATCCCAAGAAAAGGAAAAATGGTGCTCTCCCAATTTTCAAGAATTTAAAACTATGGTTGAAAAACAGTTTGGAACTTGCATCAAAATTTTTCAAAGGGATGGAGGGGATGAGTTTGATAAGGCTCCGATGCAGGACTCGTTTCTTCAAGTGGGAATTCTCTTTTGAAAATCTTGCCCTGATATTCAGGCTCAGAATGGTGTAGCAGAACAGAAGCATCATCACCTTCTTGAAATGGTTCGTGGGTTTCTAATTCAATTCCTTTTGCCACCTCAATTTTGGGTTGATGTTACGTACACGGTTGTCTTCACCATTAATCGTCTTCATATATATGTTCTTAGTTCAAATAGTTCCTTTCGAAAATCATTTAGTAAACTCCCTGATTACGCATTTCTTAGAACATTTGGTTCTGCTTACTTGCTGAATTTCTCTGCATCTTTGCAAAACAAGTTACAACCCCATTCTATTCAATGTGTTTTTCTTACGTATGCCACTCAGTATAAAGGTTGTAGATGTCCGTAACCTAAACTGGCATAGTTTTTATAAGTCACCATGTGCAATTTCACGAACAAAATTTTCCTTCTCATTATTTAAAACATCTTCTCAAATTGACGCTGTCAACCATGACAAGCTTGTGAGCGACATCCTTTCTCTTACCTCCACTTTTGATAGCTTTGCCTTGTCTGGATCGGTGTTAGTCTCGATGAGCTCCCTTTTGCCTCTCATTCTCGTGACTCTAGAGCTATGTCATCCCTGGTTGTTTTCTCCATCATCAACTAGCCCGCGAGTATCTCATTTCTCTCCCTTACGGCCTTCCTCGCCACCCATTCCCACTGTGGTTCCCATTGAATTACCCACTAGTCCCAGTAGCCTGCTTTCTTCCCCGCGTAAGCCTTCTCCCTCTATTCCCATTCACCCTACTCCATCCCCTACGGGTGCCTCCACGATCCTTCTTATAGCTTCGTCTTCTACTTCTAGTGTTACCAATGTCCATCTTATGCAGATTAGGTCCAAATCTGGTATCACCAAGGCCAAACACTCTCTCTCTGTCTCCTCTTTTTTTACTGAAACTGAATCTGTTTCCTTCAAGGAAGCTTCTCAGAAACCTCAGTGGCAAGAAGTTGTGGCTGATGAGTTTCATGCGTTAATGGCTAATGATACATGGGAACTCGTTCCTTATAATTCTATTGATAACTTCGTTGCTAGTGAGTCAGTTTATACAATAAAACACAAGTCTGATGGTAGCATTGAGAGGTACAAAATGGTTGTTGCATGCAAGCATTAACAAGCAGGTATCGACATTCATGAGACCTTCTCTCCTGTTGTTTGTCCTGTTACTATTTATCTTGCCTTATCCATTGCCTTGTCTAAGAAGTGGCCTATCCATCAACTTGACGTTAAAAATTATTTTCTTCCTGGCATATTAACTGAGCAGGTGTACATGCGTAAGCCTCCTCGCTTCGTTGATCCCACTCTTCCGAAGCATGTGTGTCGCTTTAAGAAAGCTATCTATGGTCTCAAGCAAGCACATTGATCTTGGTTTCATAGATTTAGTGGCTTTCTACTAACGCATGGTTTTTATTGCAGTCAAGCGAATCCATCCATATTCATTCTTTGCTCCAGTTCACATATAATTATTCTTTTACTATAGGTTGATGACATTGTCCTGACATGGAGTTCTCTTTTTCTTCTTCTTTCCTTCATTGATTTGCTCTCCTATTATTTTTCCATGAAAGATTTAGGCAACCTTCATTACTTCTTAGGTGTGTAGGCACTCGTTCCCCAGTAGGTTTGTTCTTATCCCAATACAAATACACTTCTGATCTTCTTCGTAAATTTCATATGAACACCTACAAACTTGTTCGCACTCTATCTGCTGCTAGAACCACCCTATCTCTCTCTAATGGTGAACTACTTGCAGACATTACTGAGTACAGAAGCATGGTAGGTGCTTTATAATATTTGACTATGACATGGCCTGACATTGCATATGCAGTTCATGCAGTTTTTCAATTTATACATGCTCCCCGTACCACTCAACTGTTTGATGCTAAGCGTATAGGTATTTTTAGCGAACACTTGATCATGGGCTCCTGCTATGTGCTGCTGCAGTTCCTGCCCTTCTTGTTGCCTACATTGATGCTCATTGGGGTGGATGTCGTGATTATGTCGATCTACAACTGGGTATGCAGTCTTATTGCTTGGCGCTTGAAGAAGCAACTGATATTTTAAAATCCACTATTGAAGCTGAGTATCGAGTTGTTGCCTATACTGTTGCTGAAACTGTCTGAATTCGTAAACTCTTACTTGATCTTGGTATAGTCCTTAGCTCACCAATTAAGGTATACTGTGACAATGTAAGTGCTATGTATCTAACTGCCAATCCAGTGCATCATAATCATAGAAAGCATGTCGTCGTTGATTATCATTTTGTGTGTGAGCATGTTGCTCATGGTGATTTAGTTGTTCGGCATGCACCTACTAAGCTTCAATTAGTGGATATTTTTACTAAGGGGTTGTCTTCTCAACACTTTTTATTTCATAAGTCCAATTTAATTTGTCCGTATGCTCCCCTGTAAACTTAAAGGGGTGTAATAGGATAACGGTACTTATGTGATTTAATTGTATCTATATTAACTATAGATATTAGCACCTAGCTCATAGATTGGACAAGCCATTCCATCACAAAATCTTTCACAATTAGTACCAGATTACCAGAGGGTTTGCATAGCCAATACTTGCGGAGTAGTAAGTTAAACAGCTATTGTGTGATGAGATGATTGAGATCAAATGAATCAAGCTTGACATTAATCAACGACAGCATAAACTTTTCCAGATATTATGATGTAAAATCTTGTTGACCCCAAAAATATTTTGTAATCGTGAACGTAAAGACTACAATTTTCTTACAATACAAAATTGAACTTTGCTTTGAAAAATATTATCTGTGTGTTTCCCATGCCGCGATGTTGTAGCCTGCATGTATTGACACTAATTGGTAGAAACAGACATGACTGTAGTTCCCCCTAATGTTTTTTTTCTCCGCGTCTCATCAGTCTTCCCCTTCTTGCTTTTTCTTTGCTTTTGTGTAGCTTTGAAGCGGTATATATGAGCCCATGGGCATTGCAAAGGGCTTTTCATCGGTGTTTTTTTTTTTTTTGGGGGGGGGGGGGGTGTAAAGGGTAAATGATATGTTATTAATAACCAGAAAATTTATATATCAATTTAGCGGCTTAGGCATATCCAAGTCATAAATGATTAACGTTTTTGAGGTCACACAATCTGTTAAGCTATGTTCACCCACGGTATTTTTGAATCTAGAAATTGCATTCTATATATATTTTGATATCAACTCCTATTTCGTGCCAACTAATTGTTTGTTGAGAAACGATAAATAGGCCAACATATAGATAATACTAGAAAAGTAGAAAAATGATACGAGAATTTTTACATGGTTCAATCTCTCAATAGATATACATCCAGGATCCTGATTTGAGCAAGCTAATATCCACTATGATAACATTGTAACAATATAATGCAACTTTTGAACGGAAAAGTTACAAATCCTCTCACTTTCTCACTTAAAGGATTGATTACACCACATTGTTAATCAATTCAATACAGTATATTTCTGGTAGAATCAACCACACTTCTTATGGTTTGTGCACACCTCACTTCAAGCTCTTACTCCCTCTGAGTTATTTTTAGCTTGCTAAGTCTTGCATACTTGCATCGTGAAACTAACAAGCTATTTGTAGAAGCTTGTTCCACACTTGTGTACACTAGAGTCAAAACTCAAAAGCATGTAGTTACAAATACTACTAGTAGCCTACCATTCACCTTCATTTTTTTTTTACACCTCATTAAACGAACGCACCACAAATTTAAGATTTTACTGACAAAATATTGATTTGTTATTAACTTGAAGTCTTGCACCATCCCTCAAAGTCTATCCCTCTTTCTTCAGTTCTTTTTTTTTTTTTCCCCATTAAAATTATTATTATTATTGGTGTCCTCCAAGAGGGAGTACCCAACACTATTTGTTGGAGTATGAAAGTAGGTATTGTCCCACATTGATAAAAATTCAAAGAATATGATAGTGAATAATATCCCACATTGATGAAATTGAAGGGCCTGAGGATGTATATAAGCTTGTGAGTTACTCCACCCATCGCCAATTGATTTTGGGTTGAAACCTCATTTGAACTTATATACATGACTCTTTGTTAATGGCCCAATTAATATAAAAAATTTAACACTATTATATACAATAATAGTAGTAAGAAGGTGCACTATGCTCTTAGCCTTTTTACTGCCTTGAAGTTGCATCAACCATGTTTTCTAATCTTTAGCTGTAGTCTGCCAAGTCTGCATAAGCAATTGTGTATTTACAATGGAAAAACAGATCTCATGGGATTCATTTTCCTTCTGATGAAGGATGCAATTGAGAGAGCAATCAACCCCCATTCTGGCCGATCGATCTATCACAAGGCTATAGTTTTCCATGATACTGAAGCCAGTGTATGAAGAAGCATTCAGGGATTTTCAGGGGCATGTCATTGTAATTGCAAAATTACAAAGACTGAATTTTTTATGGATCTAATTGAATGAATTTGGGTATAATCTCTATGAATACAAAATTCTCTAATTCTTTCTCTTTTAAGGATGGATTTTCCAACATGTGAATCAAGGGGGTAGGGGTCTATTTATAGAAAAACTTCCCTGCTCCCCTAGAAAGTCAAGATGGACCTTGACTTGGGTTTTGGGCTTTGACCTGGGTTTTGGGCCTTTTAATCAGGCTTTATCCTAGGCTGCTTTAACTTTCGTTTGTTTTAGCTTTGACTTTGACTTTGACTTGGGAGTCTCCCAGGCTTGGACCGAGTATTGACTTGGAAGTCGCCTCGAGCTTTAATCGGACGTTGATTTGAAAGTCGTTTTGACGTTTGACTTGTGAGTCGATGTAGGTCTTAACCTTGGACTCTGACCTTTGATATTTGACTTTGACTTTTTCTTTGACCGCACCTTGAGTTGGACATCGTTTGGGCTTTAGGTCGTAACTTGACTTGATGGTCATCTTGAGTCTCGATTTGAGCTTTGACTTGAATTTTGACTGAGCCTAGACTTAGAAGTCATTTGAGCTTCATCTTGGGCCTGACTTGTGAGTCTTTCTGGCCTGATTAAATTTATTAAAAGGGTTGCCCCAATTAACTAATTTAATTTAATTTTGGTATGACACTCATAAATTTTTGGTGACTACAAATTGCTCTCTCGAGATAAGGCAACGTGCTAGACTTGTTGTTTGAACGTGATCGAAGTCTTGACTCTCTTCTACAATATATATCATTTGTTCGCAACGAATGCTTTCAACATATATTTTTTTCTTTGATTTTGTATGGAAATTTGGACAAATGAACCCTTTTTTTGGGTACAAATAATTAGGGGAAAGGAACTGGGTCATAGGGATGGTGAAGAGCAAACCCAATCATAGCATGCCTCTTTAGTCTTCATTTCCGCCCCACCCAGCTGATGGGCTCGGCCCGACTGGAGCTCTCCTTTTGCTTGAGCCTCGCTCAGTTGGTTTCATTTAAAGGTCACATGAGGCGCACGTGACCCAGGCCTCTTTTCCGGTCCTTTTCTTGTTCTGCTGTGCTGGGCTGATTTCCTCTTTCATCTTTCCTTTTTTTTCCCCCTTGCTTCTCAGTGGGCTGGGCCTGTTTCTTCTCTTATTTCAGCTGGCCCTGGTCTTCCTTCATTTAAGTAGCACGCCTGAGTCACGTGATCTACAGCGGACTATTCCCCCTTCTTCTTCCCTTGGCCTCGACCAGCCACCAAAACGCACAGCAGCCACACTGCCCAGTCCTTCTTCATTCTTGCTCTTCGGCAGCCAGCACGCACAACCATCATCTTCCACTGGACGCATCCCCCCAAAATTTGACCTTTGTGCACCATTTTCAATCCCTGTGGTCACCAAAGTTACCCATTTTCGCACCATTTTCAGGGCAAGCCAACCCACCATTTTTATCTTCTTCCCCTCATCTTCTCTCTCCTCACTTTTTTTTTATTTTACACGTCCATGGCCATAGCTTGAACCAGAGCAAGCATAAAACTTTTCTCGTGCGTGCCCTGCAACAGACCCTCCAAGCTCGACCCTTTACTCCACCATTTCCCCTTTCTTCCTCATCTGCCCACTTGTTCTTGCACAGGCCCTCTTCAGACCTCTTGGCAACCGGGTCCCCGAAAACACCCTCTGCACCCCGACGCCAAAACGCCCCTGCTGTTGCTGCTGATGAACAACACGAGCTCCACCATCTTCAACCCTTGCAAAAGGTCTCAACTTTTCCAGTCTTCTTACATCCCCTTTCGTCCTTTACTTGACTAAAATGGCATGCTTGCTCTGTTCTTTTTTTTTTTTAACCCTCTCCTGGACTTGTATATTGTGGACTGAGGAGAGAGAAATAGCAACAAAGATGTTGACTTTGAGCTTTATTTGCTTAATTTTCCATGCAACAGATGGAGGAGTTGGCTGCTTTTTTTGTTGATTTTTGGTGAGTGGGGCATGAAAATGAATGAGCAGGGGAGTGATGGGCAGGAAGGGAGTTGATTCACGAGGGTTTTTGATTCATGAGGGTTTGTGACTTGATTCATGAGGGTTTCTGATTTGGTAGGTCTTTGATCCGGTAGTCTAATGGAGTTGCAGGAAGGGAGAGTGAAAAGATTCAAGGTTGGCCATTGACAAGGTCATTATTTCCTTTGGCAAAGAATCTCAACGTGCCCTTCTCTTTTTTCTTTTTTTTTTTTAAAAAAGAGAAAAGACATGTCCTGCGTTTTTTGCGTAGAATTGTTTTTTGGCAAATTACTCCAAGCCCCACCCTTTACTATCTGCATGTAGGTGTTCCGGCTACACTTTAATGCCTTCATACTCAGGCGTTGATGCTTTAACCTTGATGGGCTTCCTTTGAATATAAGAATCAAGTTCTTTTGTTTGTTTTTTTTGGTGGATTAGGTAGCCATTTTTTTGGTTGCTTTTGCTCATTATTTTTTTTGAATGCTGAGACCTCTTTTTTTTTGCAGGTTGAGGAGCCATTTGAAGAACCACTTGCGACACGATTCGCCACTTGGCCTTGGTCCTTGAACGGATATGAAAGTAATACGAAGACTTGAAGAACCACTTGTGACACAATTTGCCGCTTGACTATGGGCCTTGAACGGATATCGATACGTATGAAAGTGGTATGAAGACTTGAAGAACCACTTGCGACACTGTTCGCCGCTTGGCCATGGGCCTTGAACAGATACCAATACGCATGAAAGTGATATGAAGACTTGAAGAACCACTTCCGACATGCTTCACTGCTTTGCCATAGGCCTTGAACGAGTACCGATACGCATGAAAGTGGTATGAAGGCTTTAAAGAACCACTTGCAACATGGTTCGCTACTTGGCCATGGGCCTTGAACGAATACCGATATGTATGAAAATGGTGTGAAGTCTTGAAGAACCACTTACGACACAGTTCGCCGCTTGGCCATGGGCCTTGAATGGATACCGATACGTATGAAAGTGATATGACCAGTAAGGAGCAGCTAGGCGGCAGACAGGTGATGTCTTTGACTTCTTCTCTTTCACGCCCCTCCTTTTTTTTTGTGTGTGATGTGTTTAACTGCACTTTTGCTGAAGCTATCTACGTACTTATGGGTACTTGCAATTCCCCATAAGATCAAGTTGTTACATAGTTCAACTAAGTATCCGTTTTTCATTTGTTTTTCGGTTCACAATTTACATTCTTGCGGGCCAGGAGTAGTACAAAAATTGGGCTTGAGTAATCAGTTTATACTCTTGCTCGAGAGCTAGCATTTTCTTAATGTGTGTATAGTTTGGACTCTTGCTCAAAAGTCTTCTTTTTGGAATGTGCGAACTGTTTAGCCTCTTGTTCAGGAGTCTTCTTTTTGAATGTGCAAACAGTCTAGCCTCTTGTTCAGGAGTCTTCGTTTTTGAATGTGCGAACAGTTTAGCCTCTTGTTCGGGAGTCTTTTTTTTTGAATGTGCGAACAGTTTAACCTTTTATTCGGAAGTCTTCTTTTTGCAATGTGCGAACAATTTAGTCTCTTGTTCGGGAGTTTTCTTTTTTGAATGTGCGAACAGTTTAGCCTCTTGTTCGGGAGTCTTCTTTTTGGAATGTGCGAACAGTTTAGTCTCTTTTTCGGGAGTCTTCTTTTTGGACGTGCGACCAGTGTAGTCTCTTGTTCGGAAGTCTTGTTTTTTGAATGTGCGAGCAGTTTAGCCTCTTGTTTGGGAGTCTTCTTTTTGAATGTGCGAACAGTTTAGTCTCTTGTTCGGGAGCTGACTTTTTTTTGGGGTGACGAACAGTTTAAGCTCTTGTTCAGGAGCAAATCAAGCCTTTTTTTTTTTTTGTAGTGATGAATAGTTTAGGCTCTTGCCCAGGAGCTAATCGAACATTTCCTCAAGGGAAGTCACCGACATCTTGGCTTGCGTCGCAGCTGGAAGAAGCTTCCTCGTTGGTTCTTTCTTTTGGACTGACCCTAGCCCCATGGCAAGTGAGAACTAGGACACGTCTCTTTACCTTCAATGAGTTATCCATCTTCACATCCAAAGTGGAAACACGCTTCATACGTGAAGGAATTGAACTTTGGATTTCATTTAGTTTGCCAAGGTAGCTTAACACTGAATCCTTCTTTTGGGAAGGTAGTGAGCTTGATGACGTTTTGCCTATCTTGATTCTGGCGAAGACCGAGGGTTTAGGTTGCTTATCCTTTTCAGCCTATGAAAGACAGAGGAATTCGGGATTTTACCCTTTCCAATCCTTCTAAACACAGAAGGACGTTGGCGCGACGTTGATGGCTGCAACCTGTCAAACACCGTCATGTTGGGGTTGGTCTTAGCATTTTCACCTTCATTATCATCAACTTCTTGAGTTATGATATATTGCGTGAGGGCTTGCTTGTCCATACGTCATCCCGAAATCCTCACAGGCTAGGGCAGTACGTAGCTAAGACCATCTTTAAGCATTACGACATTGCCCCCTTTACTTTGTATGGCCCTTTGTGTGCTGTTAAGTCCGCAGGGCTTAGCTTCGATCACATGCCTCAAAGATGTTGGCTGGCCGAAGTCATAACTGGACCTCTCCATTAACTTGTGTGCATTAATTAGGATCAAAACCATCGCTGATGTGCGAATTTGATAGTTCACTTTCTTCTTGGAGCGAGCCTTTAGAAGAGGCAACAAAACCAAGGAGAGAATCCTTGGTCAATTTGCTTGGGTTTACCCTATGAACTGGAGGCACACCATTTTCTTTAGGAATGCACCAGCATGCTTAATTGAACTTGCATTCAACCTTGGTTGCATTTTTAGGATTTGTACATTTGAAGACTGGCGCCGCTGAATTTGCCGCGACATTTGTTTGCTTGACGGACGAGACTAAAATTATCCTCTCATTCTTTTCTTTTCGTTGTTATTGTAGCTGGATGCTGCCATCACCACTTTCTTCAGGAGGGACATTCGGCTCTACATTTGTTTCATCATCGTCAATTTCGAAACATGAGGTTGTGTAGATAGCCACATTATCAAAGAAGCTTTTATGAAACATTCTCCTAAGCCCTCTAGTACTTTCATCAGCCTCTTGCACTGTGACATGGCCAACTTCTACTGTTTTGTCCAAATCTAAAATGATTCTTCCTTTCTTAGCCAGTCGCATGATACGCTCCTTGAGTGTAACACACTTTTCAAGAGGGTCACTAACAATTCTATGGTACCGATAGTATTTGGGGTTGGCGATCCTTCGAACTTCTTCTGGGTGCTTTGACTCGAGCAATTTGATGACACCTTTCCCGAGTAAGTCATCTAGCATGTCTGACCAATTTAAGTAAGGAAATGGATACTTCTTTTCCTAAAGCTCTTTTAGTGTGGGACGCTTCTTTGTCTCGACCTTGAACAACGAGCTCTTCTTGCCCCCTAGTTTTGGCTTTCCCATAATCCGAATTGGCTGACTTATAGAGGTGGACATTGCTTCTTTGGTCATGCCCTTAGAAAAGTTAACATTCTTTTCGAATTCAACTTTGTCCTTCCTTGATTCAGTAGAATAGAAGGAGTTGCCACAACAACTAGCTATCATCACCTCCATGTCATGTGCCTTGGTCAACAATTCTTGAAAAGTCCTGGGTTTGCTCATTTGTAGGACATACGGTAAGTCCCAGTGCATGCCTTGGGTGCACATTTCAACAGCGAAAGTTTTAGATAGCCGATCCTTGCACTCAAGGCTAAGTGTGCGCCAGCAGTTGATGTAATTAAGAACCGGCTCGTCCTTCCACTATTTTGTGTTTGTCAGCTCAGTCATGCTAACAACGTGCTGAGTGCTATAGAACCTGTTGAGGAACTCTTACTTCATTTGTTCCCAGCTGTCAATGGACTTAGGTTCTAAGTCGGTATACCAGTCAAAGGCAATATCTTTCAATGTCCTAATAAACTGTTTCACGATAAGGTCGTCGTCAGTCCCAGCATTGTTACATATATCAATGAGGTGCACGACATGCTGTTTTGGATTGCCTTTCCCATCGAATTGCTGGAACTTGGGGGTTGGTAATCGTAGGGCATACGAAGAGCATCCACCCTCTTAGTGTAAGGCTTGGTGTATTGGAGAGTTTTGCGCGAACCTTCACCTAGCTATGCCTTAACATTATTTGCTATCAAGTCTTGGATTTGCTCAATGGTCATTGATCCATAGGACCTGACATCTTTAGGGGTAGCACCTTTCTTTGACTGCTTCTCGCTGTCAGAGGCTTTAGTGTGGATGGACATTTTTTTTGAGTCCTCACTTTCTGAGTTCTTTGTGGAAGATTAAGCTGGCCGTTTTTCTAACTTCCTGGTCAGCTTAGTAATCTTTTCTTCTTGAAGCTTAATGCGCGTTTCCTTTTCTTCGTTGTTCCTGGTGAGTTTTTCTAGGATAGCTTTCATGTTAGCCATCTCCTCTTCCAGAGTGGTTGTACCTGTCATCATGGCTGATAGGACAACAGTTTTGGGGGACTCAACTTCAGTCTTTGACATACGCGCCCCTTAGGTGAGGGCAAAGAAGAGTTATTGCTGTAGTAGTCTTCGACCTCGCAGACTTGAGATTGAAGTTGGGGGTTTTGAATTTCACCTATCCAAGATGATGCCTTTTGCTGCGTCTTTAAGTCTTGAAGGTTGGATGGGGGCGGCGCAGTTTGCTAAGGAGCAGTCGGCGCAACAGCTTTCACCATACTCCTGGTCTTCATTATGTGCGTGCGCCAGCTAGAAGTGACGCTCACCCCACAGGATATGCGCGTAAGAGATCCTGTGCTCTTCTTCTTCAATGCTTGCGCGGCAACGTTCTTTGTAGCCATGTCTTGGTTGAAGAAGATCTCCTTGTGACTTGAAAGTCTTGATCTCTTAGGAGAAAGAGATGAGAGGTAGGGATGTCCCACCAGGCGTGCTAAATTTTGCAATTGCAAAATTACAAAGATTGAATTTTTTATGGATTCAATTAAATGAATTTAGATACAATCTCTATGAAAACAAAATTCTCTGATTCTTTCTCTTTTAAGGATGGATTTTCCAACCTGTGAATCAATGGGGGTAGAGGTCTATTTATAGAAAAACTTTCCGCCTCCCCTAGAAAGTCAAGAAGGGGCTTGACTTGGGTTTTGGGCTTTGACCTGGGTTTTGCGCCTTTCGATCAGGCTTTACCCTAGGCTGCTTTGACATTCGTTTATTTTGACTTTGACTTTGACTTTGACTTAGGAGTCTTTCGGGCTTGAGCCGAGCATTGACTTAAAAGTCACCTCGAGCTTTGACCGGACGTTGACCTGTGAGTCGTTTTGA
Organism: Carnegiea gigantea; assembly: GCA_029747015.1. Taxonomy (NCBI): domain Eukaryota; kingdom Viridiplantae; phylum Streptophyta; class Magnoliopsida; order Caryophyllales; family Cactaceae; genus Carnegiea; species Carnegiea gigantea. The sequence goes on along the minus strand of JAKOGI010000340.1, from coordinate 471,774 downwards.
CGTTTGACTTGTGAGTCGATGTAGGTCTTGACCTTTGACTTTGACCTTTGACATTTAACTTTGACTTTGACTTTGACCGCGCCTTGACTTGGACGTTGTTTGGGTTTCAGGTTGTGACTTAGCTTGGTAGTCGTCTTGAGGTTCGGTTTGGGCTTTGACTTGAATTTTGATTAAGTCTGGACTTGGAAGTCATTTGAGTTTCATCTTGTGCCGGATTTGTAAGTCTTTCGAGCCTAACTTGTGAGTCTTTTGGGCCTGATTAAATTAATTAAACAGGCTGCCCCAATTAACTAATTTAATTTAATTTTGGTACGACACCCATAAAATTTTAGTGCCTACAGTCATACTATAGGGTACCAGTGTGGCTCACTAGCTTTGGTTTTAAGCATTTCATATCCCATTTTAGGACTATACTAGCTAGTAGGATGTGTACCACCTGCTAGCGCTTTTATAAAACCTAGCTTGGATGTCTTTGATTTGTAAGATTTTCCTCCAATACGAGTTGCACTTTGCTTGTTGGTTGTCATTGCCAAATAGAAGTTCCTTTAAGGTGGTAGTTGTAGAAGGCAAAAATTCTACGATAAATCGGATGGTACCATGTGTAAAAAAATAGACCAGTCACAAATTGCCATGTGTCACGTTGACTTTGGTGGACTCGCTTGATCAAAATTAAGTGTGGCTAAAATTCAGCCAGTTAAAAGCTGCCACGTGTCATTAATGATGCAGAAAATAGTAATTATTTCTCTTTTAAAATTAAGGAAATAATTACTAAGATATGAGCCTAAGCCCAACCCTTCGAGCCTATAAATAGGGGTCCTCCCCTCTCATTTAGTGGAGCTCAACGTTCAGCATCCTACAGGCTCCAGAGCTCAGACTACAGATGACATCCAGCTACCAAGTAACAAGGATCAAAGTTAGCTAGCTCAACATCTTCTGCAACCTCAAATTGAAGTCTACTTCAGAGTTCTTCATCCAGTTCATCGATCGAGATCAAGTAACCTCGCCCTCGCATCGATTAATCTGGCTAACTATATTAAACATTCAACATTGCAGAATTCAGAGGCTCAAACTACAAGAAGTATCCAGCTACCAAGCGAGAAGAGTCAAAACTTGTGAGCTTCAGAAATAGCAATCAAGCATTTGCAGATCAAAGTCAGGAGCCATTTCAGAGTTCTTCAGCTGATTTGCATCAATTGAGATCAAGTGGTTACGCCCTCAGAATAATTCAAGTCATTAGGAAATTGAATCAGAGGATCACCTCATTGTATTTAATTCAGAGATTGTACCCATATACAACATCAAGACAAAATTTAATTTGTTTCTGAATTTCCTGTCTAATTTATTTTAGGCGTGAAATTTTGTGTTTACAAATTTGGCATGCTCGGTGGGACATTTCTGCCTCTCATCTTTTTCTTAAGCAAACAATTTCACTTCTTTGAAGAAGATATGACTCTCAAGAATGTCATCCTTCAACCTTCAAAGAAAAAGACTATTGGATCTGCATATGAAGGATCCACAAAGGCTAGTACGGGATCTGGCAATCAAAGCACCAAGGTGATAACTAGGAGCACGTCTAAAGCTGATGCCTTCATCACCTTAAAGAAACAAGTCGTGGCTCTAACTTTGCAGTCACGCAAAACTCAAAACTTTGACTCCAACTTGCCTTCTGATGGAGTCAGTCAAACTGCTTGTCTCTCTAATTTGACGCTAAAGCCTCTTACTGCTTTCAATACTAGGAAGACTTTATCTCGAGAAATGGATGAATTCCGAACATACATCAATCCTGCCTTTTAGCCTTTTGGTGCAGAGGATGACAACTATGATGGTAACAATTCTTCACTAACATCTCCAAGGGACTTGCATTTCTCTCAAGTAGAAACTGAGTCTTTTAACATAATCGTCATGCCAGCCATGGTGATAAAGGCTATCAACTTAGAGGAACAATTGGCGGACATCGAGACCAAGCTTGATAAACTCTCAAAGGAAAGCGCTGAAAAGGACGCACAAATTAAGCTGTCAAAACGAGTAGATTACTGAGCTAGTAAAGAAGCTGGAAAAGAAATCCTTTAAAGTTCGAACAAAGGTTTGGGCACTAAAGATTCTGATAAAGAATCTAATCACAGTGAAGAATGTGACGATAAGCACAAGGCAAAGAAGGATTGCTCCATAAGCTTGATGTCTGTTGAGTAGATTCAAAACTTAATAGCAAATGCAGTCAAGGCTCAGTTGGGAAGAGGGTCTCACAAAACCCACTTGTATACAGCCAGTTAAAAGCTGCCACGTGTCATTAATGATGCAGAAAATAGTAATTATTTCTCTTTTAAAATTAAGGAAATAATTACTAAGATATGAGCCTAAGCCCAACGTCGAATTCAAACCCTAACCTTCGAGCCTATAAATAGGGGTCCTCCCCTCTCATTTAGTGGAGCTCAACGTTTAGCATCCTGCAGGCTCCAGAGCTCAGACTACAGATGACATCCAGCTACCAAGTAACAAGGATCAAAGTTAGCTAGCTCAACATCTTCTGCAACCTCAAATTGAAGTCTACTTCAGAGTTCTTCATCCAGTTCATCGATCGAGATCAAGTAACCTCGCCCTCGCATCGATTAATCTGGCTAACTACATTAAACATTCAACATTGCAGAATTCAGAGGCTCAAACTGCAAGAAGTATCCAGCTACCAAGCGAGAAGAATCAAAACTTGTGAGCTTCAGAAATAGCAATCAAGCATTGCAGATCAAAGTCAGGAGCCATTTCAGAGTTCTTCAGCTGATTTGCATCAATTGAGATTAAGTGGTTACGCCCTCAAAATAATTCAAGTCATTAGGAAATTGAATCAGAGGATCACCTCATTGTATTTAATTCAGAGATTGTACCCATATACAACATCAATACAAAATTCAATTTGTTTCTGAATTTCCTGTCTAATTTATTTTAGGCGCGAAATTTTGTGTTTACAAATTTGGCATGCTCGGTGGGACATCTCTGCCTCTCATCTTTTTCTTAAGCAAACAATTTCACTTCTTTGAAGAAGATATGACTCCCAAGAATCTCATCCTTCAACCTTCAAAGAAAAAGACTATTGGATCCGCATATGAAGGATCCACAAAGGCTAGTACGGGATCTGGCAATCAAAGCACCAAGATGATAACTAGGAGCACGTCTAAAGCTGATGCCTTCATCACCTTAAAGAAACAAGTCGTGGCTCTAACTTTGCAGTCACGCAAAACTCAAAACTTTGACTCCAACTTGCCTTCTGATGAGGTCAGTCAAACTGCTTGTCTCTCTAATTTGACGCTAAAGCCTCTTACTGCTTTCAATACTAGGAAGACTTTACCTCGAGAAATGGATGAATTCCGAACATACATCAATCCTGCCTTTTAGCCTTTTGGTGCAGAGGATGACAACTATGATGGTAACAATTCTTCACTAACATCTCCAAGGGACTTGCATTTCTCTCAAGCAGAAACTGAGTCTTCTAACATAATCGTCATGCCAGCCATGGTGATAAAGGCTATCAACTTAGAGGAACAATTGGCGGACATCGAGACCAAGCTTGATAAACTCTCAAAGGAAAGCGCTGAAAAGGACGCACAAATTAAGCTGTCAAAACGAGTAGATTACTGAGCTAGTAAAGAAGCTGGAAAAGAAATCCTTTAAAGTTCGAACAAAGGTTTGGGCACTAAAGATTCTGATAAAGAATCTAATCACAGTGAAGAATGTGACGATAAGCACAAGGCAAAGAAGGATTGCTCCATAAGCTTGATGTCTGTTGAGTAGATTCAAAACTTAATAGCAAATGCAGTCAAGGCTCAGTTGGGAAGAGGGTCTCACAAAACCCACTTGTATACAGCCAGTTAAAAGCTGCCACGTGTCATTAATGATGCAGAAAATAGTAATTATTTCTCTTTTAAAATTAAGGAAATAATTACTAAGATATGAGCCTAAGCCCAACGTCGAATTCAAACCCTAACCTTCGAGCCTATAAATAGGGGTCCTCCCCTCTCATTTAGTGGAGCTCAACGTTTAGCATCCTGCAGGCTCCAGAGCTCAGACTACAGATGACATCCAGCTACCAAGTAACAAGGATCAAAGTTAGCTAGCTCAACATCTTCTGCAACCTCAAATTGAAGTCTACTTCAGAGTTCTTCATCCAGTTCATCGATCGAGATCAAGTAACCTCGCCCTCGCATCGATTAATCTGGCTAACTACATTAAACATTCAACATTGCAGAATTCAGAGGCTCAAACTGCAAGAAGTATCCAGCTACCAAGCGAGAAGAATCAAAACTTGTGAGCTTCAGAAATAGCAATCAAGCATTGCAGATCAAAGTCAGGAGCCATTTCAGAGTTCTTCAGCTGATTTGCATCAATTGAGATTAAGTGGTTACGCCCTCAAAATAATTCAAGTCATTAGGAAATTGAATCAGAGGATCACCTCATTGTATTTAATTCAGAGATTGTACCCATATACAACATCAATACAAAATTCAATTTGTTTCTGAATTTCCTGTCTAATTTATTTTAGGCGCGAAATTTTGTGTTTACAAATTTGGCATGCTCGGTGGGACATCTCTGCCTCTCATCTTTTTCTTAAGCAAACAATTTCACTTCTTTGAAGAAGATATGACTCCCAAGAATCTCATCCTTCAACCTTCAAAGAAAAAGACTATTGGATCCGCATATGAAGGATCCACAAAGGCTAGTACGGGATCTGGCAATCAAAGCACCAAGATGATAACTAGGAGCACGTCTAAAGCTGATGCCTTCATCACCTTAAAGAAACAAGTCGTGGCTCTAACTTTGCAGTCACGCAAAACTCAAAACTTTGACTCCAACTTGCCTTCTGATGAGGTCAGTCAAACTGCTTGTCTCTCTAATTTGACGCTAAAGCCTCTTACTGCTTTCAATACTAGGAAGACTTTACCTCGAGAAATGGATGAATTCCGAACATACATCAATCCTGCCTTTTAGCCTTTTGGTGCAGAGGATGACAACTATGATGGTAACAATTCTTCACTAACATCTCCAAGGGACTTGCATTTCTCTCAAGCAGAAACTGAGTCTTCTAACATAATCGTCATGCCAGCCATGGTGATAAAGGCTATCAACTTAGAGGAACAATTGGCGGACATCGAGACCAAGCTTGATAAACTCTCAAAGGAAAGCGCTGAAAAGGACGCACAAATTAAGCTGTCAAAACGAGTAGATTACTGAGCTAGTAAAGAAGCTGGAAAAGAAATCCTTTAAAGTTCGAACAAAGGTTTGGGCACTAAAGATTCTGATAAAGAATCTAATCACAGTGAAGAATGTGACGATAAGCACAAGGCAAAGAAGGATTGCTCCATAAGCTTGATGTCTGTTGAGTAGATTCAAAACTTAATAGCAAATGCAGTCAAGGCTCAGTTGGGAAGAGGGTCTCACAAAACCCACTTGTATACAGCCAGTTAAAAGCTGCCACGTGTCATTAATGATGCAGAAAATAGTAATTATTTCTCTTTTAAAATTAAGGAAATAATTACTAAGATATGAGCCTAAGCCCAACGTCGAATTCAAACCCTAACCTTCGAGCCTATAAATAGGGGTCCTCCCCTCTCATTTAGTGGAGCTCAACGTTTAGCATCCTGCAGGCTCCAGAGCTCAGACTACAGATGACATCCAGCTACCAAGTAACAAGGATCAAAGTTAGCTAGCTCAACATCTTCTGCAACCTCAAATTGAAGTCTACTTCAGAGTTCTTCATCCAGTTCATCGATCGAGATCAAGTAACCTCGCCCTCGCATCGATTAATCTGGCTAACTACATTAAACATTCAACATTGCAGAATTCAGAGGCTCAAACTGCAAGAAGTATCCAGCTACCAAGCGAGAAGAATCAAAACTTGTGAGCTTCAGAAATAGCAATCAAGCATTGCAGATCAAAGTCAGGAGCCATTTCAGAGTTCTTCAGCTGATTTGCATCAATTGAGATTAAGTGGTTACGCCCTCAAAATAATTCAAGTCATTAGGAAATTGAATCAGAGGATCACCTCATTGTATTTAATTCAGAGATTGTACCCATATACAACATCAATACAAAATTCAATTTGTTTCTGAATTTCCTGTCTAATTTATTTTAGGCGCGAAATTTTGTGTTTACAAATTTGGCATGCTCGGTGGGACATCTCTGCCTCTCATCTTTTTCTTAAGCAAACAATTTCACTTCTTTGAAGAAGATATGACTCCCAAGAATCTCATCCTTCAACCTTCAAAGAAAAAGACTATTGGATCCGCATATGAAGGATCCACAAAGGCTAGTACGGGATCTGGCAATCAAAGCACCAAGATGATAACTAGGAGCACGTCTAAAGCTGATGCCTTCATCACCTTAAAGAAACAAGTCGTGGCTCTAACTTTGCAGTCACGCAAAACTCAAAACTTTGACTCCAACTTGCCTTCTGATGAGGTCAGTCAAACTGCTTGTCTCTCTAATTTGACGCTAAAGCCTCTTACTGCTTTCAATACTAGGAAGACTTTACCTCGAGAAATGGATGAATTCCGAACATACATCAATCCTGCCTTTTAGCCTTTTGGTGCAGAGGATGACAACTATGATGGTAACAATTCTTCACTAACATCTCCAAGGGACTTGCATTTCTCTCAAGCAGAAACTGAGTCTTCTAACATAATCGTCATGCCAGCCATGGTGATAAAGGCTATCAACTTAGAGGAACAATTGGCGGACATCGAGACCAAGCTTGATAAACTCTCAAAGGAAAGCGCTGAAAAGGACGCACAAATTAAGCTGTCAAAACGAGTAGATTACTGAGCTAGTAAAGAAGCTGGAAAAGAAATCCTTTAAAGTTCGAACAAAGGTTTGGGCACTAAAGATTCTGATAAAGAATCTAATCACAGTGAAGAATGTGACGATAAGCACAAGGCAAAGAAGGATTGCTCCATAAGCTTGATGTCTGTTGAGTAGATTCAAAACTTAATAGCAAATGCAGTCAAGGCTCAGTTGGGAAGAGGGTCTCACAAAACCCACTTGTATACAAATCCCTATACGAAGAGGATTGACGCTCTTCACATGCCCATGGCTATCAGCCTCCCAAGTTCAATCAGTTCGATGGCGAGGGCAACCCCAAACAGCACATCGCCCATTTCATCGAAACCTACAGCAACGCTGGCACTGAAGGTGATCGATTGGTGAAACAGTTTGTGCGATCCCTCAAAGGAATTGCATTCGACTGGTATACATACCTTACTTCTGAGTCCATTGATAGCTGGGGGCAAATGTAAAGTAAGCTCTTGAATCGCTTCCTTAGCACACACTGTGTAATTAGTATAATAGAGTTGACTAACACAAGGCAATGTAACAACGAGCCAGTCATCGATTACATTAACCGTTAGCGTGCCCTCTCTCTAAAGTGTAAAGACCATTTGTTTGAGGCTTCAGCTGTCGAGATGTGTGCCCAAGGGATGGATTGGCATATACTTTATGCTTTGCAAGTGAACAAGCCCAAAACATTCCAATAATTGGCAGCAGGAGCTCATGATATGGAGCTTACAATTACCTACTATGGAAGACAACTGAATGATGATGAATCAGTGGCATCATCAAGAAATGAAAGCTCCATGCTTAGAGACTCCGAAGAGAAAGAATGCCCTTATTTTGAGTCTGATGTGTCAGAAATTCTTGACAAACTTCTTGAGAAAGGACTTATAGAACTCACAGAGTTAAGTCATTCTGAAGAAATTGGAAGAATTAATGATCCCAAATATTACAAGTATCACAGGATCATCAGTCATCCTATAGAGAAGTGCAAAGCATTCAGGAGACAAGTCCTGCAACTTGTAAAATAAGGAAAAATCACATTAGACGAAGAAGACACTGCAAAATCTAATTAATTGTCTATTGGAAAGTGCCTTGGAAGATAACAACCCAAAATTGGCATTTAAGGGGCAGACTTCCAAGCCGGCCTCTATAGATTTCTAAGTCATCAAAGAACTTACAGACTTTCAAGTCACTCTTTATAAAGACTCGAAGGCTTTCAAGTCACTCATTTTAGATTTTCAAGTAACCAAACTCTAAGACTTCTAAGTCAACCTTTACAGGCTTCCAAGTTGATAAACTCTAAGACTTCCAAGTCAACTTCTATAAATACCTAAGTCATCAAACTCTCAGACTTCAAAGTCAGTCCTATCAAACTCTGAAGTCAAGCTTGATAGAGTCCAAAGTCATCAAATCTCATGGACTCCAAAGTTAAACTTTTAGGACTCCTAAGTCATCAAATTTTGTAGACTCCGAAGTCGTCAAACTCAAACAGACTGTCAAGTCATCAAAGTTTCAAAATCCTAAGTCAGCAAAGTAAGAGACTATCAAGTCATTCAAATTCAAGACTCCTAAGTCATCAAATTTGGTCAATTCCCAAGTTGTCACATTAGAAGATTTTTCAAGTCATTTGTATTAAGCTTCTAAGTCAACAAACTCCATGACTTCTAAGTCAAAGTAAATATATGCTTGATGAAAACTTTCAAGCCACTTTCAAGACTGTCAAGTTACAAAATAACCTTGACTCTCAAGTTACCCTTAAGACTTCTAAGGCCAAACTTCTAAACTCTCAAGTTAGTACAAACTATCAAGTCACCTACAGGATGCTCAAGCCATCAAAATCAAAAACTTCCAAGTCACCTAAAGGCAATCAAGTCGACAAAGTTGTAGACTTTAAAGTGAATTCAACAACGCTGAAGTCATCAACAACGCTGAAGTCATCAACATCGTAAACTCTCAAGTCATCAATGACATAAGCTCTCAAATAAAGTTTAAAGATTCTTGAGTCATCTAAGTTGTAGACTCAAAAGTCAAACAGAGTTGCGGACTTTCAAGTTATTAAAGACTTTCAAGTCAGCCTTACAGACCCTCAAATCATTAATGTAATAGACTCTTAAGTTTTCAAAGTCAAAGACACCAAGGAAATGGATTGTCAAGTCGGTAAAATGCAAGACTTCTAAGTCATCAAATTGCAAAGAGTCCAAAGTCATAAAACTTTCAAACTTTCAAGTCAATCCTAGCAGACTCCCAAGTCACAAATCTCATGGACTTCCAAGTCAATTTTTTTAAAGACTTTGAAACTATTTCTTAAATACTCCCAAGTCAACGAAATTACTGACTCCTAAGTCGCCAAGTGGACTCTCAAGTCATCAAAGTTCAAGTCTCTCAAGACATTGAAATTAAAGGACTACCAAGTCATCAAAGCTCTAGACTCTAAAATCAAGAAAGTTCTAAACTCCAAGTTATCAAACCTAAAGACTTACAAGTCATCAAGTCCAAGACGCTCAGCCATCAAAGTAAAACCTGTCAAGTCATTCTATCAAAAGTATTGATTCCTAAGCCACTAAGGATATTTTCAAATCATATAAACAGGCTTCAAACAGTCAACAACTTGTTACAAACTTTTAGAATGCATTTAAGTTGGGGGCAACAGTAAGGTTACATCCTCCTTCACATTAGCGATATAGGCATCTTCTTTTAAAATTGGCAGTCTTTTCTGTCAAGTCAGGCACTGACATTGTTTAAAGTCAAGCTTTCGGTGTCTGATCGGAAGGTCCATGCCTTTCCTGTCTGACCGAAAGAGTCAAGCTTTTGTCAAATCAGATGAGTCAAGCCTTTTCTTTCTGATCAGAAAAGTCGCCTTTGCTATCTGATTGGACGAGTCATGCCTCATCTGTCTGATCTAAGGAGCTAAGATGTTGCCTTCTGATCGGGATAGTTGTGTTTGCTGTCTGATCGGATGAGCCAAGCCTTCTCTTTCTAATCAGGGGAGTCACCTTCGTCGTTTGATAGAAGAGGCCAAGTCTGCGCTGTCTGACCGGATGAGTCACCTATGTTGTCTGATTGGACGAGTGATGCCTCATCTGTCTGATCCAATGAGTCAAGTTGTTGCTTTCTGATCAGGGTAGTTACGCTCAACGTCAGATCGGATGAGTCAAGTCTTCTCTTTCTGATTAGAAGAGTCGTCTTCGCTGTCTGATAGAAGAGGCCAAGTCCGTACGATTTGATCGGATGAGTCAACTTTGCTGTCTGATCGGATAAGTCAAACTTTCTCTTTCTGATCGGGAGAGTCGCCTTCGCTGTTTGATAGAAGAGGCCAAGTCTACACTGTTTAATTGGATGAACCACCTATGTTGTCTGATTGGATAAGTCATGCCTTATCTGTCAGATCGAAGGAGCCAAACTGTTGCTTTCCGATCAGATGAGCCAAGCCTTCTCTTTCTGATCAGAAGAGTCACCTTTGCTGTCTGATGGAAGAAGGCAAGTCTTTGCTGCCTAATTGGAGGAGTCTAAACGTCTTCGCTCTCTGATCATAGGAGTCAAGCCTTTGTTATCTGAACGGAGGAGTCTGAATGTCTGATTGGAGGGGGCATACCTTCATTGTCTGAATGTCTTTACTGTCTAATCGAATGAATAATGTCTTCGCTATGCGGTCGGAGAAGTTCTACCTTCACTATTTGAGTGGAGAAGCCATACCTTTACAAATCTGATAGAAGAGGTCACGACTAGAAAGAAGAAATCCAAGTCGACTTCAAAAAGATTAAGTGAGGGAGTCTCCTGCGAAGAATTGAATCTGCGGAGAGAAACAATTCCTCATCTTAAAAGTTGACCTCACTTTGCAATCTAACTAGAGGAGTTGTGGTCGGAAGGAAGAAATTCAAGTCGATCCCGATCAGATTAAGTGAAGGAGTCTCCAGCGAAGAATCGAATCTACGGGGAGAAATGATTCATTGTTTTAAAAGTCGACCTCACTTTGCGATCTAATTGGAGAAATGATCGATTCAGCATCTTCCTTAAAAAAAAAAAGAAGAGGCAGCACTAGTCCAAGTTCAAAAAAAAAATGCAAAAAAAAAAGAGTCTCACAAAAAAAAAATAAAACCAATCACAAATTGGTTTAATTAAATGACTAATCTTACATTAGTCACATGAAAAGACAAGGAAAATACCAAAGGGTCTCGAAAAGAGAGAATATTAAAAAAAAGGGAAATCAAACAAAAAAATAAGTATTGAAGCAAAGTTGTCAGCAGCAAAGGTGTACAGGAACCCTGGGCGGAAAAGACAAAAAAAAAAGGTAAATTTCTATGGAGTGTTGTTGTCATCCGAACAAAACAAAGCAGCAGTTTGCAATTAAATTTTCCAAGGGGCTTCTATTGAATACGAAGGCAACTTCTCCCTCTCTCTTCCACCATCCACCGTAACCATGGTGTGGGTGTTTTGATTTCCCTAAAAAAAAAAAAAAAGGCAAAGAGGCTTATGGAGATTCAACAGTAGTGAAGGACAGAGCAAGATTGGAGAATTGATCAGTTGAACACAAAATTAAAGACATCCAGAAAGTGATGAGGTTGAATGAAACTAGCAGAAGGCAACAGGAAGATGAAGAATCGAAAGAGAAAACAACAAAGGGGAAGAACAGACGATGAATTGACAGCAGCCCAAAAGACGAATTTATAGCAGTTGTCAGAAAAATTGTTGATAGAATTTTATCCAAATTTGTTGATAAAATTCTATCCTTTTGGATTGTTGATAGAATTTTATCATTCAAATTATTGATAAAATTTATCATAAGTTTTTGATAGAATTCTATCTGTGAAATTATTGATAGATTTTATCACAAGTTGATAAAATTTTATTACAAATTTACAAGTAGAATTATCTTCAAAAAAAATTAGGATGGATTATCTACCAAGTAGGCAAGTTATTTGTCTAAAAAAAAGGGAGGCGGCCCACAAAAAAAAAGCTCCACTTTTCAGCATTTTTCAAGTTTTCGAGACTCAGTCACTTCAAACACCCAAAAATTCGTTTGCGTGTCCGACTCTCGAGAGAGCATTTGTAGAAGGCAAAAATTTCACGACAAATCAGATGGTGCCACATATAAAAAAAAAGGATCAGTCACAAATTGCCATGTATCACGTTGACTTTGGTGGACCCGCATGGTCAAAATTAAGTGTGGCTAAAATTTAGCCAGTTAAAAGCTACCATGTGTCATTAATAATGTAGAACATAGTAATTATTTCTCTTTTAAAATTAAGGGAATAATTACTAAGACATGGGCTTAAGCCCAACGTCCAACTCAAACCCTAACCTTCGAGCCTATGAATAGGGGTCCTCCCCTCTCATTTAGTGGAGCTCAACATTCAGCATCCTACAGGCTCCAGAGCTCAGACTACAGACGACATCCAGCTGTCAAGCAACAAGGATCAAAGTCAGCTAACACAACACCTTCTGTAACCTCAAATTGAAGTCTACTTCAGAGTTCTTCATCCAGTTCATCGATCGAGATCAAGCAACCTTGCCCTCGCATCAATTAATCTGGCCAACCACATTAAACATTCAGCATTGCAGAATTCAGAGGCTCAAACTGCAAGAAGTATCCAGCTACGAAGTGAGAAGGATCAAAACTTGTGTGCTTCAGAAATAGCAATCAAGCATTTGCAGATCAAGATTAGGAACCATTTTAGAGTTCTTCAGTTGATTTGCATCAATCGAGATCAAGTGATTATGCCCTCGAAATAATTCAAGTCATTAGGGGATTGAATCAGAGAATCATCTCACTGTATTTAATTCAGAGATTGTACCCATATACAACATCAATACAAAATTCAATTTATTTCTGACTTTCCTATCTAATTTATTTTAGACGTGAAATTTTGTGTTTACAATTGTGATGCCCTCACCTGATCCAAAGAAGGTCTGCTTTGCATACTACTTGCCACACTAACTTAGCAACCCTAGCCTTGTTCCAAATAATGACGTCCTTAATAGTTAATACTCATGCCTCCTCCTTTTCCTAGCAAACACAGTATCCTATGCAATTGTGAGAAAGCAACTATTAAACATTTCCCACGCACCACTTTTGCTCTACAAATTAAGAGTAAATCATCAGCAAAAGTTAGTGAGCATAGATTTAGTCCTTTGCTTCTAGCGTGATAGTTGAAACATTGCTGGTCTACTACAATTCCCAGAGTTCTAGTAAGATATTCCATGACCAACACAAAGAGTAATGGAGCCATGGGATCACCTTGTCTCAATCCCCTACTACCACCAAAATAGCCTACTATTACTTCTTTTCATCGAATCACTGACAAACACATAAGAAGAGTTGTGCATGATATCACTTTTCGTAAAGCTTATTTGCTGTATTCAACAAATAGTCATTGGGATAAAATGTTGACATGGCAAATGTAAATGTTCGACTGTTCTCAAGTATGATCATGAGAGAGTTATCGTAAAACCCCTGAAATTCAATTTGGCGTATTATTTCCAGTTGGATCAACCTAGACTCAACTCAACCCAAACCAAGGTCAAATGAGTTCTTCTAAAATATATTTTTTTAAATTAATTTCCAATACTTTGAAAGGTTTAAATATTTTTGTTTGTCCTCCCTAATTTTCTTTATAAAAATATTCTTAGTATTATTGATAGTGATATTATTATTATGATTGCTATTATTATTATTAAAGCCGGCTCCGCACGGCCCAAATAAAAAAAATAAAACTTTGAACAATCTTTTCTTTTCCCCCCTGGTTTTTATTTTCAAAAAATTAGTGAAAATTTCCCCCCTCCTTTTTTTTTCCTTCTAAAACGCTAGCTGTGCCCTTTGGGAATAGCCGTGCGCCTCTTCTTTTTTTTCCCCCTAAACCCTAATCAATCTCCCCCTCTCTCTAAACCTCACACGATCTCTTCCTCTCTCTACCTCTCTCATGTCTCTCTCTTTCTCTCTCTACCACCTTGCTACAAGGACCACCGCGCTAGCCACCTAGGGTGCCGCCCTCAGCCACCTCCAATCCCCCTCCTACTCCCTCTCTTGTGTTGGTAGGCAACAACGTGGTGCATGGGGTTCCATGCACCCCCATGCATCCAAATTCAAACCTTTATTCTTCCTTTGATTTTTCATGCTTGAAATTGAGATAAATGTTTTGATTTCTAATATATATTCTATTTTCTCAGTGTTTTTGGCATTAAATTTGGGCTGAAGCGGCGATTCCACCAATTTCGACCCGAAATCGGTCCAAGGTAAACCATGACGTCGTTTTGATGACATTTGCTTTTCAAATTGAATAAAATTTGATTCTTTTGGCTTGGGTAGGATTAAACTAAGGTCTAGGGGTTAATAGTGCGAGGATGGGAATTTTGGTGACCCGGCATAACCGAAAAACCGACCCCAAAGAGGATGGTTGTACTGGGCAGAATGTCACTGTAAATACACTGACTTTGAAAATTCGGTAGTTTTTCTCTAGATGTCCAAAAATTGTAAACATTTTACGGCAGATAGATTAAGATGTTCTAAGAATGCAGGTATTTGAATAGGACAAATCGGGGTTGTGTTGTAAAAGTTATGACCTGTTTACTGAGTGCTGTCAAAACTAGGTTAGTGAGAATAGTCTGTACATTTTGTAATTTTTGACCTATCTATGGTGGAATTAACAAGAACACCAAATTTGAAAGTTATAGTAGATGAGCCCATCTTTCTGTGTTGGGGAAGAAATAAATTTTCAGAGGTCGGTTGTGAAAGTTATGGAGTCAGGAATCCGATTATAAATCTGAGTAGAAACTTCTGGTCTGAGGACTGGACTGCACCATCGGCAACTTTGAAAAATTACCTAGGTCAGGCCCGTCCGCCTAAAATCGTGAAATTGTTAAAGTGACTGCCTCGGGATGTCCTGTACGATCTCGTTTTGGAATCGGGCCAATTGGGGTAGCGTGGCTCGAGTTATAAGCCAATTACCATAGACTATCGGGACTGAAACAGTCAGTGTCACTGATAAAAGAATGGAGAAAACGGCCCAGTTCGAATTGAAACTAGGCAGAACCCCACACATAAAAAGGTTCAGGAATAGATTAATGTTTCTAAGTTAGGCTAGAATGTATAATTTGGATGTCTGGATCAAGAGTTATGGCCTCTGGAAGTGAGGCCCAGTTCTGGCTGAAACTGACCCTGGCATGGCTTGGTTGGAAGGCCCTAAACTTATGAAAAATTTTGTAAAACTTCAAGGAATAAGGATTAAGGACAGGGGGTGCAACCTATTAAATTGTTAGACTGAGTTAGGCTATTTGTTGGCCCAGGTGCGAAGCAGTAAATCCAGTTTAGTAACCGAGCCCGTAATGTGTACGGTAACCAGGTAACAATCATGTCCTAACCCTTCCCCGTGTTGTGTGAAAACATGTGTGTTTTGGAGCATGGTAAGAGATGTTTTGTTTACTATTTTAAAACCGTAATGGCATGTGTAACTGAATATAACCACTTGATGGAATCTGTATGATGGGCATGCTATGAAATTGAGACTTACTGTGTTTGTTATGAATGTCTGAATTACTGCTGTGATGTCGTCGTTGGGGAAGGTGAATGACTCTGATTAATTTTGTCATGCTAAGTTGATCTCTAGAAAAGAGAAATATAATCAATAACTGGAAGGGACTGAGTTGGGTGAGTGTCAATCTGTTGTATATTGATTGAAGGTCTTTACCCTTCCCTGGGAACTAGTGTATGCATGTGAGCGACCACGTGCTCTGTAGGAGACGTGGTGTTGAATTCTAAGAGTACACGACCACAAGAGGGGGGGTGAATTGTGGTGTCCGATTTTCGCCTATTTACTGACAAACAGCCTTAGACCCTGATTGCAGAGACTGTTTCTGAATGACGAACAGTCTTGGGCCTTGTTTGCAGTGGCTGTTCCCAATTGGTTCAGAAGCGAAAATCAAGTAGATAAAAGCGGAAATAAAGCACACACGATTTTTACGTGGAAAACACCTCTAGCCTAACTGAGGTGTGAAAAACCACGACCTACCTCGTGTAGGATTTAACCACTTCACTAATGGGCTGAACACGTTACAAAAATAACACTCCTTGTTACAACTTGTAACCCACGTAACCTTCTTCTCTAAGACAGGTTACACCACGTCCAAATCTCTCTAGATTGGACACGTCCAAAGTCCACACGACTAAGGACACACTTACTCACTTTGGATTTGAGATCAAGGATACAAAACACCTTACTGGGGTGCTTCTGACTTAAGCAGATGTAAGGTACAATGAAGTCCTAGTATGCCAATAGTTTTGAAAGCTCAATTTTTGCACAATCTTGTCACAGTTTTTTCTTTTGAAATGTAGCTCCAGAAATCTCAATGTGTTTGTGAAAGAAACCGATTTTTCCCTTGTGTATCTCTGCCGAAAGGAGTGAAAAGATTTTCTTATTTAAGCAAGCAAACCCAACGGCTAACTCCTTCAAAAAAAGATAGAAAAATCTTCTGATTTTAGCAGCTTAGAAGATTTCTTCAGATTTCCAACGGCTAGGAACAAAGAAGATAAGATTCTCCTAAAATATAGGGATTTGATACTCACGGGATAAAAACTGATTAGCCACTTAATATAGCCGTGTAATTTAGCCCAAAAAAGGATAAAAATCTTGGTTTCAAAATTTGAATCAATCATGGCCTAAAAATAAGGAATAAAGATTTTTCGGATTTTGAAAAAAAATCTCTAGCAAAAATGGTTTTGCAATCTGCTACATATATATAATAAATAATAATTTTTTTAGGACTTAACTAATCAGCCTAGGATTTCATAAAAGGATTCTTAGAGCAGCCAGCCAACCAAAAGAAATTTTTAGGTAAAACGGATGTGGCCGCTGCAGTTTCAGGAACACCCTAGGCACCCTGTTTGCATGGTTGTTTGGAAATGGTGTTCTGAAGCAAATCTCAAAAACCGTTTCAAGAAGTGTTAGATTGAGACTTTCAAGATTGGCATATTAACAAGAATCTAAAAGATAAAACCTAAATCAAATCGAGACTTCTTGTTGTAAGAATTAGTCATCTTGTCGAGGATGGATGTGCAACTCCAAACACCTTGGTCACCTTGATTACTCGGGTGATCTTGTATCGCTGAATGTAGGAACTTGGTCTTTAAGACTTAGTCAGCTGTTGTCGAGATTTGTTGTGTGCTGATCTTTGTGTCACTGAAACTTGGAACCTGTTCTTAAAACTTGTTCTCAACATTTAGTAGATAGAACAGGTAAGTAGGATCAATACAAATAACTGTGTAGGACCTGTTTGGAGAGCTTGTTTGGAACAACATTACTCAAGTAAGTATGCTACACTTGGATTTGTTATCATCAAAACTTTATACAGTTAGTTCAACAATTTCCCCCTTTTTGATGATGACAAACCAAGTGACCATATTGACAAGAAAAAGATTTTATTTTCGTAAGTGCCTTGAGTGTTGATATATATCCACACAGGTGCTAGGTCAGTCAAAAAACATATGTAAGTATAAAGACTAATGACTCAACCGTTCAACTCAACCAACCGTTCAACTCAACCTAGGTCCACTTATCTTCCCCCTTTTGGCATCATTAAAAAGGTACAAACAACAGTCAGAACATGGTGTTTGCAAGTGAATCACATAAGACATAGCAAGAGATAAGCAAGATATAACAGAACCAGATATGTCATTGAAAGTCCGGAAGGTGCAATACAAAAAAAAAAGGAAACACAGAAAGAGACGGGGAAGAGAACTCTAGGAAACATCCGATGAGAATAGGTTACAAGGGTTGATTATGGCTGCGGAGGAGGGAGTTTGGTAGCGAGGGAGGAGAGAAGGGCAAGGAGATCTTCATGACGCTTGGCAGATAGCGCCTTCTCTTCTTCCAGGGCAGCCTTGACGGCTATGAGCTCATCCTTGAGGCGGGAGTTATCCTCTAAAACAGCCTCAACTTTGACTGATGACCTCCCAGAAACAGGAGGTCTGGGTGTTCGGCTCCCCTGTTTGGAGATCGAGCCCTCAGCCAGAGTATATCCATACCCTATGAGGGTGTCACTTCCTATCTCATCAATCACTTGAGCAACCACCCTCCTTTTGAGCTCTATCCCAAAGTGCTCAAAAACCCTCGTCAATAGAAAATCATACCCAAGATCATGTGCCCGGGTGGTGTTTGCAAGACGCCCAATATGGCAGATCATAAGAACAGGAAGGTTGATGGGTTCCTCCCTATCCAAAAGATCCACCAGGCACTGATCAAGAGCATCAGCCTGGTTTCTACCTTGACCTCTTGGGATGATGTTCTTTATGACAAACATAAAGAGCAGTTGGTGCAGAGAGGTCATCTCACCCTTCTTCACGGATGTGGGTGTTTGCAGGCCCTGGTTTTGACTCAACCGCTGTGAAAGCTCCAGCAGCCTGGCTGTCCCTAGGACAGACTTATCCTCCCTCACATACACATCAAAGCCAAGTGAGGGAACACCCAAAATCGTACCCAGAGTTTGTGCATCAAATTGCACCTGTGTATCACCAATTTTACTTGTCACCCTTCGGTGACAGCACAATTGGCATAGAACTCAGCCAATTCTGGTACAGAACACCCCAGTTGGATGTTCGTGAAGAGGTCCAGCCAGTTGTGGGCACGCAGCTTCTGTAGGAACACCCCTAACCCCTGTTCCTCGAAAAATTGAACTCTCACTATCTTCCCTCTAACTACATTGCGCTTAAGCAGATGCGCAATCTTGGTAGAACCAGGAGAGGCAGTAGACTTTTTGGCTCTTTTGGGGGGAGGAACAGAAGAAGCAGCCTCGGGTTTAGTTGATTTTGAGACTAGAGCAGTAGAGGTCTTTCTTTTGCGAGGGGGGAGAGTGGAGGTTTTCTTGGAAGGAGGAGGAGGAGATTGAGTTTGTTCTTCTGAGGACTCGGAGAACACCAGGGTCCCCTGTTCAAAGAGGGTGTTCTTAGTAGCAGAGGAATCTGAAGAATCCTCAGAGGAAGAGGAAATTTCCTCTATTACTGGAGTAGTTGATTTTGTGGTACGCGGAGTAGACTGAAAAGCAATTCGGGTAGATTTGCGGGTTGGTTGGGCAGTTTTTGGAGGAGAGGGGGCTGAGGTTTTTGAGGTTTGAGGCCTTGGTTGTGGCCTTGATCTAGGCGTTCTGCTACGCCTAGCCACTGTTTTGACCCTTTTTCTCTTCTCTCCGGATTGAGGAACCAGAGTCACTGATTCGGTTGCTGCAGGAGGGATGTCCATGCCACTACTTCCCCCTGCCTCAAGAGACTGCTCAGCCGAGTCTCCTTGAAGACCAACTCCCAAGTCGTCCTTAAACACCTCCTTATAGGACTCATACCATGTTTCGGGTACTGTTTCTTTTTCAGGAAACAGCCCGAAAGAACAGGGTTCAGAGAAATCAAAGAAACCAACATGGGACTCAAAGGCTTCATCTTGGGACCCAAGATTGCCGCCAATTTCCCCAGTTGAAGCAAAGTTCTTTTCAGTGGGGGGACAAACAGTCGATCCTTCAAACACCACCAATTCCCAACCAAAATGGTAGGGAATATCTTTCAACCCCAAGCCCACTGATTTTAGGTCGACACTCTTCAAAAATGCAAAAGGTTTGAAGCTGATTGGGCGAGGAGGAGTGGAAGGTTTACCTTCTAGAATCGCCATTAAAAGCGGCGAGAAGGCAACAGGGGTAGGACCTGTTCGTGAGGCTGGTGCGGGTGTCCTGCTACCCTGAGATTTTGAACCAGGACTTCCAGAGCCGTTAAAGGAAGCCATTTGAGCAAGAATTGGAGAGAGATTAGGGTTTGAGTGAAAGGAAATTGCCGGGTATTCGAGAGAGAGAGAGAGAGTGTGATGAGAGAGAGAGGCAAAGATTTGGAGATTTAAAGAGAGAGAGCATGCCAAATCTTTAAAGATTTACCCGTTACAACGGGTAGATCATTACTAGCTGCCCGTGCATGCCTCGGGAAGGAGGAAAATTTAAAGGCTAGACACAACTTGTTTCACATACTAACAATCAAGGAGCGTACCTGTTCTTGCTGCTTGATCTTGGAGGAGATTCAACGGTAACAAGATAATAAAGGCAATCATATTAAATTTAAACGAATGCTAGCAGCTGCAAATAATACATATACTAAAATAGCACAGAATTGATTGCAAATAATTTTTATTAAACACATTGTACCTTCAACCTATGGAAGTTACAAACAGGGGGAGAGAACATGGTACTTAGGTTGTTTCAATCAAACCTAGTTTAAGTCTATTTTTCTCAAATTGATCTCTACTTAGTGCCTTGGTGAATATATCAGCAATTTTGTTTTCTGTGGCACAAAAATTCATTGAGATAAACCCTTTTTCAACATTGTCTCTTAAGAAATGATGACGTATGTCAATATGTTTAGTTCTTTTATGTTGACACGGATTTTTGGCAATATTAATTACACTTGTGTTATCACAAAAAATAGGTATGCATCCAGTGTCAACACAAAAGTCTTTGAGTTGTTGTCTTATCCACAGTAATTGAGCACAACATGAAGCAGCTGCAACATATTCAGCTTCTGCTGTGGACATGGCAACTGAATGTTGTTTCTTGGTTGCCCAAGATACCAAACAAGGTCCAAGGAAATGAGCCATACTTGTGGTGCTTTTTCTATCAACCAGGAAGCCTGCATAGTCAGCATCAGCATATCCAACAAGATTAAAATTGCAACCTCTAGGATACCATAGAGCTAAATCGGGTGTATGTTTTAAATACCTTAGTATCCATTTAACAGCCTTAAGGTGAGTTTCTTTAGGATTAGATTGAAAACGGGCACATAAACCAACACTGAAAACAATGTCGGGCCTACTAGCGGTAAGGTATAAGAGTGACCCTATCATGTCCCTATAGAGTTTCTCCTCAACTGAGGGACTCCCATCATCCATTACCAACCTGGTAGAAGGCGAAATGGGAGTATCAATGGGCTTGGCCGACTCCATTCCAAAACGCTTAAGTAGTTCCTTAATATACTTTTGTTGATGGATCATGGTGCCGTTTGAAGTTTGCTTGATCTGTAAGCCTAAGAAGAAGTTAAGCTCACCCATCATGCTCATTTCAAACTCACTCCTCATCATTTTGAAAATTCATTGCATAAATCATGATGAGTTGCCCCAAATATGATGTCATCAACATATACTTGTACAATCAACAGATGTTCCCTCTTAGATTTTAGAAACAAGGTATTATCTACCTTGCCTCTTCTAAAATCATTTTCAAGTAAAAAGCTTGACAATCGTTCATACCAAGCTCTAGAGCTTGTTTTAGACCATAAAGAGCTTTGTCAAGTTGAAAAACATGGTTTGGAAATTCACTGTTTTCAAAACCAGGGGGTTGTTTGACATACACCTCTTCTTTAAGGTATCCGTTTAGGAATGCACTTTTGACATCCATTTGATATAGCTTGATCTCCATATGAGCTGCAAAGGCTATTAGGATACGAATAGCCTCAATCCTAGCAACAGGTGCGAAGGTTTCTTCATAATCGATCCCTTCTTCCTGATTGTAGCCTTGAACCACCAACCGTGCCTTGTTCCTAGTGACTGTTCCGGACTCGTCCAGCTTGTTCCGAAACACCCACTTGGTTCCAATGATTGTTCTATCTGCAGGCTGGGGTACAAGGTGCCATACCTTGTTCCTTTCAAATTGGTGAAGCTCTTCTTGTATTGCTGTGACCCAATCTGCATCTGCAAGAGCTTCATTGACATTCTTTGGCTCAATGTTAGAGAGAAATGCATAGAAAGCACAAAAATTCTTAAGCTTAGATCTCGTTTGCACCCCAGTATTTATATCAGACAAGATTTGATCAAGGGGGTGTGAACGATGATGCTTCCAAGGTCGTGGAGTTAGGGGATCCACATACACACTTTCTACTCTGGCTTGGATACTTGAAGAATCAGGTTCAGAAACAGCTCCTGAGCCTGTTCCTGCACCTGTTTGCAGGCCTGTTGCTGAGGAACTGGACTGGTGTTGCCCCGAACAGGGTTCAACGTTGCTTCCCCCTGTTTAGTCCTCACCTTGCCTGCCGTTCTGAGGAATAGCTTCAGGACCCGTTTTCTCCACGGTGTTCTTACCTTGTTCATCTTGGTGTAACACTTCTTTTCGAGCAAGACCTAATTCAAATCCTTCCTCCTGTGCATCATTCTTGCTTAACGAGTTAGATTCATCAAAAAGCACATGCACACTTTCCTCAACACACAAGGTTCTTTTGTTAAACACTTTGTATGCCTTACTATGTGAGGAATAACCGAGAAATATTGCCTCATCACTCCTAGGATCAAACTTCCCTAAGGCATCCTTCCCATTGTTATGCACAAAACACCTACAACCGAATGTTCTTAAATGCATGATGTTGGGCTTTCTACCTTTGAAAAGTTCATAGGGAGTTTTGTTCAAAATAGGTCTAATCATGCATCTATTTATAATGTAGCATGATGTGTTCAAAGCTTCTGCCCAAAAGTTCCTAGGAAGACCACTAGCAATAAGCATTGTTCTAGTCATGTCTTCTAGGGTGCGATTTTTGCGCTCAACCACCCCGTTCTGTTGGGGTGTTCTTGGGGCTGAGAAGTTATGATCAACACCATGTGCATTACAATAGTTTGTAAAGCTTGCATTTTCAAATTCAGTACCATGATCAGACCTTAAACTAACTAAAGAGTGTCCTACTTTCCTTTCAACCCTTTTGAGAAAGGCAATAAAATTCTCAAAAGTTTCATCCTTGGATGCCAAGAACAGGGTCCAAGTAAATCGAGAGTAATCATCCACTACAACCAGCACATACCTCTTCCCACCTCTACTTGCTATCCTCATAGGACCACATAGATCAATGTGTAACATTTCGAGAGGTCGGGTAGTGCTAACACAATTTTTTGATTTAAAAGACGATCTGACTTGTTTGCCTTTTGCACAAGCTTCACAAACCTTGTCATCATTGAATTTGATGGAAGGTAGTCCAACAACTAGGTCTTTGGAAACAAGTTTGTTCAAAAGAGTGAGACTTGCATGACCTAGTCTCTTGTGCCAGAGCATTATATCATCATTTAAAGCGCTCAAACAAGTCAGATTGTTTTGGGGAAAATACATACTTTGTAAACATTTTTGTGACGCTTCCCCCTTAACACGACATCTCCTGTGTTTGAGTTTACAACCAAGCAACGTGTTGGTGAGAACACTACTAGGTTGTTCTTGTCACACAGTTGGGACACACTAAGCAGATTGTGCTTTAAGCCATCAACTAGATAGACATTATCAATTGAGTGGGAATGGGACTCACCAACCCTACCTATACCGACAATTGTCCCAAACTTGCCGTTTCCAAACGCCACACTCCCACCATCCGAAGCTGTAAGTGAGAGAAAGTTGGATTTTTCACCGGTCATATGCCTCGAACACCCACTATCAACATACCACAGCTGTTTGTTTTCAAGGTTGTTCCCTAGTCTGTTTGTTGGGTTGTTTGCTGGGTTGTTCTCTCTCACTTCAACCTGCAAAACAAATCAAGGGTTAGTTTTGGGAACCCAGATCCACTTGGGTCCCATTCTTTTAGACAGATAAATCTCATTTTTCCTAATCCAGATTTGTTTTACATAACCTTCATTTCTTTCAATAGCATACCTTCTTGAAGGACAAGTGTATCGATAATGACCGGTTTTACCACAATGAAAGCAAACAATATTTTCAGGTAATCCAACACACTTTCTATTGACTGGGTAAGAGGTCCTTTTAGGAGCAAAACCTAGTCCCTTTTTGTTTTGACTGTGGTGAGTGTTTAGCCATTCAAGCGCTTTTGAGGACTTGTTCCATAGCCTGTTTGTGGCGAGATCAGATTCCAATTTTTTTTATTTTCGCCAACAGGTTCTTGTTTTCAGCAAGTAAGGACTCAACCTTTTCTTTCAATTCTAGGGATTCCTTTTCTGCTTTGGCTAAAGTAACAGAGTGAATCTCTTCTTTCAAGATCAAGGATTCCTTGAAGTTTTGGTGTAAAAAGGATATTTTCTTTTCAACCTCGAGTTTTTCATTCTTGAGGATCTCATTTTCTAGTTCTAGGTCTCGGACATCTCTTTTCAATTCTGCACAAGTATCCAGCAATGAATACAACAATTCTTCAAGAGTTGCCTTATTGAGACGACGTACCTTGTTCTTGAGATCAGTAAGGCTGTTTGTTGACTCATCATCTGAATCCGTATCACTTTGTGCCATGAGAGCTACAGCACCTTCATCAGTTTCAAACTCTTCTTCATCTTCAGAGGAGTCACCCCAGGTAGCCAGCATTGCTTTCGAGAATCATTTCCCAGAACTGTTTGCAACTTGTTTTCTACCTTATTTCCTGGGGTGTTCGTGCTCTTGCTCTTCTCGAAGTAAGGGATAGTTTTTCACTATGTGGTCTGTTTTGCCACATTTGAAACACCCAGTAAACTGTTCTCGGGGGGTGTTTCTGGTTTTGTTGAAATCCTTCCTTTTGTTGTTTTCTTTGACTTTCTTGAAGAATTTCTTGAACTTTCGAATCATCATAGCCATCTCTTCTTCCTCAAGATCAGAATCATCATCTTCTTGTGCTTTTAAGGCAAGTCCTCGATCTTTCTTCATCTCCTCTTTCTGTTGAGAATTTTTTCTCAGTTCGTATGTTTGGAGATTACCAATCAACTCGTCTAGGGTGATCTTGTTCATGTCTTTGGCTTCTTGGATGACTGTTACCTTGGCTTCCCATGATCGAGGCAAAATCCTTAGAATTTTCCTTACTAAGTCTTCAGTGGTGAAGGATTTTCCTAGGGATTTTAACTCGTTTGTTATGTGAGTGAAGCGGGTATATATATCCATCACATTCTCACGATCACCCATATCAAACAACTCGTATTGTCTCATGAGTAACTCAATGCGTGATTGTTTGACTTGACTTGTTCCTTCATGAGCTACTTGTAAAGCATTCCATATTTCTTGAGCTGACTCACATTCTGAGATGCGAGTATATTCATCGGGTCCTAGGCCAAAATAGAGAAGTTTCTTGGCCTTGGCATTCTTTTCCATTTTCTTGTAATCCTCAGCATCATATTCAGTAGCATCTTTGGGAACCTTTTTTCCATCTTCAAGAACTTTCGTGGGAACAAGGGGCCCGTTCCTGATGAGCATCCATAACTCGTAATCTTCAGCTTGTATATAGTTCTCCATCCTGTTCTTCCACCAACTGTAGTGTTGGCCATTGAAATAAGGTGGTCGAGTGATGGATTGGCCCTCAAGTATGCCTTGTGGTGTACTCATTTTCAGAATCTCTCAAGGTGTTAACCTTTTAGAAGAGAACCTGCTCTGATACCACTTGTTGAATTCTAAGGGTACACGACCACAAGAGGGGGGTGAATTGTGGTGTCCGATTTTTGCCTATTTACTGACAAATAGCCTTAGACCCTGATTGCAGAGACTGTTTCTGAATGACGAACAGTCTTGGGCCTTGTTTGCAGTGGCTGTTCCCAATTGGTTCAGAAGCGAAAATCAAGTAGATAAAAGCGGAAATAAAGCACACACGATTTTTACGTGGAAAACACCTCTAGCCCAACTGAGGTGTGAAAAACCACGACCTACCTCGTGTAGGATTTAACCACTTCACTAACGGGCTGAACACGTTACAAAAGTAACACTCCTTGTTACAACTTGTAACCCACGTAACCTTCTTCTCTAAGACAGGTTACACCACGTCCAAATCTCTCTAGATTGGACACGTCCAAAGTCCACACGACTAAGGACACACTCACTCACTTTTGATCTGAGATCAAGGATACAAAACACCTTACTGGGGTGCTTCTGACTTAAGCAGATGTAAGGTACAATGAAGTCCTAGTATGCCAATAGTTTTGAAAGCTCAATTTTTGCACAATCTTGTCACGGTTTTTTCTTTTGAAATGTAGCTCCAGAAATCTCAATGTGTTTGTGAAAAAAACCGATTTTTCCCTTGTGTATCTCTGCCGAAAGGAGTGAAAAGATTTTCTTATTTAAGCAAGCAAACCCAACGGCTAACTCCTTCAAAAAAAGATAGAAAAATCTTCTGATTTTAGTAGCTCAGAAGATTTCTTCAGATTTCCAACGGCTAGGAACAAAGAAGATAAGATTCTCCTTAAATATAGGGATTTGATACTCACGGGATAAAAACTGATTAGCCACTTAATATGGCCGTGTAATTTAGGCCAAAAAAGGATAAAAAATCTTGGTTTCAAAATTTGAATCAATCATGGCCTAAAAATAAGGAATAAAGATTTTTCGGATTTTGAAAAAAATCTCTAGTAAAAATGGTTTTGCAATCTGCTACATATATATAATAAATAATAATCTTTTTAGGACTTAACTAATCAGCCTAGGATTTCATAAAAGGATTCTTAGAGCAGCCAGCCAACCAAAAGAAATTTTTAGGTAAAACGGATGTGGACGCTGCAGTTTCAAGGAACACCCTAGGCACCCTGTTTGCAGGGTTGTTTGGAAATGGTGTTCTGAAGCAAATCTCGAAAACCGTTTTAAGAAGTGTTAGATTGAGACTTTCAAGATTGGCATATTAACAAGAATCTAAAAGATAAAACCTAAATCAAATCGAGACTTCTTGTTGTAAGAATTAGTCATCTTGTCGAGGATGGATGTGCAACTCCAAACACCTTGGTCACCTTGATTACTCGGGTGATCTTGTATCGCTGAATGTAGGAACTTGGTCTTTAAGACTTAGTCAGCTGTTGTCGAGATTTGTTGTGTGCTGATCTTTGTGTCACTGAAGCTTGGAACCTGTTCTTAAAACTTGTTCTCAATATTTAGTAGACAGAACAGGTAAGTAGGATCAACGCAAACAACTGTGTAGGACCTGTTTGGAGAGCTTGTTTGGAACAACATTACTCAAGCAAGTATGCTACACTTGGATTTGTTATCATCAAAACTTTATACAGTTAGTTCAACACGTGGGCTAGGCTATCAGTAACCATCCTTATTGGTGGTAGGTAAGGAAAGGGTTAAGCGGTAACTGCAAGTGTGGGGGTAGGTCCGAAATGTGTTAAGCGGCTGCGTTAAATTGGTGCGCAGGCCATGAGACCCACTGGGGTCACTCACCAATACTCCAACTGTGGAACTTGTTAGCAGTTTTAATTACCGCAAGTGCACGGCGTAGCTGTAGCTAGCAACCGGCAAGTACGGGTCGAATCCACAGGGAACTTGGCTTCAATTACCGGAACTAATTAGACAACTCAAGCTAGGTGATCACAATAGGGGTTTTTGAGAATTAAACTAAGGAATTTAGACGATTAAACAGTGAATCAAACAGCAGAATGGAAGGCACCTAGGTTGGAATTAACGAGCACGAATATGCTGGTGAATCAGATACTAACCCAATCAAACAATCCTAAGCATGCATCACGAATGGATAGATTGCCAATTAAGCCCATCTCCTCCCTCTCTCAAGGGTCGAAGACTAATCGTAGAACCATAGTCGCCTATTTTCATGGGACTAAAAGTTGAAGGATTAAAAGATCTACCATCTCAAATCCCAATTAAAGCTTAACTATTCTCATGTTAAAACCTTAATCATGTACTAAGTCGCACTAGGTAGAGGCTCTGTCTCTCAACACTCCCCTAAACCCCAATAAAAAAGATGAATGTTCTTTCGAGCATTTCATCGAACAGGTGACGTGCATAGTAGAATTCGCAATTACAAACAAAGAAAAAGCATGGATTGGGCTAGTTCATAGTTCAACAATACATATTCGGCGTTAATCCCAACCTAAGTTGAAGAATTTAGCCTACAATCATGTTTAACACAATAATCGCAATATTCAATCCAATAACCATGACAACTCAAACCCGAAATAATCAAGAACAAGAGGAAAGAGAATTGGGAGAGAACCTAAAATTAATCATATAAACTGAAAGCAGAATCAAACTCCAATCCCCAAAATTACAATCCAAGAGCGTGAAGATTAAATTCTAGAACTAAACCTAAAATCGCCTAAAGAGGGTTCTGAGAGAAAACTAAAACCTAAAACTCCGAAAAAAACTCCCCCAAGAATAACCCCGAAGGCAAATTTAAGTCGCGTCGCGGAACAGGGGTGGCACGGTTGTGCCCAGAGGCACGGGACCACCGTGCCAAATTTCTGCTCTCAACTCCCCAACACAGCACAAGTGGCATAAGAGTGCCACTTGGCACGGCCCAACTGTCTTGGCTGCCCAGCCAAGTGTGCCGGTTCGGGGGGGTTTGGTTGTGCCACGTGGTTCTGGTTCCGTGGGACTTCCGTGCGACGCTTTTCCGCAGCTTTTCTCGCCTTCTTGGCTCCCCTTTCTGCTAAGTATCGTTCATCTTTCCGTTTCTTCAATAAAGTTCCTGAAAATATCGAAAGATGTTATAATAGTTAAAAGTATGCAAAAAGGAGGCCGTTTTGACCCTTCCTTGACGCAATTGAATGTGAAAATAGGGGAGAAAATGGGTCAAACAGGGGATAAAACTAGTACAAAATAGAGGCTCATCAGAACTCTGAGTTGTAAAATAAGAAACCACATCCCCAAGATCTGTTAATCAAGGAGACTACAATAATAAGAAATGTGTCTGAAAAGTCTTGTTGTTTCCCCCTTGAAATGTTTTTAAAATGCATTTGTGTGGGTAGTTGACTGTTAGGGGTGATTGTTTACTGTGTTTATCTCACTGTTATAAATGTTTTGTTTTTCAGGTGATCTAGTCATGCATGGGGCCGCGGACATGTACGTAGAGCAAGGCACGGACTCCTGAAATTAATATGATGGATGTTACATGCTAGAATGTTATCGTTATGAACTTTTAGGCTAATGTTAATTAATTTTGAGATTGTAAGAGTGAAGCATTAATGAAGGTTTTTGTATTAATTGCTGTACTTTGCATCCAGCCTGGTATTTCCAAGAAGAAAATACGGTAGTAACACCCCGTTAGGAATTTCCGCTGCTATGCAGGTTAATAATAGTCTAAATTAATGAATTAGAATAACGAGGGTGTTATAAAGTGGTATCAGAGCTCAGGTTAATTGACCTGGAGGCTCGCCTAAGAGTTGTAAAAAGCTGATACAGAAAATATTAAAAATTGGTAGACTTAAGGATCGTTCGGAGAATGAGAGTAGAACGGGGCAAGGATTATGCGCATTTGCATATAGTATTTGATGACTACATGACTATGTATGGTATGCATAGCTTATGTGTGCTTATCCTTTTATAGGGAGGTTATTCAGCACTGTACTTGTGAAAGGGGTCCTTGTCTGCATGAGCAGTTGGCTAAGACGCCGGGGCAGCACGTGTGGGATCATATACGACATGTGAGGTGGGTATTGGCTAGATACCAGGAGGATGTACCCCATAGCTGTTTGAGGGTTGGGGACAACCGAATTTTTGCTGCTGATCCTGAGAAGAGACCTTGTGTGGCGTTACAGAGTTGATAAGCTGCACCCCCGGGCTCGTGATCACCGCCCGTGGGGGAAGTGTTGTTAGTGTGAGTGGGAACCTATGGGGATGAGTGTAGTAGACTTGATTAACTACTTGAGGTTGGAGGGACCCCATGACCTAGAGAGTATTCCCACAGCCAGTGAGGAGGACGCCCCACCCCCAGGCGACGAACTTACAGAGGAGGAGGGAGAACTTGAAAGACTGGAGGACAACCCTAACGAGACGAATCCCAGGGTGGAAGCCGACCCGATGGGAGACCTGAGAGGGGAGGAAGCAATGGGGGAGGAGGACCCTGAGGAGGATCCCAAAGAGGACCCTGAGGAGGACCCGAGTGAGGGAGACCTGATGGAAGAGGAGGACCCTGAGGAGGATCCCGAAGAGGACCCTGAGAGGACCCGAGTGAGGGAGACCCGATGGAAGAGGAGGAGCTTGAGGAGGACCCTGAAGTAGACCCCGAGAAGGATTCTGAGGTGAGTGAGGTACAGCTGATGGGAAGTGAAGACCTCATGGGGGATCAGGAAGAAGAAAGGAGGGATTGCACCATTCAAGATGAGCAAACCAAAGGGCCGGAAGACTTGGAGGAAGAGATAAATTCCTTGTGGAATAGGGCTGAGTGTGAGATCGGGGTGAACCGCTGAAAGTGGGGTAGATGTGGCCAGATGTGTAGGGGTACCTGCCCACTGGATGCCCCTGACCAGTAGAAGCTGGAGGCAGCTAGGAAGTTGGTTTTTCTTTCTTTTGCTAGGGCAATTTTGGTAGTTGTTTCTTTGTTTTGTTATTAAGCCATTGTGGCTACTAAAGCTATAAGGTGTGATGTAATGAAGATGCTGGTGTAGAACTTTTATGATATTGAAATATTATGCAACAAAAATCTTCGTGGATTATTTAATACCAGCATTCCGTGCTAGGAAAGATGTGAATCGTGTGAATGTGATGCCTGTATGATGTGAGATGTGTAAGCATATGATGTAGTGAATGTACCATCAGAGTGTGGTAATGTGCTGTGATCGAATCTCTGAGAAATGTTGCATAATGCGCTAGCATGTACTATATGTTTGAAATTTTGTAGAGCTTAGGTTGTGAACTATTAGGAGAGGAACTAAACCTGAATT
Organism: Carnegiea gigantea; assembly: GCA_029747015.1. Taxonomy (NCBI): domain Eukaryota; kingdom Viridiplantae; phylum Streptophyta; class Magnoliopsida; order Caryophyllales; family Cactaceae; genus Carnegiea; species Carnegiea gigantea. The sequence continues at coordinate 441,418 of JAKOGI010000340.1, read as the reverse complement.
ATTTCCCGAACAGGATGACAGGAAACAACAACAACAATAACAGTGAATCCCAAACCGGACCCCATGGAATGAGGGTCCCTTTGAACCAGAACATCCCTATGTCGGCCCTCAGGAAGCAGCTGGAGGCCCTACGTCCTCAGAACGGGAATGGCTCTTGTAGTTAGATTGACGAAACTAACCCACTAACGGGTGCTGAACTTACAAATCTACTACTGCTGGAGATGCCACAGAAACAAGGAGAGCAATTATGACTCCAGAACGAGCTGATACAAAAACTGATGGAGGTACGGGAGAAAAGGATCAAAGAGGATAGCTCCTATATGTTCAAGAGGTTCGCAAGCCATCATCCACCTGTCTATGATGGCACTCTCGACCCTAAGACCTTCGAAGACTGGATTAAGGGCATGGAGAAATTATCCGACGCACTCCAATGCCCCGAGGAGTGGAAGGTAGGATTTGCTGTATTCTACCTGAAGGATAAAGCCGACCTATGGTGGGCTACGGTGCGGGAGAGGCAGTATGAGCCTGGGTTTGGCTGAGATAAGTTAAAGGAGATGATCAATGATCATTTCTACCCTATGTCCCTCCAGAAGGCCAAGGAAGGAAAATTCATGCACCTGCAGCAAGGGAGCATGAGCGTCCTCGAGTACGCCTCGAAATTTATGGAGTTATCACGATTTACCCCAGCCTTTGTAGCTGACAAAAGGCTGAAGATAAATAGGTTCGAGGTTGGGCTAAACCCCACTATCAAAGAAAGAATGTCGGTAGGATAGTATTCCTCTTACGTTGACCTATACGACACTACGGTAAATGTAGAAAGAGCGATGAAGGAGCGGAACAATTACTTCAACAAGCAAAGGGGTACCAAGAGGAAGGGGGATAATCAGGGGAACTTCTAGATGCAAGAGCAAAACCGTCAACCCGCTGGGGGTCAATACACGAGCAATTACAATCGGGGAGGCCAGTACCCTAATACACGGCCTAAGGTGACCTACGGAAAGCCAGGGCATTTTGCCAGGGAATGCCACTCGATGAAGAGGTGCTTCCATTGTGGAAGCCACTAGCATCCAGTTCGGGACTGCCCACTACCTCTATCCCCTGCCGGGTAAGGGCAAGGCCAGAGTCAAGGGCATGGGTAGCAGCCCCAATAACCCTACCAGAATAGGGGAGGGCAGGCGGCTCACCCCAACCAACAGCACCGGGCACCACAGCCAGCACATGCTCAACCTCCCAACCAACCACCGCGGAACAACGGGGGTAGAGTCTAAGTAATGCGGAAGAAGGAAGCGGAGGATGCTCCTAATGTGGTCGCGGGTATCTTCTCTCTCCTAACTCAGACCGTGGATGTTTTATTTGATTTGGATGCCACGCACTCCTTTATTTCTGTTAAATTAGTTGAGGCCTTGGGACTAAACCCCACCTAAAAATGTTCACTGCTATCTGTGGTTCTCCCTGATGGGAAAGTGGTGTCGTGCGAGGAGTTGTAAGAGGGTTGCCCTATTAAAATGTATGAATATGAGTTGCCGGCCGACCTATATAAGTTTGGATTGATGGATTTTGGGGTTATCCTGGGGATGAATTTATTAGCTAAATATCAGGCCCGGATTGACTACCCAAAACGAAAAATCACCCTAAAGGGGCTTCATGAGGAGAAGGTAGTGCACAGGGGCCAGAGGCCCAAAATAGGAGTTAAATTGGTGACAATGATGAGAGCTCGCAAGCTGCTAAGCAAAAGGTGCGAGGGCTTCCTGTGTCACGTAGCGAAAACCAAAGATACAGGACCCTCCTTGGAGGACATTCTTGTGGTGAGGGAATTCTCGGATGTGTTTCCTGATGAAATTCCCAGCATGTCATCTCTTAGAGAGGTGGAGTTTTGTACCGACCTGACCCCCGGAGCCACCCCTATTTCTAAGGCACCTTACCGAATGGCACCAGCCGAACTTAAGGAATTGAAGACTCAGTTGGAGGAACTCTTAGAGTAAGGGTATATCCGACCTAGCACATCTCCGTGGGAAGCCCCAGTTTTATTTGTAAAGAAGAAGAATGGGACCCTAAGATTGTGTATCGACTATCGAGAGCTGAATAAAATAACGGTCAAGAACCGCTATCCCCTGCCCAGAATAGATGACCTGTTTGACCAGCTGCGGGGAGCGGGGACCTTTTCTAAAATTGACCTCCGTTCGGGGTACCATCAACTCTGAATCACGGATGAGGATATACCCAAAACTGCGTTCCGTACTCGATACGGACACTATGAGTTCGTAGTGATGCCCTTTGTCCTCACCAATGCCCTGGCAGCCTTCATAGACCTTATGAACAGGGTCTTTAAACCTTACTTTGATCAATTCGTGGTGGTATTCATAGACGATATTGTCATTTACTTGAGAACCCCAGAGGAGCACATCCATCACCTATGAACAGCCCTGGAAGTATTGAGGAAAAATGAGTTGTATGCCAAGTTGTCGAAATGTGAATTTTGGTTGAGAAACGTAGCATTCCCGGGACACGTAGTATCTAACGAGGGAGTGTCAGTGGATCCCCAAAAGATCGAGGCTGTGTCAAACTGGCCCAGACCTAAAAACCCGACGGAGGTAAGGAGTTTCTTAGGTTTGGCGGGATACTATCGCCGATTTGTTCAAAACTTCTTAAAAATTGCCACCCCGCTTACGAACCTGACCAAGAAGGCCACTAGGTATGAATGGACAGAGCAATGTGAGGAAGCGTTCTAGGAGCTCAAAAAGAGATTGACGAGTGCACCAATATTGGCCTTACCAACTGCTGACAAGGACTTCGTAGTGTACAGTGATGCCTCTAGGAGTGGTTTGGGGTTTGTGCTAATGCAAGAGGGTTGCGTCATAGCCTATGCCTCCTGACAATTGAAGACACATGAGCAAAACTACCCGAGTCATGACCTGAAGTTAGTGGCAGTACTGTTTTTCCTTAAAATCTGGGGGCATTACCTATATTGGGTATGTTGTGAAGTTTTCACTGACCACTAGAGTTAGTTCATTTTCTCACAAAAGGATCTGAACTTGAGACAGACTAGGTGGTTGGAATTTCTAAAAGATTACGATGTCCATTTTTAGTACCATCCTGGGAAGGCTCATGTAGTAGCGGATGTATTAAGTCGCTAACCGTATCCCGCACTGAGCTGTGTACTGGCGCTCCCAAATGAGGCATGTGAGGAATTTCGCAAGTTGGAGCTTAATGTGATTACCCTAAGGTCCAAACCTATAGTTTGCACCTTGGAGGAGCAGCCGACTCTCATAGAGGAAATCTAAGTAGCTCAGGTCACATACCCTCAACTCGAGTGGATCAGAAAAGAGATATTGGCGGGTAAAGCACCCGGGTTTGTAATCCATAAAGATGGTACCATACGATTTCACAATTGAGTGTGTGTTCCAGCCGTGGAGGCGCTTAAAAAGAAAATTCTAGACGAGGGGCACAATACTCCACATTCGTTACACCCTGGGGGAAATAAACTGTACAAGGACTTGAGACAGATGTTTTGGTGGAGTAACATGAAGTATGAAGTGGCTAATTATGCGGTAAACTGCCTAACCTGCCAGCGAGTGAAAATTGAACACCACCGACCAGCGGGACTTTTACAACCGCTGGATGTCCTCGAATGGAAGTGGGACTCGGTGTCCATAGACTTCGTAGTGGGTTTACCATTGACGTGACAGAAGAACAATGCAATTTGAGTTATAGTGGATTGACTCACGAAGACAGCCCATTTCAAAGCCATGAGGAACACTTGGACCCTGGATCAGTTGGCTCGAGCTTACCTCGAGGAGATAGTACGTTTGCACGGGGTGCCCAGTTCCATAGTGTCGAATCGAGACACCAGGTTCCAGTCGGAGTTCTGGCAGAAGTTGCAGGAAGCATTTGGAACATTGCTACGTTTTAGTACTGCCTTCCACCCTGCCATGGACGGCAGACGGAACGTTCTACTCAAACCTTGGAAGATATGCTATGGGCTTGCGCCTTGGAATTTAAAAGTGCATGGGATGAATAGTTGGCACTAATCGAGTTCTCCTACAAGAACAGCTACCACGCGAGTATTGGCATGGCTCCGTACAAAGCACTGTATGGGAAGAGATGCTGGACTCCGCTCTATTGGTAGGAGATTGATGAGGCCTTGACCATTGGACCGGAGTTAATCCAAGGCACCACAGATAAAATAAGAGTAATCTAGGAATGAATGAAAGCTGCCCAGAGCCGCCAGAAGAGCAATGCTGACCGGAGACGTAGGCCTCTTGAATTCCAGGTAGGAGATCAGGTATTTCTCCGAGTCTCTCCAACCAAGGGAGTTGCGAGATTTGGGAAGGCAGGGAAGTTTAGCCCGAGATACATCGGGCCGTACCCAGTCATATAAAGAATTGGGGAGGTAGCTTACCGATTGGAGGTACCGACCGAACTTCTAAGGGTACATAATATATTCCACGTGTTGTAGTTGCGGAAATACATTCCAGATCCTCCACATGTGATCGAGCATGACCCTATACAGCTCCAAGAGGACTTGTCATATGAGGAACAGCCTGTACAGATCCTGGATCAGCGAGAAAGGCACCTTCGTAGTAAGACGGTGCCCCTAGTAAAGGTCCTTTAGGCCAACCAGGAGATGTCTGAAGCCACTTAGGAACCGGAGCAGGAGATGCGAGGTAGCTACCCCCACCTATTCCTATAACCAGGTGCGTAGAAGTTTCGAGGACAAAACCTTTAAGTGGGGTAGTATGTAAAACCCTGAGGATTTATGTTTATAATGGCAGTGTGTCATAGCTTAATGAAGTTTTGAGGACGAAACTTTCCTAAATGGGGTAGTATGTAAAACCCCTAAAATTCAATTTGGCGTATTATTTCCAGTTGAACCGACCTAGACCCAAGTCAACCCAAACCAAGGTCAAATGAGTTCTTGTGAAATATATTTTTTTTAATTAATTTCCAATACTTTAAAAGGTTTAAATGTTTGTGTTTATCCTCCCTGATTTTCTTTATAAAAATATTCCTAGTATTATTGATAGTGTTATTATTATTATTATTGCTATTATTATTTATTAAAGCCGGCTTCACACGGCCCAAATTAAAAAAAAAAAACTTTGAACAATCACTTTTTCCCCCCTTGTTTTTATTTTCAAAAAATTAGTGAAAATTTTCCCCCTCCTTTTTTTTCCTTCTAAAACGCTAGTCATGCCCTTTGGAAATAGCCGTGCCCCTCTTCTTTTTCCCCCCCAAACCGTAATCAATCTCCCCCTCTCTCTAAACCTCACACAATCTCTTCCTCTCTCTACCTCTCTCACGTCTCTCTCTCTCTCTCCACCACCTTGCTGCCAGGACCATCCCGCTAGCCACCCGGGGTGCTGCCCACAGCCACCTCCAATCCTCCTCTTACTCCCTCTCTTGTATTGGTAGGCAACAATGTGGTGCATGGGGTTCCATGCACCTCTATGCATCCAAACTCAAACCTTTATTCTTCCTTTAATTTTTCATGCTTGAAATTGAGATAAAAGTTTTGATTTCTAATATATATTCTGTTTTCTTAGCGTTTTCGGCATTGAATTTGGGCGGAAGTGGCGATTCTACTGATTTCGACCCGAAACCGGTCTAAGGTAAACCGTGATGTCGTTTTGATGATGTTTGCTTTTCAAATTGAATAAAATTTGATTCTTTTGGCTTGGGTAGGATTAAACTAGGGTCTAGGGCTCAGTAGCGTAATGATGGGAATTTTGGTGACCCGGCATAACTGAAAAACCGACCCCAAAGAGGAGGGTTGTGCCTTGCAAAATGTCACTGTAAATACACTGACTTTGAAAATTCGTTGGTTTTTCGCTAGACGTCCAAAAATTGTAAAAATTCTGTGGCAGATAGATTAAGATGTGTTAAGAACATGGGTATTTGAATTGGACAAATCAGGGTTGTATTGTAAAAGTTATGACCTGTTTACTGTGCGCTATCAAAACTGGGTCAGTGAGGATAGTTGGTAAGTTTTGGAATTTTTAACCTAGCTACAGTGGGAATTAACGAGTACACCGAATTTAAAAGTTGTAGTAGACGAGCCCATCTTTCTATATTGGGGAAGAAATAAATTTTCAGAGGTTGGTTGTGAACGTTATAGGATTGGGAATCTGGGTTATAAATCTGGGCAAAAATTTCCAGTCTGGGGACCGGTCTGCACCGTCGACAACTTTGAAAAATTACCTAGGTTAGGTCCGTTCACCTTAAATTATGAAATTTTTAAGGTAACTGCTCGGGATGTCCCGTACGATCTCATTTTAGAATCGGTCCCATTAGGGTAGCATGGCCTGAGTTATAAGCAAACTACCATGGACTGTCCGGACTGGAACAGTCAGTGTCACTGATAAAAGAATGGAGAAAACGACCTAGTTTGAATCAAAATCGAGCAGAACCCCAAATATAGAAAGGGTCAGAGACGGATTAAAGTTTTTAGGTTGGGCTAGAACGTATAATTTGGACCTCTGGATCAGGAGTTATGGCCGCTGAAAGTGAGGCCCAGTTCTGGCCGAAACTGACCCTGGCATGGCTTGGTTGGAAGGCCCTAAACATATGAAAAATTTTGTAAAACTTCAAGGAATAAGGATTAGGGGTAGGGGGTGCAACCTATTAAATTTTTAGATTGAGTTGTGCTGTTTGTTGGCCCCGATATGGAGCAGCAAATCCAGTTTAGTAACCAAGCCGGTTTTGTACGGTAACCAGGTAACCATCATACCCTAACCCTTCCCCATGTTATGTGAAAACATGTGTGTTTTGGAGCATGGTAAGAGGTGTTCTGTTTACTGTTTCAAAGGTACAATGACATGTGTAACTGAATATAACCGCGCGACCGAATCTATATAATGGGCATGCTATGAAATTGAGACTTACTGTGTTTTGTAAGCGTCTGAATTACTGCTGTGATGTCGTGGTTGGGGAAGGTGAATGAGTCTGATTAATTTTGTCATGCTAAGTCGATCTCTAAAAAAGAGAAATGCAATCAATAACTGGAAGGGACTGAGTTGGTAAGTGTCAATCTGTTGTATATAGATTGAAGGCCTTTAGCCTTCCCTAGGAACTAGTGCATGCATGTGAGCGGCAATGTGCTCTGCAGGAGATGTGGGTCAGGCTATCGGTAACCTTCGTTATTGGTGGTAGGTCAGGAAAGGGTTAAGCGGTAACCACAAGTGTGGCAGTAGGTTAGAAATGTGTTAAGCGGCTGCGCTAAATTGGAGCGCAGGCCATGAGACCCACTGGGGTCGCTCACCAATACTCCAACTGTGGAACTCTGAGTCATAAAAGAAGAAACCATATCCCCGAGATTTGTTAATCAAGGAGACTACGATGATAAGAAACGTGTCTGGAAAGTCTTGCTGTTTTCCCCTCTCATTGAAATGTTTTCAAAATGAATTTGGGTGCGTATTTGACTGTTAGGGGTAATTGTTTACTGAGTTTATCTCACTGTTATAAAATATTTTGTTTTTCAGGTGATCTAGTCATGCATGGGGCTGGGGACATGTACGTAGAGCGAGGCATGGACGCCTGAAATTAATATGATGGATGTCACATGCTAGAATGTTATCGTTATGAACTTTTGGACTAATGTTAATCAATTTTGAGATTGTAAGAGTGAAGCATTAATGAAGGTTATTCTATTAATTGCTGTACTTGGTATCGAACCTGGTATTTCTAAGAAGGAAATACGGCGATAACACCCCGTTAGGAATTTCCGCTACCATGCAGATTAATAATAGTCTAAATTAATGAATTAGAATAACGGGGGTATTACAGTTATTTTGATCATCTTGTTCGCATCTAGTTCTTACGGATTATTTCCCCTTCGTGTCTCTCCCTTCATCAATGACCTAAATAATCAGCCAAAAGATACCTTTTGGGATAGGACTAGCGGCTAGTTTTCGGTGGCAAATGACGTGGCTGTATTATCCAACAAACAAATTGAAAAATCGTTTGATAATAGGTAGCCACTGTCTACCTCTGCTCTTGAAATTCTCTAATATTTTCCACCCAAATTAGTTACATTTAGTATTTTTAAATGTCAATTAACCTATACACCGTCACACACAGGATATCTATTTTCTTTTTCGTCTACTTGCTCTTTTTCACAATCTACAACCCTTTAATGTATGTACATGATTTCACGGACAATGCCCTCCATCTTTAATAGCTAACTCCTCTACTTCATGCGGGAACATGTCCATTAGGATTTCTTCTATGCCTGTATTTCTTGAAATTAATTTTGGGTGAGGATGGTCATCAAATATTTTTAACAATTGTGTTCAGACCCGCTAACATGGACGTTGTACGCATTTATAATTTATATTAAAAAAATGCATCACATCAAGGCATAGAATATTGACGATTAAGTTATACTATTAAAATGGTTCAAAATGATCATCAAAATATCGAATGATGCACTCTTTTGATAATGTAAAATTATGCATTGATGAACAATCACAAGTTCAAATGCACAAGAATTTCATATAAGTGAAGTTGTATCTGAAGATACACCCACAGTCACATAAATTAGCATATGCATGTCATATTATAAACTCATGCATAGAAATGTAACCCTTGGTAGTAAAAAGACTGACTTAGCTATTATTTAAAAATTTTTGACTCCAGCCCCATATTAGTTCCTCCACATCACAAAGGTAACCAAGCTAGGGAAGTATTACTATTCTTAAATTGTTGTATGAAAAGGGATAGGACATGGAGGAAAATAAGTTTTTCTATAGAAAATTAAACGGATTCAAAATTGAAACGACGCCATAGGTGAGACGCTTCGAGGAACCTATCTTGAGAATAGTAATTTCCCTCATCAGTGCAACTAGTTACGAGAAATTCTATTCCCAGGATATAATGCCTATCACGTGAGAATAGTTGAATCTCTTCACCACTCTCTATTAGCTAATCAAGAACCCAATGTACTCAGTGACACAAGTGCAACGGAATTAAATTAGAGAGTATTTTGGCAAATCTCCAATTTGCACTCCACGGCCCATGGTAGACGGCGACTATTTAGCTGTGGCGGTTAGGGTTTCTAGCAGGTTTCTCACTCATCCTACCCCTTTATACAGGGCGCACCTTCTACCTTCTCAACACAACAACAAAATACCATTCGAATATTCAGTTCCATTTTCCTAGATTTATGAGGGAGTTTAGAGAGAGATTATAAGAGATATTGTAATCTTGTTGCTTAATCAAATCACTCCTTGCAATTGTGATCACATTGTACTCACTCATTCTCATAGTGGATTGTTAGTGCTCGTCGCCGTCCGTGTTTTTTTACCCACATTGGGTTTCCATGTAAATCTTAGTGTTGTTTATTGTTCTTGTTAGCATTGTTTTACTTTTGGTTATCATTGTTCATCCTAACGCTTCCGTAATTAGTTTGCTTTAATTTCCTAACAAGTGGTATCAGAGCGAGGTTTAGGATATCTTCAATCATGAAGGTTGATATTCAAAACTTTAATGGAGAGATTAGTTTCAATCTCGAGAAGGTGCAGATGAGAGTGGTTCTCATTCAGCATGGGTTGTGGAAGGTTATCTGAGGACCTCATACGAAACCCAGTACAGTGACAAAAGAACAATGGGTTAAACAGAAGAAGAAGAAACGTGATTCTTTAACGAATGACGAATGGGAAGAACTGGAGGAGAAGGCACTTTCAGCCATACAATTGTGCTTGGTGTCACATGTCTTGCGAGCCGTACTTGATAAGACAACTGCAGTATGTCTTTGGGTTTGGTTGGAGGAACTCTACATGATGAAGTGTCTCGGCAATAAGATCCGATTGAAGGAAATGTTGTACACTTTCAAGATGGCAAAAGGTACTCCTGTTCCAAAACATCTAAATGATTTTAATTTGATTATTATTGATATTGAAAGTTTAGATGTAAAAATTGAGGATGAGGATAAGGCTATTTTGTTGGCTATGTCTTTACCCCCTTCATATAAGCATGTTAAGGAGATCATGCTATATAGTAATTCTGATACTATATCATTTGGGGATGTTAAGTCAAACTTGTTGTCTAAATAAAAGTTTGATCACGATATTCACACTGATTCTGTTGAGGGATTCATTGTAAGGGGTAAAACAATTGAGAAAAGGGAGAACAGTAGTATGAGAAAGAGCTGTTCTCAATCTAGAAATTCTCATGCTGGTCAGACCTATAATTTCTGTGGTAAATTGAGTCATATTACTGCTAACTGTTAGGAACTGAAAAATAAGAAAGGTATAGAAGAGAAGGAGAATAAGTCTAAGAAATCTGCTACAGCTGATTGTGTTGTTGAGTCTGAGTCTGATGGTGATGGTAATGTGTTGGTTGCTACTATGTCTCTTGCCACCACCTCTGGAAAGTGGGTAAGTGATGATTGAGTTTTAGATTCTGGTTGTACGTATCATATGTGTCTTCATAGCGACTGGTTTATAACTTATGAGCCTGTTGATACTGGGATTGTACTTATGGGCAATGACACCAAGTGTAAAGTTGCAGGAGTAGGTACTATATAGATTAAAACCCATGATAGTGTAGTTAGGACCTTGTCTAAGGTTCGTCACATTCTTGACGTGACTCGTAATCTCATCTCTTTGGATACTCTTGAGGCTAATGATTGTAGGTACTCAGCTAAGAATGGTGTCCTGAAGGTGATGAAGGGTGCCATGGTGCTAATGAAGAGTTTCAAGCAGGGAAGTCACTATCTTCTGTAGGGTACAACAATTACAAGTTCAGTACAGTTTATACAACATCGGCAGATGTTAGTACTACAAGATTATGGCACATCCGATTCGACCATATGAGTAAGAAGGGGATGACGATTCTGAGTAAGAAAGGTTGTCTGGGTAGCGCAGGCATGAGTAAGCTGGAGTTTTGTGATTATTGTGTGTTTGGGAAATAAAAGAGAGTTAGTTTCTCTACAGCTAAGTACCGTACACAGGGGATCCTTAATTACATCCATTATAATTTGTGGGGTCCTTTGAAGGTTCTTTCATTTGGAGGTAAGCGCTATATGTTAACATTTGTTGATGATTTCTCATGAAAGTCTAGGTTTACTTCTTGAGATGGAAAAATGAGACGTTTTCCATATTCAAGAAGTTCAAGGCCGTTGTTGGAAACCAGACTGGGAGGAAGATAAAGAAGCTCATGACTGATAATGGTCTTGAATTTTATGAGTCGGAGTTCACTGAGTTATGCGCTGTTAATGGCATAACTAGGCACAAGACGTTGGTTGATAAGCCCTTACAGACCGGAGTTGTAGAACACATTAATCAGACTCCACTAGAGAAAGCTCGCTGTATACTTTCTAATGTAAGGCTATAGGATTGCAAAGCTTTCTGGGCTGAAGCTGTTTTGACAGCTTGTTATTTGGTGAATCGATGTCCACATATATCCATTAACTTTCAAATTCCAAAAGAAGTTTGGTCATGTAATCCTGTTGATTATTCTATGTTGAGAATATTTCGATGTCGTGTGTCTGCCCATGTGAATGATGGGAAGTTAGCTTTGAGGGATGTTAAATGCATGTTTCTTAGTTATGCATCTGAGTCTAAGGGATATCGAATGTGGTGTTCTGATTCTATGAAAGTTATTTAGAGTACAGATGTAACTTTCAATGAAAATGCTATGTTATCTTCTGGGAAGGAATATGTTATTTCTTCTGCTGGTACAGATGATCAAGAGGATACCAGTAGGAAGGTGGAGATAGAGATGGAGATAGCTGCAGGTCAAGATGGAGTTATTAATCATCCCAGCAGGGAGGTTCAGGATACTGAACCTAGTTCCAGTACTACAAATCCTAATCAGCCTCAGGTGGAGGAAGATTATTCCATAGCCTGTGAACGTCCTAGGAGGGAGATCAGGAAGCCTGCTCGCTATATAGACAGTGAGGGACTCGTAGCTTATGCTCTTACAGTTGCAGAGGAGATTCCTGAAGGTGTTGAGCCTTCAACTTATACTGAAGCCATCTCCTGCCCGAGTTCGTCTAATTGGGTTCTGGCTATACAAGAGGAAATGGAGAGCCTACATAAGAATCGAACTCGGGATTTATGTAAGCTACCTAAAGGCCGGATAGCCTTAACTGCCAAGTGGATCTGTAATAGAAAGGAAGGCATACCAGGGGTTGAAGATGCAAGGTGGAAAGTAGGCCTGGTTGTTCGTAGATGCAACCAAATGGAAGGTGTTGACTGTAATGAGGTATTCTCTCCTATTGTTTGTTACACCTCTATTAGAGTGTTACTTGCTTTTGTTACCCTGTTTGATCTGGAGTTAGAGTAACTTGATATAAAAACTGCATTCCTTTATAGGGAGTTGGAGGAGGAGATTTACATGAAGCAACCTGAAGGTTTTCTTGTTCCTAGGAAGGAAAAATGTATATGCCATTTGAAGAAGTCTCGGTATGGATTGGGTAAGGATACACACACATTCGATATGATAATTGTGTGTATTTTAGGTAATTTTTTGATGGTTCGTTTGTTTGTTTGCTGTTATATGTTGATGACATATTGATAGCTTCCAAAGATAAGTCCTTGATCAATAAGTTGAAATCTCAACTCAGTAGGGAGTTTGCGATGAAGGACTTAGGTGCAGTGAAGACGATACTAGGCATGGAGATTCAGAGGGATCGAAAGGCCGTTAAGCTGTACTTATCTCAGAGTCAATATCTTGAGAAAGTACTTGATACGTTTAATATGGGTAACTGCAAGACAATTTCTTCACCTCTTTCTGCTCACTTCAAATTGTCTGCTGAGTCTTGTCGACAGTATGAGGAAGACATTAAGAAGATATCTTATATTCCTTATTCTAGTACAGTTGGTAGTTTGATGTATGCTATGATGTGCACTACGCCTAACTTGTCACATGCTGTGAGTGTGATAAGTCGTTATATGCATAATCCTGGTAGGGACCGTTGAGAGGCTATAAAGTGGATCCTTAGACATGTGAAGGGTTCAATTGATAGAGGATTGGTGTTTGACAGAGACAAAGCTGCTACATGGGATGTTGTATGTTTTGTTGATTCTAATTATGCTGGTGATTTTGACAGGAGGAGGACAATTTCAGGGTATATATTCACTATATGTGCAGGTGCTATCTTATGGAAAGCATCGCTTCAGTCTATTGCAACTCTTTCTACTACGAAGGCTAAGTATGTTGCTGCTACTGAAGGTGTGATGGAAGCTATCTGGTTAAGGGGCCTTGTTACTGAGCTTGGAGTTCCACAGGGTACTACTGTGATATTTTTGGATGGTCAAAGTGCTATTCACTTGATCAAGAATGATGCCTATTATTCTAAGATTAGCATATAAGTGTTAAATATCACTATGTCAGAGACACAGTTGCTACAGGGGAAATTATTATAAGGAAGGTTCATATTGTGGAGAATCCTATAGATGTGCTTATTAACCCTCTCCCCATAACTAAGTTCGAGCATTGCTTGGACTTAGTTGATGTTCACAGCATTTGATTGCCCTTTGAGGCTCTGCCCTTCGGGGCATCACCCTTCAGGGTGCTTTGGCTGTGTTCAAGAGTTGGAGTTGGTGAAAATTGATTTAAGGTAGAGATTGTTGGGTTTTAGCCCAATTTGCACTCCATGGCATGTGATGAACGGTTTGTTTAGCTATGGCGGTTAGGGTTTCTGGCAGGTTTCTCGCTCATCTTACCCATTTATAAAGTACACACCTCTTACCTTCTCAACACATCAACAAAATACTATTCCAGTATTCAGTTCCACTTTCCTAGATTTGTGAAAGAGTTTAAAGAGACATTATAAGAGATATTGTAATCTTGTTACTTAATCAAATCACTCGTTGTGATTGTGATCGTATTGTACTCACTCCTTCTCATAGTGGATTGTTAGTGCTCATCACCATCCGTCGTTTTTACCGGCATTGGATTTCCACGTAAATCTTGGTGTTCTTTATTATGCTTGTTATTGTTGTTTTACTTTTGATTATCATTGTTCATCCTAGCGCTTCCGCAATTAGTTTGCTCTAATTTCCCAACAGAATCTTTTCTATCTCTTCTGCTACTCTCCATCTCATTATCTCTCGTCTCACATAGTCACATTCTTGTTCATATTCTCCATAGTAAGATGCAATCCTCTATTTATAGATGAAGGATCCTTCATATCTAAAGGGACATGGCTTTTTTCGTCCCTCAAGACACTTCTCTTTATGTCCCACCAAACATGCTTTCTCATTCACATCTAAAAAGAAGTGAGAATTTGCATCTAAGGGACATGTCTATTCATTTTAACTCCCTTAATTAATAAATAATTCAATTTAGTTAATTGAATCGAAATATTAATTAAGGTGCATTAAAATGGGCCATTTTACCTTTCTTTAGTACGCCAAAGTAGAGAAACGCCACACCAATTAATGCAGCCCTCTAATTTTATTCCTTCTTCGTAAAACCTATAACTCTTGTAAAAACTTACAAATATTTTATTTTTGAAAAATGCCCTTTATAATACAACATTGACAATGTACTATGTGATTTGATTGCTATTGACTAAGCAGCCTTTTCATTTTTTGTTCATATTTTGCTGACTTTAATGGTAGAGTCACAGGCATCTTTCTTCTTTTTTTTCCTAATGGCCAGTAAGGTAGAATATCTGAAATATAAGAAGTAATTCAAGATGGGCTTAACAACACCAGTAATTAGACAAGCCCATTATCCAAGCAAAACATGAGCTTGTTAGCTCCACATGTACTTTCTAACCAATACGAAAAGACACTAGAAAAATTCACAAATAAGTCCGTTCCGTAAATATTGGCTCCAAACATCACATATCAAGTTCTGATTTTTTATTTGTCTTGTCAATGTATCGTATTTTTAAACACGACGTTGTTATGTTGCATTTTTTTTATAATCCTAAATGCCAACTCAGTTTATATTTCTTATTCTAAATGTCATTGAATTTTTAAATTTCGTATTGATGATTTTTTATACTATAAAAGAGTATAATATAACAACTGCGGGAAGAAAGAAGAGTCTTTTTTCTGTTTACTTATTCACCAATTTTCCAACCCACAGAGCGTCCTGATCGAAAGTATATAACGGAGGTAAAATTTGAACAATAATACAATTATAAGACATTAAGATTGAACTATGAATGCCTGAAACAGAGAATGCGTATTCACTGGCGGGCTGGCCCACCCAAATTGCTTAGCTGTCCACGTCCACGTCTCCCTGCGGGGTCCACACGGCAACCCCCCGCCCTATTCTATAAATACCTCCTTCTGTCTTCACCTCTCCCCAAAAGAACTCATCACATTCTCCCTTTGTTAACAATCATACTCTCTCTATAAATCAATTAAGCTGATCAGCTAATTAAACCTCAAGAAATGGCACAGATGAAGGTGTTGATCTTGGTTGCCGCCATGGTGGTGGCGCTTGCGGCGGTGGTGTCGGTGCAAGAGTTCGAGATGGCTCCCGCACCATCGCCGGAGGAAGCCACGCCGCCATCCATGGAGAAAGGCGCCGCATTTTCGTTGCCGGTCTCTGCGCCGTGATAGCTTTTTCATTCCTTGTCACCTTTGGCGCTGCCTTCTGCCACTGGACCATCTAATGTACACTCTTGATAATGATTTCTTGATTTTGAAATTGTTTTGGGTGAATGTATTTTTAATTTATTATTTATACAGGGTGAGCCTGATGAGTTTTTTCGACCCTATTGAGGCATTCACTTGCTTTTTGATGTATACCTGGTACAGTGGAAATTATGCCTATCAATTCAGGCAGGCTGATTAAATACGGATCGGATGTATTTGGGTTCGGATAAAATACGGATCGGATGTATTTCGAGTTCGGATAAAATACGGACAGGTGTATTTCGGTTTTGCGGATTTTGGATCAACCCAACGGATTTGAAGCGCCTCTTTCTATGAGTTTTTTTCTTTTTTCAAAATCCAAAATTTTGTATATTTATTACTCAAAATTGTCAGTATTTAATAAAAGCCATAATAATTGCAATTTCTCAAAAGAATATTAAAAATATTCAAACTTTTTATTATAATATATGAACATCTTGTATGGCCGGACAACAAATCAAGCCCTACTTGATTTTGAGTAGATCGATCGTACATTGAAAGAAGATCAATAACGTGTCGGCTATTTATGGGGAAACCCGTCTAGAGCATTTTAATGAATTGTAATAGTTTGACCGCTAATAACCTATTTAATAATTTAATATTTTTATTAACTAATCTATCAATGTCAAATCAGGCAAAACTTTATTAATGAGCGACCCCAATATCAATATGGCTAGCCATTTTCCTACCACTAGCATCATAGTTCAAGATTAGTTGGAACAAAAACCAAATAAAATTAAATAAAAGAAGTACAAGATATCATCTTCTAGTTAACATCAAAATTTTAAATAATTACAAATTAATTAATTTAAAAAATAATTAGGCATATTTGTTTAACTAACTATATAATGGTATGACTTGCACATCTTTAATGTTTATCTTCTTTTAAATTAAACTTTTTTAAAAGATTAGATAGCTATTTTATGCAATTTTATATCCATTTTAAACTTTTTTTCATTTAAAAGTTGTGTACGATTTTATTTTTAGAGAATAGAGAAGAAAAAATAAGGCTATTATTATTTAATTTGCGAATAGATACAATAGTTATATAATGTCTTTTTAAACTATTCGATATAAATGACTAACCATTATTGTTAAGAGTGATAAATTAGAAAAAAATAAAAAAAACTAAGGATATAATGCTCGGGTCAAGAGGGCGGGTTCGGATTCGGGTCGGGTTTGACCTGCTAATTTGCGGATTGTTTGGCTTCAACTCATTTCGGGTTCTGATCGAGAAAATCGCATTCAAAAATCAAAATTTTCGGGCGGGTTCGGATCGAATTTTCGGCTCGGGTCAATGTTTGCTAGGTCTAGTGGAAATGATATACAAATACATGATATTTTGTTTCTTCCAATTGCTCTATATTTTAGTTAATTAGGCCCTATTCTTTTTGTTGGTAAATCCAAATTTATCAATTTCAATCTAATTTACTAACTTTAATAAAAAATATCCATTTTAATTCACTTTAACAAGTTTCAACTCACTTCAGCTAATTTCAACTCATGTCCCACTATTTTAACCAAGTTCTACCTATTATGTGAAAAAATTCAACCCACTTTAATCCACTTCAATCTACTTCAACCCACTTCAATAAAAAAATATTCATCTTAACCAATTTTAATCAATTTCAACCAATTATATCCATTTTTTAACACATATCTTCCAATGAAAAGAATAGACCTTTAATAGGTGGTCTTTGTTTGCAAACACAAACTGCAATTGAGCTAGTGCGAATGATCTCAATTTAGATTACCTTCAATGACATTAATTATGTTGACTTGGATGAGAAGGACTTTAAAGGAGTCCTATCTCCAAGATCAAAAACCAATAGGGTATGATGCGATGGAGAAGCCAACATGTTAGAAAGAGGGTCACTCAATTTTGTAATTTTTAACATGAGTCGCCCTAAAATATATGTTACTTATGGTAGGAAGAGCAATTGTAATAGTAAGAAATTAGCCCTATAATTTTAATATATTTAGAGTCTGTTCTTTTTATTGATAATTTTTAATTATCAACTTTAATCTACTTTAACTCATTTCAACCAACGAAATCTACTTTAATAAAAAATACCAACTTCAACTCACTTCAATCAACTTCAATAAAGAATGTCAACTTCAATCCGCTTCAAGCCACTGCAATCAATTTCAACCCGCTTCAACTCACTTCAAACCACCTCTTTCAAAATTTTATTCTCACTATTTCACTCATCACATAAAAAATATACCAACTTCAACTCACTTCAATCAACGTTAACCCACTTCCACCTACTTCAACCTCCTTCAACTAATTTCAATAAAAAATACCAATTTCAACTAATTTTAATCAATTTTAACCTATCTCAATTAACTTTATCCTTTTATCGATCTATTATAAGATAACATAGTTCGATCTTACAGGTGCACAATTATGGATTCGATCTTATTTTCAAAAAAAAAAAAAAAAAAAACACTGGGATTCGACCTCACTGGTGTGAATGCGGGATTCGAGTTTGATGGAGCTTGCTACTGGCCAACGGATGCCATCTTTTGTGCGCGCGCGCACAATATCTTGGTTGAGTAGTGGAATTTGGACATGATAACTTGATCATTTCATATGCTAGCTTATAGTTATTATAGGACTAGTGAACGGCTCCTTGTAGATATAAGAAAGAGTAAATGATCTATTTAAGGGCCTATTCTCTTCGTGGGTAAATAGAGTGGGTAAAAGGGTAACGTAGGTTGAAATAAGTTGAGGTAGGTTGAAGTTGGTATTTTTTTTTGAGGTGGGTTGAAATAGGTTGAAGTAGGTTGAAGTGGATTGATGTTGGTTGAAGTGGGTTGAAGTTGGTATATTTTTTATGTGGTGGATTGAAGTGGGTTAAAATAACAAGAATATAACTAATGTGTGATAATTTATGAAGTTATCGAAATTTTGTGAAATTTTTGTTTATTCCTTTTTATTTTTTTATTTTTTTATTTTTTATTTTTTTATTTTTCATTTTTCATTTTTTATTTTTTCATTTTTTATTTTTTTATTTTTTTATTTTCAATTTTTAATTTTTAATTTTAAATTTTAAATTTTTTAATTTTTAATTTTTAATTTTTCGTTTTCTATTTTTTTATTTTTTTATTTTTCATTTTTTTATTTTTTATTTTTTATTTTTTATTTTTATTTTTATTTGTATTTGTATTTTTTATTTTTTATTTTTTATTTTTCATTTTTTATTTTTTTATTTTCATTTTTATTTTTTATTTTTTATTTTTTATTTTTTATTTTTTATTTTTTATTTGTAGTTTTTATTTTTATTTTTAAATTTTTATTTCTAATTTTTTATTTCTTATTTCTTATTTCTTATTTTTTTCTTATTTTTTATTTTTTTAATTTCTTGGTTCTTTTTTTATTTTTTATTTTTTATTTTTTAATTTATTATTTTGAAATTTATTATTTTTAATTTGTAATTTGTAATTTTTTATTCAAAAAATAAAAATTAAAATTAAAAAATAAAAAATAAATGTAAAAAATAAAACAAACAACCTAAAAATAAAAAATAAAAAATAAAAAATAAAAAATAAAAAGAAAAAAGAAAAAAGAAAAATAAAAATATAAAAATATAAAAAGTAAAAAATAAAAAATAAAAAATAAAAAATAAAAAAGAATAAACAAAAATTTCACAAAATTTCGATAACTTCATAAATTATCACACATTAGTTTTATTCTCATTATTTTAACCCACTTCAATCCACCACATACAAAATATACCAACTTCAACGCACTTCAACCTACAGCAACCCACTTCAATCTAGTTCAATCTATTTCAACCCACCTCAAAAAAAATACCAATTTCAGTCTACCTCAACCTACTTCAACTGATTTCACCCTTTTTCCCACCCAATGTACTCAGGAAAATAACAGGTCCTAAATCTCATATGATACTTTACAAATTATTAAAATTATGAAAGGGGTGGGTTGAAGTTGGTTGAAGTTGGTTCAAGTGGATTGAGGTAGATTAAAGTGGGTTAAAGTTGGTATTTTTTTTCAAATGGATTGAAATAGATTGAAGTAAGTTGAAGTAGGTTGAAGTTAATAAATGTGAATTGACCCACGAAAAAAACATATCCTAACTCGCGTAAATTTTGCCATCCTAAAAACTCCCATCTACGTGCAGATAGCTCAGTGGGACTATTTACGTCTAAGAGGAAGATACCATCGAATTCAACCTCATTGCTGTCATTCAACCAATGGTCATGAAAATTCGAATCCTAATAGTATCGATCAACAAATGGCAAGAGTGCCACAAGACCTAGTTTAGACGTCTTTGCCGAGAAAGAATGAAGAACATGACAAGAAATCAAATGGGGAGAGGGTGTTGTTCTTTTGACAATTAGCGGTAGATATCACATTTTTAGTAAATCTTTTATGAGATCGTTTCAAATAAATCATATTATGAGACAAATATTTTTGTAATAGTTGTTAATAATTAATTGAAGTGAGTAATAATTCATTTAGGGTGATTATTATTACAGTCACATCTAAAAAAACTATCAGTCACCCTTAAATTTAAAGTCACTTCAAAATGTATTATTAGTCACTGCAAAATATTAAAAATGTCGCCCTTAAAAGAGTCTGTCTCACAATAACTCTCATGTGAGATGGTCTCACCCAAAAATTTCTCTTACATTTTCGGATCAAAAGCGATAAATAATGCTATCATTCAACCAGAATATTGTCCAAATTAGCACTAGTCATCAACTTCTAATTTGTTAAAGGTAGCATTATAATAATTATTATTTTTTTACCACAATAGCTTGTGTAACTGTGTTTATGTTTTTTTACTTTTTAGCATATATTTAATTATCAATTTTCTTTCCAAACAAGCAACAACAATTAGATAAAAAGTGGTACTTTCAACACAAAAAACATAAATAAAGTACTATTGCAGAATAAAAAATTAATTGGATATTATTTTTAAAAATAAAATTAGTAATTGGATGCTAATTTGACTATGACTTCTAGCAAACTAAACTCTATGCCATAAGTCAAATCACATGTACATAATCAATTGTTGGTCCAGTTTTGGCTAGTTAAATCACTCTAGAGGAGGTGAATAGCATTATGAGCGAAGTCACAAAATAATCAAGATAAAAATGCAAAAAATGTAAATGTAGACAAAACATGCTATTTACAGAGGTTCAACCACGCCTAGTCCTCTACCAATGGGCGCCCCTTACCGATGGAATTTTGTACATCTTTTCTTTTATTAGGTTGGTTGATTACACACGATTCACTAATCGTACAACCTCTGAGTTGGCCCTACAATTCTATGTGTCCTAACGTATATGTTACCCCTCAACTGTAGTTGGGTAGTTGGCCCTTCGACTAATCAATCCAAACCAATACAAAGAAAGATAACAACTATAAGATATACTTCTTTGGTAGAGAACAAAATAAATATGGCAATATGGGCTCAAACTCTGCTCAAGTTTCTCCTCTTGATTTGCAAGTGTAGCGTCTGCCCTTTCCTCTTGTGTGTTTCCAATCTGCAAATGCCCCACTATTTATAGCCAATAGAATATACCCATTGGAGTCCTTTAAGGTAAGTATCTATTGTAATCAAATAAGCAAAAGATCATCTTCAGTAGATTTCAAACCCTTGAACGACATTTCAAACCCTTGAAGATTCAACAGTTTACTTTTCTAGCCTTGCCAACTTTCAGAGTAATGGCTACTTTCTAGTTTTGAATCTAGTTAGTAAGATCACTCAGAATAATATCTTTCGAATATCTTTCAAATAAATAGGCAAGTATGTAATCATTCATAACTTTGCATAATCAAATTTGAATCACAAAATATAATACCATAAAGATCACATGTTTAAATTTGAATTAAACCATCTTAGATATTATGGCACCTTATATAAAGTTAATTAAGTAATGTTAGCGTGCCAATGTCCATTTAGATTCATAACATATTTAAACAATATAAATATTAAGATAATTCAAATATAACATAATAAATATATCAATTGATCAAGCCCTTTTCGTTTTTCATCAAAACATATTAATAAACACATCTTAAGCTAAAGGGAAGCCAACATCAACAACTTTAAAACCCATGAGACCCCACCTTGACAATAAGATTGAATTTTTAGTTTTGTATCCGGAGCATGCATTCTCAACACTTTGTTAGGTTAGGGTTGTGAGTGTGATTTTTTTTTTGTGTGTGTGCATGTTAGTGGCCATGCTAACATGCGCCATGTAATGGCAAAGAAGATCTAGATGTGGAGCTCGAGGGGCGGCGACTAGTGATTTGAAGATCAATTACTGTTACTCCATCGTCTACACCTACTATTTTGCAATCTTCTCATGTACTCACTCCTATTCAGAACATGGTTAACATTATTTTGAGCTCCAAGAAACCCACTCACGTTCGATGTTATGTCTATGCAGATCTAGACTATCCATTCCACAGTGATGCTACTACCTATTTTTTTAAAGGTAAACGATGAATTCATTGATTGAAAGTCATACGGCATCTATGACAAGCTAGCATTATATTGAAATAAATTTATAACTAAAATAACAAAAAATTGTTATGATTGATTTGAATAAAAAAGAAAAAAGAAAATAAAAGTCAAAAAGGGAAAGAAAATGTGAAAAGGAAGGGAATGCTACATGCTGCATACCTCAGCCTGGGAAAGGAACAAGTACTAACGTATTTGCTCTACCACTATTTGTCAATGATGACAAATTAGTGGTGCTGCTTGCAAGTTACGTGGATGAAAGTAGTGAGCAATTGACAAACTCATCAATTTTTTTTCTATGAATGAGAAAGGGAGAAGCTGATGGAAAAGATACACATAGACCACACAAGACAGAACTAGGGAAAATACCAAGAGGAAGCTTGGTGCGAGTGGCTGAGTATAGGGAGTAATTAGTAATTAGTTGCTGGAAAACACATCCAAGGAAGGGGTGCGGCAAGGGTCTGTTTATAAGTGTTGGTAATTAACATTTGTAAATACGGAGAGTTGTTTGTATGTTATCTTAAGGTAGTAGAAATATAATTTTTCTCTCAAAATTCCTCTTATGTTAGTTTTATTTATTTTTATCGTGTTCTTAATATTTTCAAATCTTACACGCTTAAAACTCAACAGTGGTATCAGAGCAAGGCTGCGCTAGGAAGGAGGATTTGTAAGTGGTAAGAGGAGAAAATCGGTGTAACGAACACAAGAGATGGCTTTCATAAAAGGCTCGAACATTTCGCTCAAACCTTTTTGCGGCCATGGTGATGTCACCTGGTGGCAACAATGAGCGAAAAGTTTGCTAACCCAAGAAACGACAATCAGGGCCTTGAAGGTGAAGACTTGCAGGACCTACAAGATGACAAATGATGAGTGGGTGATACTCAAGGGAAAAAAACCTGGAGAAGATGTCAAAGAAGCAGCGGGAAGATCTGAATGACATGACAACAAGTACGATATTGTTATGCCGTACAAATAATACTCTCTCGGAGATTTTTGGCTTGATAGACCCGATAGATATTTGGGACAAGTTGGAGAGTTGGTAGACGTCCAACTCATTGACAAGTAGGTTGTACTTGAAGAAACAATTGTTCGGTCTCCAAATGACGAAAGAAGTGGACTTCAATCGACATCTAGACGAGTTCAACACGATAATTGCATAGTTGACTTCTTTAGATGTAAAGATTGAAGAAAAAGATAAAGTTTTTCTTTTATTGGCTTTGTTGCCTTCATCTTTTGACAATATGGTAACTACTCTTCTATTAAAAAAAGACACATTAAGATTTGATGAGATGAGTGTTGCCTTGTTGATGAATGAGCTCAACAAGGCAATAATAGATTCTCAAATGATAGTTAGGTGGTCGTGGTTACAAAAGAGTCTAGTTGGACATGAGGATGGTTAAGAGATACTACTAGAAATTACTTTTCGAACGATGAAAAAGTCGGTCATTAAATGCATTATTTTTCGTCGTTAAAGGCATTAACAAAAAAATATTGGTCGTCGTTCATTGTTTTGGTCCCATTGTTAATAGTTTTAATGATGAAATGAAAATTTTCGCATCGTTCTTACAACAACGAAAAGAGAAATCATCATTATTAGTTGACTATCTAACAATGGACAAAATAATAGTAACGATCAAATTGTTCATCGTTTGCTTATTAAGTCAAAAATTAAAAAAATGTAAAATTATTATCATTAGCGACAACTTGGGTTCCTCATTATGGTCGGAATAATGGTTAACGATGAAATTTTTTGTTGTTGAAAATTGTGATCAAATGAAAACGACCAATTATATTTCTCATTACTAATTATGTGGAGCTAATGTCAATTGTGTAATCAATATAATAGTACAATGCATTAAATAACTCAAGGAAATACTCATAATGCCAAATTGGCACATATATTTATTGAATTGAAAATCATTAGTTTGCAAATATACGCTGCGTACAAAGCAATATAATACCAAAAGCATTGTAACTCTAAAAAATAATTCTCTAAACTAGAAGTTAAAGTTGTCCTTAAATTTGATATTCATATACATAAGATGTTGACTAAAAACATAGAAAAAAACTAAATGATCTCACATCTTCAAAGAAAAACCGTGGAAAAGCGCCAGAACTTGGAATGGGAATCTAGCATCTTCAAGTACCTAAAAAACAAGAAAAAAAGTGTTAAACATGTATTTATAGAGAGAGAGATTACAAAAAATATATACACCAAAAGTTTTGTTTATCATGGTTAATTTCATCTCTTAAGTACAATATTTCTAACCAAAACATATTCAATCTCCACATTACTTTGAAACAAAATGGTTAGATCTACTTAATTTAAAAAAAAAAAAACATTAGACATCCATAAAGGTACTAAATTTGTGTGACATGCAGCCCCACTTGAAGCCCCGATAGCTTGTAGACAACTAACAGCAGCAACATACTACAACTCCAAAACCTGTACTACCAGAATCATTTATACAACAACAAGGGCAGGTCCTCCAACCAGCAGCAGCAGCATTTATTCTACACCAGCAGCATCATGGTAGCATCAATTTTGCAAGAGGACTATGCAACCAATGGTGAGCAGCCTAAAACCACCACTCAACAAGGGCAACATCCTCCAAACTGGAGTAGCAGTATCTATTCTGCATCAGCAGCATTACTATAGCATAAGTTTTGCAAGAGTACTATACAATCAATGGTAAGAAGCCTAAAACCACCACTAGCAGCATGTATTGCTGGCAAGCACAGCCACAATATGATACCAACCAACCATAACACAACCACAATACTAGCCAACAATAACACAGCCACAATACTTACCAATAATAATGCAACCACAATACCAACAATAACAACATATCATAGATAGGAGCAAAAGCGCTGAAATCACCATTCACCACAAAACAACGCCCTTCATCAACACATGTGCAACTATAATTCTCATTCACAGCAACAAGATATCATCAAAAATCCCTTTATTCATCACAATACCATCTTACACCATCCAAGTATCTCCCAATTAACTTTTAACTCAAGTCAATTTAATAATAAAAAAACTAGGGTCATATCACCATTTACATCAAGTGGTCTATTAATCTCATGAAACCAAAGTTCTCTAAACACAAAATTAAAATTTAAACTAACTTCTAACCTGAAGTTTCATCTGCATCACGTTGAGCAGAAGGAGGACAAGTGTTGAAATGTTAGAAAATAACATCCTTGACCTTTATCATTTCAGTTTCAACTTATTCCACACGATTTTGAAAATTTTCATTGTCTGTTTCGATTGTAGCCAAGTGATCAGTAAGGACGTCATTCTTTCTTCTAATAGAATTTAAGTTCAACTTCAAGCTCAGCTCTAGTAGAATATGGTCCCCTTATATCTTTTGGTTTTACTCATCCTCCAATACCGAGTACCTGGCTTCGAGATTTTGATTTGAAAAAGTTTTTAGCAATCTGCCAATTAAGCACATAGGACTTGTTTATCATCCAATTGAAATAAAGAATATACTTTCGAGATTCATTCTCAAAGCTGCACAACACATAAACGTGAACCTGGTACAACACATAAACAAAGTCTTACACAATTGCAATTTGGCAAATCTATTCAAGAACAAAACTCACCTCCATTTAGGAAAGTGAAGGGTCTTTTTCCATAACATCTCGGATTTCAACTTACAAAAATGCAACCAAATCATATTAATAATTAATTTGTACCTTCCAAAGAAAGTCACACAACTTCAATAGAATATACCTACGTATTCTTGAGCTATCTCAGGAGTTGTAAAATCAGTATCCTTTTTATGAGTTTCCCGAAATATTTGAAGAAAGGATGGCTCATTTCCAATCTTTGCACCCTTTTGCAACACCAAAATGGCAATCACATACAGCAATCACATTTATAAAATTTCAAAAAACATAAGAAGTTTCATAATTATATTAACAACTCCTAAGCAACTTGTCTATAAGGTTTGCTTCCTGTTCTGTGCGATGTATCTTTCTTATTGTAATGCCCCGACTCCTCTCAGTCGCAGATCTTACCAATAACGGCTTTAAGGATCGACGACTGGCCCCACAAATCATCACAAGTCTTTCCGACTTGCTTCGTTCTCGCTCACACGCTGCCCGGGAAACTTTCCAGGAGGTCACCCATCCCAAGATTGCTCCCCAGCAAGCACACTTAACTGTGAAGTTCTTAAGAGTGAGCTTCCCGAAAAGAAAGGTGCACCTTTGGTGATATAAATAGTCACTTTGATCCTTTTAAGCCACACTCGGGGTATTACACTTATAGTATACTCTATTTGAAGAGTCCCAACATTCAAGATCAAGTGATCAGAAGTTTAGTGTTATTACTGCGATAAAGAAGGTCATATGAAGAAGGATTGTCCGAAGAGGTAGAAGGACTTGAGAGATAAGAAACCATCAGTAGTGGGAGTTGTACAAAGTTCATACCTAGGTGATTGAGGTGACATATTTCTAGCAACTGGTGAAAGTCCAAGAACGTCACATTAGATCTTAGATTCTAGTGGTTTATTTCACATGTGTTTAGTTAGAGAGCACTTTGATACGTATCAACCGTGTGAAAAGGGAGCTATCAACATGGCAAATAGTACACAAAGTTGGGTTGCGGGTTAGGAACTGTACGAATTCGCATATTTAATAGGGATGTGCAGACAATAACTGGGGTTAGACCTCTATAAGATCTAATAAGGAATATGATTTCTTTGGGGACGTTGGATGCAAAAGGTTATCGGTATTCATCTCAAGGTGGAGCTGTGAAGGCCTCTAAAGGAGCTGTGGTTGAAAGGAGAAATGCCTATTGGCTTACACAGGCTTGCAGGGAAGGTACAAACAGGGCAGAACTATAGGGGGAACTTCTATAGGTGACTCAAGTAGAGGATAGGTAGCAAGGTGGAAGCAAGCAGCGTTCACTTCGTTGGTTAAAAGTGATAGAGACCTTGGCGGAGCAAGGTAGGTGAAGCCATCAATATTTATTTTTATCAAGGTGGAGATTATTGGGAATGATAAAAATTAAAAAGGTAAAATAAAATAAAAGTCAAAAAAGGAAAGAAATATGAAAAGGAGGGAATGCAACATGTTGCATACCCAAGCTTAGGGAAGGAAAATATTCCAAGGTAGTTACTTTACCAAAGGAGTATAGGTATTGGGCTTTTTTGTTGCAACTTGCATAGATGAAAGCATTGAACAATTGATAAGCTCATTATTTTTTTTCTATAAAGGAGGAAGGGAGAAACTAATGGAAAAGATACACATAGACTATACAAGACACTATGGGAGAAAATACCAAGAGGGAGCTTGGTGAGAGTAGATGAGTGTAGGGAGCAACTAGTAATTAGTTGCAGGGAAACACATCAAGGGAAGGGGTGTGGCAATTGTTTATGAGTGTTAGTAATTAGCACTTGTAAACAGGGAGAATTATTTATACATTGCCCTAAAATAGTAGGAATATAATTTTTCTCTCAGATTCCTCCTGTGTTTAATGTTATTTATTTTTATCACATTCATAATATTTTTAGATCTTATGCGCTTAAACCCCCACAAAAAGAAAACTTTTGATACAGAAAAATAATTGAAATCCTTATGAATACTCATCTTCTTATTAATCGTGCTTGATAATGTAGCTGTTAGATTTGATCGCACAAGAACACAAGAGGAGAGTGAATTGTGTCTATCAACTTTTTTTCGATTATTTCAGAACACTCGTGAAAACTGTTTGGACTGCGTGTTTGGAGTGAAGCAAAAACAAAACTAATTGCGGAGATAATAAAGGAGATACAATATTTTTACGTGGAAAACCACCTCTGGCCCAACTGAGGTGTAAAAGCCATGACCTACCTCTGGAGGATTTCAACACATTTTTACTAGATGGACTGAACACGTTACAACTGTAACACACGTGACTCAGTCACACACGTAACTTGGTCTACCCCATACCCTCATTACAAACACCACATAACTTAGTCTACCCCGAGACCCTCGTTACAACCACGTCTAATGTCTCTCAAGACTTGGACACTCTCTTATCTCAATGATGGAAAGAGAAAAAAAAAAACACCTTACTTGAGTGCTTCTAAACAACTTGAATGTAAGATACAATATAATCCCTACTATGCCAATGTTGAAGACTTGATTTAGCACCTACTTTGAAGGTTTTCTCTCAGAAAAATTCAGACTCACAAAGACACTTTTTAACCCTTGGAAAACCGTGAGAAAACGTTGAGGAGAGAGGAAGCTTAAATAGCATGGTGCATGTACCACAAGAGTAGGGCAAAGGGAATTCCACGCCCTCTCAGCAACTTAGCAGCCAAGCCCCTCACAATCTTTCTACTTGATATTCTTCCCTTAAAGGATATGATAAAATCTTTCAAAGATCTTTCAAAATTATTTTTAAGGAAAGAAATCTTTTTAGATTCTACTACTAGAATCTCTCAATATTTGCTTTAAAAGAAGAAATCTTTTTAGACTCAACTAACACAGAAAAATTTATCCTCATTATTTCAAGAAACTCGACAGTCAAAAAAATCATTTTAAAATCTTAAAACTCGTTTTTGTCTTTGACGTTAAAACACTGCAGACCTGACTTCTCAGAACTGTTCTGAGGCAGTGTTCTGAAGTACTTGAAAAATATTTCAGAGCAAACGCTAAGTCAAGAACCTTCTAATTGGCATATTAACAAGAATCTAAAAATAAAACCATTACTAATCCTAAAACTCTTGTTATCAGCTGGACTCCTTACACATATATTGGCTTTGATACTCTACGCTCATTCGAACTATTCCAAGTATTTCTCTGATCCTGTCTCAACACACAACTCAAGCACAATATATTGACTAGTACATTTGGATTGTTATTGATAACTGAAATGTAATTAACGGCCGTATGGGATTCCCTAATTAATAGGGGCTCTTAATGAGGCTGATTTCTTGGCTATCTTTTAGGAAATTAGTTATGTAGCTTAGTGCCTCATAGCACAGATTAAAAAGGAAGATTAAGAAGAGAAAAAAAATAAGTTTTGTAGTCTACTCTCTCTCACACACATCTCTCTCTCTAAACGATTACCACCATCAAAAGTTTACGGGTTTTGAGACGTAAATTCTTGCCGGGACTCTAGTAGCCGCCAGTGCACCGAAGAGCACAGTTCGTGGAACAAAGGCAACAAGTCATCCTATTCGCTTCCGTTTTAATGTACGTCCTTTATAGTCTTAATCCAACAGTGGTATCAGTGCTACCTTGTTAGTTTTTGTTCTCGTATCGTTTAGGTTGGATGTGTTTAATCTAAACATGCTCTAAATTGTTTAAGTTAGTAGTATGTCTACTCATGAATGCCTAAAATTAGTATGTCATTCTGTGTTTTTTTTGGTTGCTAATCATCCCTCGGCCTGATTGACAACACTCAAGCTGATCAAAACCCAATCAATCTGATTAAAAAAAATAATAAAATGGGGAAGTTTTCGAAAAACATACCCATCAGCTATTGAGGAAGGGTGGCACATGAGTGTCACGCACCACCGACAGAGAAGCGATTGGTCCCTTTCTTCCTCGATGCACTCCCCACGAACCTCGATCTACCAGACCCGGCATAAAACACCCTCGGAAAACCCAAGGGGGCGGCGTGTGAGGCCACCGCCTAAGTGGTGCGTAGGGGCCGTGCGTAGTACCGTTGTGTTCACTGTCATCCGATCTATGTGATGGCGATGGTGGATTTAGCGTAGGAGTACCGGGAAGATAGATTTAAGTTTTTTGTGGAGGAGGCTGGTGGTTTTTCATCATGTGGGTATCGGCGGCGATGCGCCACCGTGGAGGCAATCGGGAAAATCAGGTGTCGAGAGGGGCTGAGCTTGGTGCTCGGTTTCCATGGCCGCCACCAGGTTCTCTCTCTCTTTTCCTTTGAGTAGAGAAAGAGAGAAGAACGAAGGCAGAAGAACGAAGGAGAAAGGCGACGAGGAGAGAGATTAACCAGGCCCGAAGGACAAAGTTTTTTTTTTTTTAGGCCATCAGTTTCAGCTTTTAAGCTTTCTTTTAACAGTAGGTAGTTGGCTACCCCTACTTGAGTGGTAATGTGTTTAAAATCAAGTTCATGAGTTTAATTAGCTTAATCAGATTGAGGTTCATGATTAGTAATGTGTTTTAAAATCATGCTATCTATTTAATGAGTTTGTTTATTTTGATAATTATTGAGTTTAATTCCTCTATGACTGTCTATCGTACTATTTAATCTTTATCATTTCATGCATGCCTAGTGAATATAAATGATATATGAATAGGTTTTGTATAAAAGTAATTAAATATGTTTCATTTGTAAGGTAGAATTTATTTGTTAAATTCTTAATTATAGGTTTATGTTACAAATATGTGGGTAATGTGAATTTTATGCTTACATATTGGCATGTGTAGTAATACATATATACGTTTCATGTATTCAATTAATGATGGAAGATTAGTTGTTTTTATTTGAACTTGATATAAATAAGTTTTACATTTCGTTTGTGCAATTATATTTTGCATAAGTTTTAAGCGTCTTTGTGATGTTAAAATATTGATTGTTAATATGATTAACATTAATCCATGAAAATACGTTCATTATGGGTTAATAATAATCAAATTTTCTCAATTCTTGATTCATTTAATATGTGATGATTATGAGTTTAGCGATATTTTCGAACATATGACATGAATGATAGTTTTGAGACATTTTGATTATGTGCGAGATATGCCTAACGTCCATTTTCTTATTTGTAAATATAGCTTCTAAGACTTCTATGATTGGTGATTTGTCCACCAATGAAAAGTTGGATGGGTCCAACTACGACATGTGGTGTCAGAAGATTCAGTTTCTTCTTAACAAGCGTAAGGTGTTAGAACACCTGACAGCCACAATGTCTGCCCCTCCGACTAAGGACAAAGATAACAAGGACATTACTTCCACTGAGGAATATCAGACCAGCTTGGTTGCATACCAAGAATGGTGTAAGAAAGATCATAAGGCACACTATACTATGTTGTATTGCATGCATCATGATCTTATTGGTGAGTTTGAGATTTATCCTACTACTAAGGAAATGTGGGATAACATTCGTTTCAGGTACGGTCAAACTTCAGAAACGAGGCTTCGTGCATTGCATCCTAAGTAGATGACTTACAAGATAGACCCAAGCCGAAGTATAACCGAGCATGTCCGAACTTTACAGGCCATGCTATGAGACCTAAAAGCCACTGGTGTGGACATTTCTGAATGTGAACAATGGACGAATGTGCTTCGTGCACTTCCCGCTAGGGACGATAGATGGAAACCGTTCATCACCATGATGACTCACAATGAGAACATCAAAACTTTTGCTGAGATCACCAAGCACCTAGAGTTGGAAGATGAGTGCTTAAAGGCCTGTGTTCCTCCCCTTGTAGCGTTAGTTGCTAGGTGGATAGGCCCAAGGGCAACAAGTTTAAATGAGGAAAGAAGAAGAGTCTTCATCCTTCGAAGAAACTTGGGCCCAAAGGTGGCATTGCCAAGAAGCAACTAAAAGCCAAGGGCAAGGTGGAGAAAAATATGGCACGTGTGACGTGCTATAACTGTAGGAAGAAGGGCCATTATGCTCGGGATTGTCCCGAGCCTTCTCAAGTACCTTCTTCATTTCCTACTGTTGAACTGCTTGTTTATTCCCATGTATTTGTTGTTAAATCCTTTTCTAACTGGATTGTAGACTCGGGAGCCAGCAAGCACGTAGTTCAAGATCAGCTGGGTTTGTAGATTTTCATCCTTATCCGGTGGGGTTACAAACAGTAACTCTTGGAAATGGTACTGCAGAAGACGTTCTAGGAGTGGGAACGTATCGGCTCAAGTT
The DNA here is from genome assembly GCA_029747015.1 of Carnegiea gigantea. Classification (NCBI taxonomy): domain Eukaryota; kingdom Viridiplantae; phylum Streptophyta; class Magnoliopsida; order Caryophyllales; family Cactaceae; genus Carnegiea; species Carnegiea gigantea. The sequence goes on along the minus strand of JAKOGI010000340.1, from coordinate 409,462 downwards.
GCATGGAGGGAATTCCTTACTTCTTCACGACACTCTCTATGCACCTGGGGTGCGATGTTCCTTGGTGTCTTATGTCTCTTTAATGAAATTAGGTTTTTATTTTGTCTCTCGAACTGGTGGTTTGGACATTTTGTATGGTGACCATTTGTTTGGCCATGCATCTTTATTAGACGATGTTCTTGCTCTGGACTTGGATGAACATTATTATAGTAATAATATATCTTTTGTTTTTGTTTCATCTGTTGATTCAAATTCTCACTCTGTTGTGTGGCATACTAGACTTGGTTATATTGGCCAAGATAGAATGGCTAGACTAGCTAAAGAAAGTTTGTTAGGCTCGCTTATTAAGGTTAGGCTGCCTAGATGTGAACCTTGTCTAGCCGGTAAAGCGATCAAGAAACCTTTTGGTAAGGCTTCTAGAGCACTTATTTCCTTAGAACTCATTCATTCCGACATCTGCGGACCTATGAATGTAAAAGCACGTAATGGTGCTGTATATTTTCTCACTTTGATTGACAATTTCTCACGATATGGATATGTTTATCTATTATCACATCGTCAGGAAGCTTTAGATGTATTCAAATGCTTTGTAGCGGAAGTAGAGACCAAGTTGGAACGAAGGGTCAAGACTCTTTGGACCGATCGTGGTCGTGAGTATCTCTCTGATATATTCAAAGGTTTTTGTGAGGAAAAGGGTATAACCAGACATCTTATAATTCCTTACACTCCTTAGCAAAATGGTGTTGTTGAGCACAGGAACTGTACATTACTTGACATGGTCAGGTCAATGATGGCTCAAGCTAATTTTCCAGTTAGCTTTTGGGGTGATGCGTTGCTTACGGCAACATACATCCTAAATCGTGTACCCAGTAAGAGTGTTTCAACTACTCTGTATGAGTTATAGAATGGTAAAAAACCTCGTTTGGATAATTTAGGCCCATGGGATTCGGCAGGCTTTGTGCACAACCCAGCTCATAAACATGGTAAGCTTGGTCCAAGAGCCATAAAGATGGTCTTTATTCGATATCCAGAACATTCAAAAGGTTATGTAATGTATGGAGAATATCCTAATGGCGGCATAAAGGAAGTTGATTTCAGAAATGTCGACTTTCTAGAGGATGAGTTCCCAAGTATTGGTGAAGTCAAAAAGGACTCGTGGTTGTATAAGTTACAACAAGACTTATCTCTTGGTGAGAGGGAGGATTTGTATGCTAACCATGTCACCGAGGATAAATTTCTTTTCCCAGATGATAGGGATAGTGGGAGAGTACCCACCGCCCCTATTGAAGGTGACTTGTCTGCTCAGGATACTCAACCAGAGAACGAGGAAAGTCCTCAATCTCTGGTTGATGAACATGAGGATAGACCTCATTCTCACAAACCTACGCCCCAAGGGGTTAGTGGGAGTGATCCTTCTCCTATTCAAGGTTCTGTACCTCAAAGAAAAAGGAGGAGGGATCCTGAGCCTGAACCGGCAGTAGAACAGTCAACCTCTTATGTAGAGGCTATAGATTCACTAAACCATAAAGAATGGATGGACGCCATGAGAGATGATTTAGACTCAATGGCAAGAAATGAAGTTTGGGAACTTGTTGATCTTCCTCCCAGACGAAATGCCATTGAAATAAATGGGTTTTCAAGGTAAAACATCGGGTGGATCACTTGATAAGTTCAAAGCCTGTTTAGTAGCGAAAGGCTACACCCAAGTTAAGGAAGTAGACGATGAGGAAACCTTTTCTCCTGTGGTGAAATTAGCTTCTATTCGCCTACTTCTAGCACTGGTTGCCCATTTGAATTTAGAATTGTTCCAAATGGATGTTAAGATTGCTTTTCTTAATGGGAATCTTGAGTAAGAGATTTATATGGACTAGCCGATTGGTTTTGTATTAAAAGGCCAAGAAGACAAAGTTTGTCGTCTTAAAAAGTCCATATATGGTCTCAAACAGTCTTCAAGGGCGTGGTACTTCAGATTCTATGAAGCCATCACTGCGTTTGGCTTAACCGTGGTTTCAGAAGACCACTGTGTATATGTCAAGAAAACAAACGTAGGAATTATGTTTCTTACTTTATATGTCGACGACATTCTACTAGCTGGAAGTGACTTGGAGATGATCAATGCCACCAAGCGGTGGTTGTCCTCTATCTTTGAGATGAAGGACATGGGTGAAGATCGGTATATCCTAGGGGTAGAACTAATCTGAGACTGTCCTAGGAAGCTTCTTGGTTTATGCCAGAAGGCATACATTGAGAATGTCTTGGAATGTTTTCGGATTCACTATTCCCAACCCGTTGATACTCCAGTTGAAAAGGGTTTAACTTTGAGTCTAGAACAATGCCCAACAACAGATGATGAAAAACAGAAAATGAGCAATGTTTCATATGCTAGTGCTGTTGGAAGTCTAATGTATGCCATGTTATGTACACGGCCTGATATTTGTTTTGCAGTTGGTTTGGTAAGTAGTTACCAAAGTAACCCGCGAACTGCTTATTGGCAAGCCGTCAAAAGGATAATGGTTATCTTCAAGGGACTACTGACTTGGTACTTTGCTACCAAGGAGGGGACCTAAAATTAAAGAGATATTCTGATGCTGATTAGGGTGGTGATTTAGATGAGTCTAAGTCTACCTCTGGATATGTCTTCACTCTTGGTAGGGAAGCCGTATCTTGGTGCAGCAAGAAGCAAGATTGCATAGCTTTATCAACTATGGAGGTGGAATATGTTGCTTGTTGCCTCGCCGCTCAGGAGGCGATTTGGCTAAGGAGTTTTCTCCAGGATCTCAATCTCACTCCGAGAGTTGATGATCTTGTAGAAATGCGGTGCAACAACACTACCGCCATTCAATATGCTAAGGATCCTAAATTCCATAGGAAAGCCAAGTATATTAAGAGGCACTATCATTTTGTAAGAGACGCCATAAAGTTGAAGGAAATCACTGTAAAATATTTATCTACTAATAAGATAATCGCGGATCCGTTAACTAAACCTACTCCTAGAGATGTGTTCAAAAGTCATATCATGAGTTGAGGTCTCTGTAGAGTTTAGTTAGTTAGGATACCTTGGTTTATTTGGACATGTACGTAATGAACATTTTATTATAATAAAGACTGATGTTTCTTTTGTTAAGTGTTCATTATTTTACTTTGGTTGCTTGATTAGGCATATCTAAATGTCACTAGGCTTCTGATTATTTTGTCACACGGATGACCAACCTTTACGCTTAAGTAGCGGGTAGGATAAGACTTAATCAAATTGGCACTAGGTGTGCAATATTTATTATCATCGTATTTTGATGGTACGAATGATGCCGAGGAATAGTCGCCTTAGTAAGTCTAAGATGAGATTTTGAGTAAATCGGATATAACACAACCTTATATCAAAGCCTATAGCCGAATTTTGAGTATCGAGGTTACGTTCAGTACGTTAGCCTAGTAACTTGAGTCAGTTTTGAGGAGAAACTAGACTTGTAATTCGCGTGGTATAAAAAGTGACAGGCTCACCTCAGTGGGAGTTATACCACGACACCCATTTCATACTGTGTGTGCTAAAGCTGACCTAGCGGGGTGACAACTGATTCCCTTCCTTGTCACTGTGTGATCCCCGAAACGTGGGTGTTTCGTGTGACAATTCCCTTTGACTTAGGGCTATGGCGTGAAGTCTTACTTAGATGTCGCTACTTTAATGTGCACTCCAAGAGCTATAGATTTATACAGTTCAGCGGAACATATTAGGAAAGCAATCTCATTAAGATATAATACCATGAGTCGCTAAGGAAAACCATCGCATATTCACCATATCAGCCCGGGTGATTATATTCGGTGTATAATCATATGATATATCAGTGGGCATAAAGGGACAATGTATGCCGCAGGTGATTTTTTGGATGGTTTAGGGCATTGTCGTTTATTGAAATTATTTTGTTAGTTTGATGGTGACTTGACAAGATACTACTCGTTGCTTTTTGGTCGCACGTCTCATTCCTGATATGATGCGTTTAAGAGAAACATTGTCGTAGAGATTATGTTACGGCTTATATGGGCGAGTGGGAGCTGATAACTGAAATGTAATTAACGGCCACATAGGATTCCCTAATTAATAGGGGCTCTTAATGAGGCTGATTTCTTGGCTATCTTTTAGGAAATCAGTTATGTAATTTAGTACCTCATAACACGGATTAAAAAGGAAGATTAAGAAGAGAAAAAAAATAATAAGTTTTGCAGTCTACTCTCTCCCACGCACACCTCTCTCTCTAAACGGTTACTACCATCAAAAGTTTACGGGTTTTGAGACGTGAATTCTTACTGAGACTCTAGTAACCGCCGGTGTACTGAAGAGCACAGTTCGTGGAACAAAGGCAACAAGTCATCCTATTTGCTTCCGTTTTAAGGTACGTCCTTTATAGTCTTAATCCAACAGTTATCATCAAAACCTTACATATTAATTGGGTCAACAGTAACCTCTGACAAGGAGATCCGCAAATCTTGTACCATCTTCTCATCGAACAGATTCATTTTTTGCGACAGTATGAATTCAAAAAATTGACAACAATTATTGTCAACCAATCTTGCAATCAATTAACAATCCGATCCCATGCAAACAGAACGAGATGAAAAGAAGTTGATAGATTCAATCCAAATGGGAGAGATACCCCCACCGATTAGAAGAGAGCGTAGGGAGACTCACAAAAATGGAGAGAGAATAATTGTTACCGAAACTAATAAGAATAACAAGTAAAGGAAAGATTGAGGATTACCATGGCCAATAGGTAATTGTAGCTCCCAGGGAGAAGAATAAGAAACTAAGATTTTCTAGGGACAGTAGAGAAGGAGGCTACAATTTTCTAGAGAGAGGAGAGATATAATACTCCTAATTCTACGTTTGTCATAATTCATATCTCTACTAATGGGTAAATGCTGGTCAAATACCTATCAAAGATGTCCCAAAGGAGATTTATTGCCGGAAATCCTCGGTTCTTTTGTTTTGTACGTATTGATGGCGAATCCTCCGTTTGTATGTATCGAGCGCGCTTTGGCGAGAATTTGGAAAAGTATAATAATAAGAATAGAGGTTAGAAGAATGTATGATTATCATGGCTCATTGGCTTACCGTAGGAATTTATGGACATTTGGAATTAGAGTGGCAGATTTTAAATAATTGGTTTCTTAGACTTTTATTTTTTTAATAACTTTGTACAAATTGTTGTTATTAACTTGTATTCTAGATAAATATTCATCCCTATTTACTTGTGCTACTTTCCATTATTATTACTTGTTTGAAATTGCACGCTGTGTGTCAACTATTAAATGGAATATACAGTAATATTGATTCATCATGGATTGTTCTTAAAAGAAAGAAGAAAAATGATAATATGGATAGCGATCTCTTTGTAATGAAATGAAACAAAACTATTAATGCAAAATAATATAAAGAGAGGAAAGAAAATAGCAATATTTTACCCTATAAATCTAATACGTATTTTTATACCCATACATTGCATGGGAAGTTAAATAAATAATTAGTGTATAAAGTACTTAAGGTTTTAAATTTTAGTCACTAAACTTTTTAGATCATTAATTTTAATTAGTTAACCTAACATCATTAATTAAAAATATAAGGGAATACTTCTAATGATACTTTAATATCTTTCTTCTTTTATTTTATGTCACTATCCTCCAGGCTTTGTTTGGACCTTGAAAAATTTGGTGGAAAGAAAAAAATTTGGAAACGTAACTTTTTTTCTTGTGTTTGGTTTAGAGAAAATCATAAAGAAAAAAATATGAAGGAAAATTATATGGAAAAATTGTTAGAAACAAGTGATAAAATTTTGCTCATAAAATTGTGAAGAAAGTTTGGGAAAAGTTTCCAAAAGAAATCCTAGCTCCTTCAACTTTGCACTACTTAAATGAGATCAACATGATTCAAGTAATTTATCAGCATTTAAATTTTTTATCCAAATTTTTGTATTCTTTCCTCAATCCAAACAAGAGAAAAAATTCACTTTCTCCATACATTTTTTTCCTTCACATTTTTTTCCTTCAACTTTTCTTTCTACTAAATTTCCTATGGATCAAATGAAGCCCTAATATTTTGATACAAATTCTCTTGAAAGATATCTATAAATTCCTTTTCATACAAGGTATAGTTATATGGGTATGGGGCAACGTTCACGTATAACGTAGTGGGTTAATTCATAGTCTGCTTGCGAAGAAATAGAAATTGTTGGGAAAGAGCCCAGCAACTTTTTCCTTTTTTTTCGCTTAGAGTCAAACATAACACCTTTTTTAGCCCATGCCCCTGTGGTGTTTTGGCCCAAAAACAACAAAAAATAAATTAAAGCGAACACGAGTCGGACCGCTCTGGGGGTCTGAATCTTGTGCCAGGTTGTGGATTCCATCTATTGGAAATGTGCTGGGTAGAACACGAGGCCCACGCGCGGCATGCGCTCCCGCAGTTGGAGATGCTCTAAACCAACGTGGACCCAGGAGCACGCTGTATCAACTGCCAGTTCCCAACCATTCCCTACCTTGAGGAGGATAGGATATTATTGATTATTTCGTACGAAATTTCCTCTTTGCTGTCACTAACTTTCCTGCGACACATGCTTAGCATTATGTTTTTTGTCGACTCTCTTAAGTCACAAATTGAATGATTTTGATGAAAAAAAAAATTATATATTTTGTAGCATATATATCAAATATCTTGCCTAAATAATATTACCTTATTATGATTCGATATTTGATCTAATTAAATACATAATTAAGATATGATTCTAATTGATTACAATAAATATTTTAGTAAGATACTGTTTGAAAATTATATAATTTGATTAGGGAATCACTATCTAAATTGATCTCACAATTTAAATTTTCAAGACTTTATTTGAGTATCAATATTTGAAATTTAAATTATAGATACCAAATATTACTTATGAAATCATGAGATTTTATGTTGAGATCATTACTTATTTAAAAGATCATGTTACATAAAATGATATCATAAATCAATCATGTTGATTGATTAAGATTAATTCCACGTGTGGCATAATTGTGTAATATTGCTAAAATGATATCTTTTATTTGAGGGTTGAAATATTGGAAGATATGACGATTGTGTACTATTGTTTGAGGATAATATCCTATTGATTTTATATGCATAATAATATTTTGTGATTCTTATTGAAGAAGGAAATTAAATCAAGGTCTATCAAAACATTGTTAAGATTACTTTCTTTTGGATCAAGCCAAGCCAAAGACCAAGAAGACTACAAATATGAGAGCCTGGAGCAAGTCTAAAACAACATATACGATTGAAGTGAAAAAAAAAAAAGAAAATTGAGCTTACCAATTGCAAATCATACTTGTGCTATTATTCGAAATATTGTACTGAGAACAAAAGTTGAGTGCAGTGAAAAATTTCTTTATTGAGAGGTTAACTTAGGAGTTGTGAGGTCAACTCCCTCAAGTTTAAATCAAGAGGTTGATTTAAGAGTTGGGATCTTGAGATTAGGGAAGCTTTGAGATCGTGTAAGAGAAGTTCATCCTAACAAGAGAAGTAGAGAGTTGAATCCGAGAATTAGATAACTCTAGGTGAGGACCTAAGCCTAATTGAGGTCCAACCTCATTAAAATATCATTGCGCATTGTCTTTGTTTTATTACGACATTTACTTTCAATTTTAACTTTATTTTTGCAATCATCCTATTTACCCCTCCTATAGGGTGATTTAAATCTTTAATTGGTATCAGAGCCAGTCCCACACTTCTTTTGACTTAACAGTCAAGTGGGTAACGATCATGGCCTTTTCAGGAGATGTCAATATTGAATGACGATACACTGTTAGAACCCCCTTATTTAAAGGAACCAATTTTTCTTATTAGAAAAACGCTATGCAAATTTTTATTGAATCTACTGACAATGAATTGTGAGAAATTGTGAATAATGGAGCTTATTCTATTCCTAAGGTAAAAAATGACAAGGGAGAAATAATTGATAAACCAAGAATTGAAGAGCTAAACTTACTAAGAATTGAAGAGCTAAGCATATTTTTTTTATTGTGGTTTAGATGCTAATGAATGTAACTGAATTTCTGCATGTGATACAGCGAAGCAGATTTGGAACAACTGATTGTTACATATAATTGGACAAGCCAAGTCAGTGAAACCAAAATGAATATGTTCACACATCAATATGAACTATTCAAAATGCAGACAGATGAATCGATAAAAGATATGTTCACTCGATTTGCCAACATCACCAATAACCTGAAGTCACCTGGTAAGGCCTACACAAACAAAGAGGATCCTTCGATGTCTTCCAAAGAGCAAGTCGGGACCAAAAGTTACCGCAATCAAAGAAGCTCAAGATCTCAAGAAGCTTGAACTGGACGATCTTCTAGGAAAGCTTCTAACCCGCGAGATCCACCTCAAAGAAGATGAGGGAAATAGTTAAGGAAGATTGCACTTCAGTTAAGGAAGAACCTAATGACAATGATGAAGAAGCATTCTCCTTGATTGTACAAGGGCTCAATAAAATGGGGCTAAGAAAGAAGTTCAATCAAAAAGGCTTCAACCAAAGAGGATTAACATTTTAAAGAAATGAAAAAGGTAAGTTTTACAACCAAAATGATACTAATGTTAGCTCCTGTTATAGTTGTGGTATGCTAGCTCACATGCTAAAGGACTGTCCTTTGATGCAAAAGATAGGAGAAAAATGAAAATTCAAAATTAAAAAAAAAAGATAACAAGAAGCAATGGACGTCGCATGGAGTGATAGTGAATCAAGCTATATTGAAAGTGATGGAAAGCAAGTTGCCAACATCTGTCTAATGGCTAAAGAAGCTCAAGACGATAAAAATGAGTATGAAAGCTCAAATGAGGTAGACGCTTCATTGCTTTATGAATATTCTAAGGATGAGTTCATCGATGCCTTTATCAGTTTTGCTAACTTAGAAAAAGGTACTTATCTAAATACAAGGATCTTAAGAAACATGTTCGAGAATTAACTCAAAAGAATTCAGATCTAGAAACATTAAACTCTAATCTTCACAATAGAATTATAATTCTAGAAAATAAAGATGTACGTGGAACTACAAACTAAGTGTGACCATGATAAGAAAAATAATCTTAAAATTCATACAAAGGACAAGAGAACTTGGATAAGTTGCTATGTACTCAAAAAGCTCATTTAATAAAGAAAGAATTGGATATAATCACTCTAACAAGAAGAAAACTTATAAGAACTTCCTTGGTAAATCTACTCCATATAAAAAGGATGTTAGAATGTGTAACTATTGCTCTAAAATAGGTCAGATTGCCTATTCATGTCCATTTAAGAAATCACATTCAAAGATTATTCAAATATGGGTATCAAAAGGAACCAAACCACCAAACATTATAGCTAGTGATTTTGAATCCAGATATAAGGTCAAAAATGGAAGAAGGGTTTGAATTTTTGTTTTGTAGGTGCGCTTGAAATTCAGACAAGGCTTATGATACCTTAACAGCGGATGTTCAAGACACATGAGTCTAAGTGCTTCTCTATTCACTGAAATAAAATAGAAAGGAGATGAAAGCGTCACTTTTGGTGATAAAGGTAGAGGTAAAATAATTGGCATTGGAAAAATTGGTAATGATCCCTCTAACTCCATTGATAATGTCTATCTTGTTGACGGTTTAAAATTCAATCTCTTAAGTATATCTTAATTATGTGACAAAGGAGACCTGGTAACATTCAACTTAACTCATTGCATTGTTTAAAAAAAAAAAAGAAATTTGAAAAAATTACCCTTTATGGACCAAGAATAGAAAATGGTTATGCAATAGACATTGACAATATCTCATCACACGATTTATCATGTTTTAAAGCCTCACATCACGAGGAAAACTGGCTATGGCATCGAAGACTAGGACATGCAAGCATGCATACAATTAAGAAAATTAGCCAAAAATGAATTAGTACGAGGTCTTCCAATATGTAATTTTGAATATGATCACATATGTGATGCTTGTGCTAAAGGAAAACAAGGACATAGTACCTTTAAGTCAAAGAATAATATTAGCACATCCAGACTATTAGAAGTCCTCCATATGGACTTATATGGGCCCATACCTATACAAAGCTTAAGGCATAGCAAATACATTCTTGTGATTATTGATGATTATTCTCGTTTCACATGGGTCTCTTTTTTAGAAGAAAAGAATGAAGCTTTTAAAGAATTTTCAAAACTTTGAAGACAGCTACAAGTTTACAAAAACTCACCGATCATATTCATAAGAAGCGATCACGGTAGGGAATTTGATCAAAAAGAATTTACAGAATTTTGTAGTAATCACGAAATTGTTCACAATTTTTCAGCACCATGGACCCCTTAACATAACGGTCCGGTCGAAAGAAAAAATAGCACTTTAGAGGATATGTCACACACTATGATGTGCGAAGGTAATGTTCCTCAAAATTTTTGGGTTGAGGCAGTAAATACCGCTAATTATGTCTTAAATTGATGTTTAATTTGACCAATTTTGAAAAGGACTCCTTATGAATTATTTAAAGACAATCGACCTAACATTTCTTATTTTCGACCTTTTGGATGTAAATGTTTTGCTCATAACAATGGCAAGAATCATCTAGTAAAATTTGATGCTAGAAGTGCTGAAGGAATATTTGTGGGATATTCTATGCATAGTAAAGCATATAGAATTTATAATAAACTTACTAAAAATGTTGAAGAAAGCATCCACGTAATTTTTGATAAATCTAATAATGGTGTGTTAAGTGGCTCTATAGTACAAAACCATAACTTAAACAAGTGTGGCGATGATGAAGAAGAAGTGCCAAAAGAGGTAGATCCTGTCAATGAGTACCCACAACAACCACACCCCATCCCAAATCTACAAGAAGACACCCCATCTCAAGAAGAAGATGAGCCCAGAAATGAGGAAAACTCTCCACCTGATGTGCCATAACTGGAGGTAACTCAAGGACACTTTAAGTATAAGTCATCTTACCCAATGGACAACCTCTTGATAGATATATCTATAGGGATAAGAACTCACTTATCTTTGCATAATTTTTGTACATTCTTTGCTTTCGTATCACACATAGAACCGAAGAATCACCTAGAAGCACTAAGCGACTTGAATTGGATAAATGCTATGCAAGATGAGTTAAATCAATTTGAAAGGAATCAAGTATGGATACTTACAACTCGACCAAAAGACTACCCGATAATAGGAACAAAATGAGTCTTTAGAAACAAATTAGATGAAACTGAAAATGTTATAAGGAATAAAGCAAGATTAGTGGCTAAAGGATATAACCAAGAAGAAGGTATTGATTTTGATGAAACTTTTGCCCCTACTGCACGATTAGAAGGCATATGCATACTATTAGCATTTGCATCACACATGAACATCAAATTTTATCAAATGGATGTAAAATGTATCTTCCTAGATGGATACTTACAAGAAGAGATTTATGTGGAACAACCCCCTAGCCTGGAAAATCCAGGCTTTCTTGATCATGTCTTTAAACTTCAAAAGGCTCTTTATGGTCTAAAACAAGCTCCTAGAGCCTACTATGAGCGACTGAGTAAATTCCTCTTAGAACATGACTTTAAAAGAGGACACTTTGATAAAACTTTGTTTATTAAGACAAAAGAACATGATTTTATAATTATACAAATTTATGTAGATGATATACTTTTCGGAGCTACAAACAACTCTCTTTGTGAAGAGTTCTCAAATCTTATAAGCAAAGAATTTGAAATGAGCATGATAGAAGAATTAGCCTTTTTCCTAGGCATTCAAATCAAACAGTGTAAAGATAGAATTTTCCCTAATCAAAGTAAATATGTTAATGAGCTCCTAAAGAAATATAAAATGAATCAAGCTAAACATGCTAGGACGTCTATGGCTGCGAATGAAAAATTAGATCTTGACAAAGATAGCAAACCTATCAGTGAGAAGGTCTATCAAGGAATGATTGGATCCTTGCTTTATCTAACTGCTAGTCGTCCTGACATCATATTTAGTGTATGCTTATGTGCTAGATTTTAAGCTTCCCCTAAAGAATCCCATCTTACTAATATAAAAAGAATTTTTAGATACCTAGGTGGAACTAAAAATTTAGGACTATGGTCTCCTTGAGGAGGAGATTTTTCTTTAATAGGATATATTGATATGGATTATACATAATGTAAAGTAGACAGAAAAAGTATGTTAGGTACTTTTCAGTTTCTTGGACCAAGTTTAGTTTCTTAGCATTCTAAGAAACAAAATTTCGTAGCACTTTCAATGGCAGAAATTGAATATATTACCGCCGGTGGATGTTGTGCACATTAGTTCGAAAATTTGACATTTTAATATGCCCCTTATACTTATTTTATGCTCGAAATAAATATAAATTAGGATTTTACTTGATTTTTATTTATTTTGTAGGTTTTATAATAAACTTGGAAATATGCTGAAAACTGATGATTGAAGTACCAGGAAAATGAATTGGTTCGAGTGTCTTAGGTTCAGAAGCACAAAAGCCCAAAAGAAATGCAAAAGAAGAAGAAATTTAAAAAAAAAAAAAAACTGGTCCAATGGGCTCAGAAACGCCTTGGCCCAGGCCTCACCCTAGCCCAGCTGGTCCATTACCCCCCACACGTGCCTTGCACATCTTTAATTACTACCCCCCTTTTCTTCCTCCACTCTTCTGCCTCTTCTTCTCCCCAGTAAAAACCCATGTCTGCTTTATCCAGTTCAAACCCCACGACAT
>JAKOGI010000340.1:156707-391707 GCA_029747015.1 Carnegiea gigantea | reverse complement strand
TGTTCCATACTTGGTGTATGGGAGGCTGAGATTAGGAGAATTAAAGCCCACTAGGACAATCCTCTAGTTGGCCGACCACTCCACTAGAGCTCTTAGGGGAATAGTCGAGGTTGTTCTGATTAAAGTGGGTGAGTTCATATATCCTATGGATTTTATTGTTATGAAAACTGAGTCTGTTGCTAACTCTAAAACCCAAATACCTGTCATTCTTGGTCGACCTTTCCTAGCCACTTCTAATGCTTTAATCAATTGCAGGAATGGTATGCTAAAGTTGTCTTTCGAAAACATGACTGTTGAGTTGAATATTTCTAATCTTCAAAGACAACCTGCTATTTTTGATGAGTTTGACAGTGTTAATTGGCTCGATATGTATACTTGTGATGACTCATCTGCTGACAGTTTCATTGAAAATGATATTTGTGATGAGATTGATTCCCTCTCCCCTGATACTTCTGACTTCTCTTCTTTGGTTACACATGCTTCTGACCCTGCATTAGAGTTGAACCCTTTGCCTAATTCCCTTAAGTATGTCTTTTTGGGTCCTAATGAGACTTTTCCTATGATCATTGCATCTGACCCGATTAAGGACCAAGAGGATAAATTGTTGAAAGTACTTAGGGAAAATAAAGAGGCCATAGGGTGGACTTTAGGTGATATAAAAGGTATTAACCCCTCTATTGTGCAACACAGAATTCATTTAGAGGATAATGCTAAACCTTATAGTGACCACCAAAGACGTTTAAACCCTACCCTACAAGAAGTCGTCAAAAAAGAGATTATTAAGTTGTTAGATCATGGGATAATCTACCCAATTTTTGATAGTGAGTGGGTCAGTCCAGTTCAAGTCGTTCCTAGGAAGACCGATATTGCTGTGATTAGGAATGACAAGAATGAGTTGGTCCCTACTAGAGTCCAGTCTGGGTGGCGTGTGTGTATTGACTATAGGAAATTGAATGTCGCCATCAGGAAAGACCACTTCCCATTGCCTTTTATAGATCAGATGCTTGAGAGGTTAGCTGGACATAGTTACTACAGCTTTTTGGATTGGTATTCTGGCTACACCCACGTCTCTGTAGCACCTGAGGACCGAGATAAGACTACTTTCACATGCCTCTTTCGTACTTTTGCCTTTAGGAGGATGCCATTTGGTCTTTATAATGCTCCTGCCACTTTCCAGCGTTGCATGATTTCTGTATTTTCTGACATGATTGAGTAATGCATTGAGGTGTTTGTGGATAATCGTTCTGTATTTGGTTCCTCTTTTGATGACTATTTAGCTAATCTGACAAGAGTTTTGTAAAGATGCAGGGAGATGGATTTGACTCTGAACGGGGAAAAATGCCATTTTATTGTAAAGAAGTGAATTGTTTTAGGGCACGTAATTTCACATAATGGGATTGAAGTGGATACAGAAAAAATTGATTTGATCGCTAATCTTCCCCCTCCTACTTATGTGAAAGAAATTAGGTCATTTTTAGGACATGCAGTGTTTTATAGACGATTTATTCAGGATTTTAGTAAAATTGCTAAGCCCTTGACGAATCTTTTGGCCAAAGATGTGCCTTTTCACTTCTCTGAGTAGTGTTTAAAGGCATTTAATAGGCTAAAGGAAGCCCTGACTTCTGCCCCTATCCTACGCCCTCCCATATGGGGAGAGCCCTTTCAACTAATTTGTGATGCTTCTGACTATGCTGTAGGGGTTGTCTTAGAACAACAGATAGATAGAAAACCTCATGTCATATATTATGCAAATCATAGTTTGAATGAGGCCCAGGTAAACTGCACTGTGATCGAAAAAGAGTTTTTGGCAGTTGTATTTGGTTTTGAAAAATTTTGACCCAACTTGATTGGCTCTCATGTTATTGTGCATACTGACCATGCTGCTCTTAAGCATCTCTTTTTCAAGAAGGATGCAAAACCTAGATTGCTTCGGTGGATTTTACTCTTGCAGGAGTTTGACTGTGAGATTCGAGATAGAAAGGGTTCTGAGAACCTGGTGGCTGACCATCTATCCCGGATTGTTGTGAAAAATAAGAGTGAATCCCTATTTCTGAGTGTTTTTCTGATGAACAGCTACTTTTGATTCTATCTGAACCATGGTATGCTAACATTGTCAACTATTTAGTGACTGGTGAGATACCCCTAGATTGGAGTAAACATGATAAGGACAAGCTCTTTTATCTGGTGAAATTTCTCTATTGGGATGAACCTTATTTATTCAAATATTGTTCAGATCAGATGTTTAGGAGGCGAATCCCTGACAATGAGATTAGAAGTGTCCAACAGCGGCCAAAGTCCTTCAGTATGGTTTGCATAGGCCTATCTTGTTCAAAGATGCCCGCTTGTACTATAAAAGCTGCCTTAGGTGTCAATGGTTTAGGAAAATTAGTAGGAGAGATATGATGCCCCTTAGCCATATAATTATTGTTGAGATTTTTAATGTTTGGGGGATTGAATTTATGGGACCATTTCCATATTCTTTCGGAAATGAATATATTCTCCTTGCTGCAGATTACGTGTCTAAGTGGATGGACGCTGTGCCAACAAGGACAACTGAGGCTAGAGTCGTTGTTAAGTTCCTTAGGGAAAATATTTTTTCCAGGTATGGCATGTCCAGGGCTATTATTAGTTACCGGGGTACTCATTTCAATAATCGTTCTTTTGATGCATTGTTGAAAAAGTACTCAATCATTCATCGTTTAGCCACCGCCTATCATCCCCTGACTAGTGGCCAAGTAGAGGTTTCTAATAGGCAAATTAAACAGATATTAGAAAGGACTGTGAGTAGAAATTGCAAGGACTGGGCGGATAAGCTCATTGATGCTCTCTGGACTTATGGGACGGTTTTTAAGACCCTTTAGGCATGTCTCCTTTTAGAGTTGTCTTTGGTAGGCCTCATCATCTTCCAGTTAAACTTGAGCATCGGGCTATGTGGGCTATAAAGACTTTGAACCTTGACTTAGAGGCAGTTGGGGTGGAAAGGAAGTTACAGTTGAGTGAGTTAGAAGAAATCAGAGCTGAGGCCTATGAGAACTCTAGGATGCATAAGGAGAGAAGAAATTGTTCCATGACAGGCACATTAATAGGAAAGAGTTCTTCCCGGGTCGAAAGGTGTTACTTTATGACTCAGACTTCACCTTTTTCTAGGTACGTTGAGGTATCGTTGGACTGGGCCTTTTATTATTTCTCATGTTTTTTCACATGGTGCTATAGAGATACAGGATCCCATGAGAGGTACGCATTTCAAGGTGAATGGACAAAGGTTGAAACCATTTCTGGAGCTACCTGCAGAGAGGAGAGAAGTAGAGTGTCTGATGCTCTATGAAGCTGAGTACAGAGATTGACAATGTGGAGATTAGCTTGGATACATCCAGCATTCAACCTGGTACTATTGTTCCTTTATATAAATCATATTTTGTACTTATTTTCCTCTTATTTTCCTTTCTTTGTTTTTTTTTTTTAATAATTAATGTTATGCTTCATTCTAATACTTTTGCATGCAATAGAGACATTGCATTGTTTAACTGTAGGGGTGAGGACCTTTGCAGATTTTATTTTATTATTTTATTATTTTTAAAAAACCCAAAAAAAGATTTCCTTTTATTTTTCTTTCACCTTTTTGTTTTATTTTTGGGGAATGTGCACAGTTTTAACTGGCTTGATCCCTTATAGCTTAATATTAGCTTGTATATAGGTAGGATGTACATGATAAAAATTTAATCCTATGTGTGACATTGTGTACCCCAGCTCTAATCTCATTACTCCATTATAATGGTGAATCCAATCCTTATTATGTACATCAGCATTGTCTTTGAGTCTTAGGCTTCCATAATTGACTCTCCCTCTTGTCTTTGTACAGTTGTTGTTGTTTTTGTTTTTACTCTGAATTTGCATTCAAAAAAAAAAAAACAAGGAGAAAAAAAAAAGAGAATCATAAAATTGAGAATGATAATTAACCTTTAAGGCATGCGTTATCGGATGCTACCCTTTGAGGTAATATTGCTACTGGGTAAACTTGGTTCCCATATCAGTGAGTCAATAAGTTAGTTAAGTGAGATTGAGTCAAACTGTGGTTAGCCTAACTCTCAAGGTGATGGTACGCTCACACACCATGCACTATGGTAGATACATTGTTATGCTGGTTTGTGGGGTGAAAAATTGGAGTGCAGATGCTATCCATACGAACCTAAAGTTTTAGAGTGTACATTTTATTCATATACAGACTAATACCTCGGTTTTAAGGGTGATATATTTGGTCAGAATGTGTATATTGTTTCCCCTTGTACATGTATATAAAGCTTAAAAAAAAACCCAAAAAGATTTTATTATTATTTGTTTAGTCTTTTTCTTTCTCTTCTTTTCTTTTTTCGTTTTCAAGATTTGCTAGGTACATCTTCTACAAAACCCTCACGAGACCTTACTCATCTATTAGAGGGAACCTAGGGGTTTAAAGGGTTTGTTACACATGCTAAGTGCAGTCGTGATTCCTACGAAAGTAAATTAGCATTTTATTTTCTTTTTCTATAAGATTTTTTTAATTTATTTTACCCGAGTATTTGGGGGTAACTGTTTGCACCGAAAATTTGACATTTTAATATGCTCAAATAAATATAAATTAGGATTCTACTTGATTTTTATTTGTTTTGTAGGTTTTATAATAAATTTGGAAATATGCCGGAAACTAATGATTGAAGCACTAGGAAAATGAATTGGTTTGTGTCTCTCAGGTTCAGAAACATGGAAGCCCAAAAGAAAAGCAAAAGAAGAAGAAATTGAAAAAAAAAAAAAAAAAAGCTCCAATGGACTCAGAAACACCTTGGCCCAAGCCTCAGCTGGTCCATTACCCCCCCTACACGTGCCTTGCACGACCTTTAATTACTACCTTCCTTTTCTTCCTTCACTCTTTTGCCTCTTCTTCTCCCCAGTAAAAGACCCATGTTTGCTTTATCCAGTTCAAACCCCACGACATCCCTCTATCTCCTCTTAGATTCATCATCATCCCAAGCTGAGATTAATTCAAAACAGCCCGATTCTTCCGGCCAATATCATGTGCCAACACCTTCATTTTCGCAGCGCAGTTTCCGACCAACAGCTAGATGGTTTAGAGCATAACAGACCCATTCATCCGACCCTTGATTTTCGCTAATTAGGTTTCCAACAACTGAAACAACCACGAGATGGGAGGAGAAGAATCAGCCATGCCCAGATTTTGTGAGAAGTTAGAGGTTAATTAGGGCTGTAAATTCTTGTATAAATAGGGGTTGTGGGGGAGGCTAAAGTGCATTAATTTGCTCAACAATCAGTTGATTAGCCATAGCTCGGACTAAAATCTCAGCTTTCTTTCAATATTGTCTTCCCATGTTCAAGATTTTCGTGGGTTTTGGGCTCTCCTCTATTTTTGATTCAAGAGCTTGGGAAGTCATTTGTGAGCTTTGAGCGACTTGAATAACAATTCTTTGGTCATTATCTTGTAATTTGCTGATAATTTGGCTACTAAAATGAATTAATTTGCATATTTTAGTCCAATTTTTCTTACATTGGGGTTTTTTGTTTCTTCGTTTTCTCTGTGCTGTTGGGTTTAATGGTGTTGCTCTATTCCAGTTCTTTTAGGGACTTGTTTAACTTTATTCTTTTTTTTTTTTCATTCGCAATACCCCCTCCTTTTTCTTTATTTCGTCCCTTTTAGGCAGACACTTTGCGGGTTTTGTTTTGAAGCCTTTCACTTTTATTTGGCTAGCCAAAAGATAGAATTGCATTGCTTTTATTTGAGATCCTAGTGATCTATGCCTTTTCTTTTACTAGGCTAATTTTAACTTTTAATTCATTTAGTTTCACTTTATTAGTTGTTTTTTTCCCCATCACATGAATTTGCTGGGCTGGGCATTAGCTTATATCATAGGATAAGTTTAATCTATCTTATCTTAATTTAATTTTTTTTTTGTTGACTTAATTTTGGCTTCTTAGGTGTTGTTTCTTTTTTTTTCTTGGGTTTTTTTTGTTGTTTTTTTTTTCTCTCACCCATTAGGTCCAAATCATTTTTCTTATGTTTATTTTATTTTCGCTTTCCTAGCTTACCTCAATTAGTGCCAACATAATTTTGGATCATTATTTTCTTGAGTCTTATTTAGTAGGGTAATTTTCATTACCAGTTAAGCAAATTAAGTGGTTAAATTTGATTCTACTATTTTCGTGAGAACGACCCATATTCGCTGGATCATATTACAAGTCGACACCGTGCGCTTGCGGCTTACTTTTTATACCAACAATTACACAACAATTACGTGATTTAGGCATAAATCTCAAAGAAATACCAATAAAATGTGGCAATAAAAGTGCCACTAATATCACGAAAAATCCGGTTCAACACTCTCGCGACAAACATATTGAGGTACGTCATTATTTTATTAGAGACAATGTTGAAAAAGGACATATCACACTAGAATTTGTGCCTTGGCCGATATTTTTACCAAACCACTTAGTGAAGACCGTTATAATTTCATTCGTCAACAACTTGGAATGTTGAGTTGTGATGCATAAATTGAGGGGGAGCCTCTCTTAAGACTAATCTAGTTCTTCAAGTAAATTACAGGAATCACAAATCTCTCTAGTCAACACTTTGAAAAAGAGTCCCAAACATGATAGTATTGATTAATAAGGTACGAGACCTTTAGACTAGATTCAAACATTACAGCTTGAAAATTCAATTTCAAAGCCTTGCAATGAATCTAGCACAAAACAAATTTGAGCAAGATTGATTGAAGAAAATTAATAAATAATTTTTCTTCATTCGAAAATTTTTTACCATGAATTTCTCTTCGGCAAAAATTATTTCAATTAAATATGTCCAATAAAAATTGAAATTTTTTTGGAGAAAGGACATACCAAGCGTGCTATAAACTTGTCGGACTTCAGATTTGCTTCATAGTATGCATGATGTATTGTCCAAAAGAGTTATTCACTTTGTGCATCTCTGAACTTCTTCGCTCCTCCTGAAAAACTATGTGCCAATTGTTTTTTCCATTTTGAGTAAAAATAAAAATACATTTTCAATTCTTCCCCAATTTTTCTCTCTCCTTCTTCTCTCTCCCATAGCTGGCATCTTCTTTCTTTGATTTTTTAATTTTTTTCTTTTTTTTTGGCATGACCTAGTGACAACTTCTCTCTCTCTTAATTTTTCTGTCTTCTCAAACTTCTTGTTTATACTTTGGCCATAATCTTATATTTTTTATTTGCTTTTCTTCTTAACTCCAACTCTTGCCCATAATAAGAGAAGATATTCCTCAATTTTATTCTACTCTCTAAAGATTCATTGCCTCATACTCTTGTGTTTCTATATGTCAAAACATATGATTCTCATATGATACTCTTTCCTAACAAGCCACATTTAGAGAATCTCCTTCAAACTTGTAAATATATTGCTCTTTAAATGCGTCTTCATGCTTCCTTTCATCATCTTCATCTTCGTACTTTGGAAGCTCCATTAATAGCTCCCAAGATCTCTTCAAACAACCACTCTACATCCTCCCCAAATACAGCCTCACTCCCTTCTTCTATTCGAAAACCCTCACCTAGGGTCACTCGAACTACGTGCCCTGCTTCGTCACAACCCTCGCATCACCATTCCTCCTCCAAGCCCGCCAATCAAGCTCTTGAATTTGGACATCAACTCCCCGCTCATGAAAATCAAGCTTAAGCCTCCCTCCCCACCTTCTTCACCGGCTTACACCATGCTACCATCTCCAGCCTGCGTACCAAACCCCTCGGGCGTCATAACACCTACTTTATCATTAGGTCCTTTCACTCTCTTTGTATCTTACATCCATGATCAACTAGTTCATATTAATACAAAGCTTAACTTGCTTCTCTCTACTAGGGATAAACTTCAATCTGTAGTCGACCAAAACAAAACCCATATTGAAGGCCTCTTGGAAAACCTAGCCATTCTTCAAAACAATCTTACTGGCCTCCAAACGTGCTTCCACCGCCCATCGACATCCCTCCACAACAAGTTGAACGATATTCTGCACATCGTGGCCATCACTCATAAGTGCGCTACAAAAGCCATTCCATAGACTCTGGAGGAAAAAACTCGCATTCAAGTCTTGGTTGATCGCATTATTCCCAATGCCACCAAAAATTAAATTGGTTGATTGCATTGGCCGCAAATTACCCTTGATCTTTAGTTTTCAAATATTTTTAGGCCCAAACATTTCTTTTCCCTTTTTAATG
This sequence comes from Carnegiea gigantea, assembly GCA_029747015.1. Taxonomy (NCBI): domain Eukaryota; kingdom Viridiplantae; phylum Streptophyta; class Magnoliopsida; order Caryophyllales; family Cactaceae; genus Carnegiea; species Carnegiea gigantea. Next base: position 383,478 of record JAKOGI010000340.1, on the reverse strand, counting down.
AAAGAGGGAGAGACAAATACTACTTACTAGGATACTAACAATGTAATAATAATAAACTTGTTTACTATATGTTTGTGATTACATTATTATGCTTTGTGGTGTTTTGATTATGCTTATGATGATCGTGGTATGAAACATCTCATGCATGATTAATCATCTTGACTACTCTCTTAATTAGCCAAAATTATAGTTAATAGAAAAATCTTATCTTTCATCAAAAAGGGAGAGATTGTTGAGTCCCTTGAGTCACAAATTGAATGATTTTGGTGAAAGCAAATGCAGAAATAAAGTTAAAATTAAATGATTTCTTTCATCAAAATCATTCAATTTGTGACTCAAGGGAGTCAAAATCTTCCCCTTTTTAATAAAAGATAAGAATTTTCTATTAAGTGGAATTTTGGCTAATTATGATAGTAGTCTAGATGATTAATCATGAGTGAGATGTTTCATTCCATAATCAACATAAGCATAATCAAAACACCATAAAGCATAATAATGTAATCACAAACATATGGTAAACAAGTTTATTATTATTGCATTGTATAGTGTACTAGTAAGTAGTATTTGTCTCCCCCTCTTTCATTAAAAAGGGAAAAGAAATGTTTAAGCCTAAAAATATTTAAAAATTAAAGATCAAGAGTAATTTGCCAATGCAATCAACCAATTTAATTTTTGGTGGCGTTGAGAATAATGCGATCAACCAAGACTTAAACGCGGGCATTTTCCTCCAGAGTCAATGGAACAGCTTTCGTAGCGCACTTACAAGTGATGGCTACGATGTGCCGAATATCGTTTAGCTTGTTGTAGAGGGATGCCAATGGGTGGTGGGAGCACATTTGGAGGCCAGTAAGATTGTTTCGAAGAATGGCTTGGTTTTCTAAGAGGCCTTCAGTATGTGTTTTGTTTTGATCGACTACAGACTGAAGTTTATTCATAGTAGAGAGAAGCAAGTTAAGGTTTGTATTAATATGGACTAGTTGGTCATGGATGTAGGATGCAAAGAGAGTGGAGGGAGCTAATGACAAAGTGGGTGTTGTGATGCCTTGGGGGTTTTGCACATGGGCTGGAGATTGCACGTGGTGCGGGCAGTGAAGGAGGTGGGGAGGGACTCTCGATTTTCATGAGCGGGGAGTTGGTGTCTGAATTCGAGAGCTTGATTGGTGGGTTTGGAGGAGGAATGGTGATGCAAGGCCTATGAGGAAGCGGCGTGGTTCGAGTAGCCCTAGGTGAGGGTTTTCAAATAGAAGAAGAAAGTGAGGCTATGTTTGGGGAGGATGGAGTGCCGTTGTTTGAAGAGATTTTGGGAGCCATTGATGGAGCTTCCAAAGTACGAAGATAAAGATTATGAAGAGAAGCATGAAGGCACATTTATACAAGCTAAGCCAAGAGCAATATATTTGCAAGTTTGAAAGGAGATTGTCCAAATGTTGGCTTGTTAGGAAAGAGTATCATAGGATAATCATATATTTTGACATATAGAAACACAAGAGCATGAGGCAATGAATCTTTGGAGAGTAGAATAAACTTGAGAAATATCTTCTCTTATTATGGGCAAGAATTGGAGTTAAGAAGAAAAGTAAATAAAAAATATGAGATTATGGCCAAAGTATAAACAAGAAGTTTGGGAAGAAAATTATACGCTGCTTGTAAATTATATATTGCATGTGAGGTATCTCTAAAAAGAGAAGAGAGAGCAAAATTAAGAGAGAGGGAGAAGTGGTCACTAGGTCATGCCAAAAAAAATGAAAAAATCAAAGAAAGAAGATGCCGGCTCTGGGAGAGAGTGATGGGTTGGTCATGGACTAGTTGGTGATTGCAAAAAATATTCATTCTAGAAAATGAATTAAATGATTTTGATGAAAGAAATAATAGTACAGAATCTTATGAAAAGAACATTTTCTACTGTAAGAGAAGCTCTGTCTAAATATCGGTCTTCTTTGGATTGGTGAAAATATCGGCCTATTCTAGAAAATATATGCTTCTCCTATGGATCTTCATCAAAATCATTACACAATCACCCTATTCACAAATGAATTAACCTAATTTCCCAACCCTAAGATTGCATGCAACAAGAAGAAAAAGAGAACATTGAAGAACCTAAGCATGAATTAAAGAATTAATATTAATTCAATGTAGGCTTGGCCGGCCCAGTCGTTGAGCTTTCCACGTCTGGTGATGCATTCTACACGGAACCCCCCTCTCCCATTTCTTTTTCCTTAATCTTGTAAATTTCCTTTCCTCTCTCTATCTCTCCTGGCATCCACCCGATCAATCATCAAACACTGATAAGGAAATCACCTCCTTGAGATATTATTTGGTCATAATTTAGTAGGTGTATCTTGGAGATATTATTTTGCTAATCAACTACTAGATGTAATTTAGAATACTTAGCTTTCTTACTTTCCAAGTCATAGACGTAACCAGGGTTTCTCATGTATTTAGGCTATAGCAAATAATTGTATTAGGCAATGGAGAAAAATACAGCAACACATGGCCATAGCAATTCACGGTCAAAGCTTGCCTAATTCTTCTTTCCTCAATTTTTCTTCTTTCAATTCCTTCATGGTATTAGAGCCATAAGTGGGGGAAAAGGATTTATAATTGAGAATCATTCGCCATACTATCTTCACCCATCAGAAGATCCTAGAGTTACAATTATTTCAGTGATCTTCAATGGAAAAAATTACGAATTATGGTAGAAGGCTGTCAGAACAGCCTTAAAATCCAAAACCAAGTTAGGGTTCATAGAAGGAACCATAACTAAGCCAACACCAAAAGGAGAAGATTTGAGTGAGTTGAACACATGGGAGATGGTCAACTCCATGATCTGTTAATGGATCATCACTGTTATTGATCCAAAACTGCATACCAACGTAGCATATGCTGAGACGGCTTATGAGATGTGGCAAAATTTACGTAAACGTTACCTCTAAGATTCATCAACTCAAGATTGATCTTGCAGCCTACAAGAAAATCGCCTATTTGTGACCAAAAAAACGGTTACAATTTATGAAAAAACGGTCACAAATGACGTTTGTGACCGCCTTTGTGACCGATTCCTGCGGTCACAAAACCCTTGGTCGGAAATTGAATTTGTGACCGATTCAGTCATAAATTGAGATGCAATTTGTGACCGATTGTGTGGTCGCTATTTGTGACTGAATTTGTGACTACCTTTTTCTTCCACACCATTTTTCAGACGGCTTTTGCGGTGAGAATTTACGTCAGACTTGTGACTGATTTTGTAACCAAATATGAATTGTGATCGATTTTGTGACTGATGTGAGTCACATAATTTGTAGCCGCGATTGTGACTGCCGTGTGTTGCAATTGATTTTGTGATCAATTTTGTTGAAAATGTGTCATTCTTGTGACCGTATTTGTGACTAATTTTGGTATGGTCAAAAAATATTTATGACAGACATTGTGACCGCGGTCCTTTGTGACTGCATTTATGACTAACTTTGTTGGAAATTATGCTTCATTGTGACCATTTTTATGATCGATTTTGAAATTATGAATGCTTTTGTGACCATTTTTTAAGTAATAGCTTGAGAAGTACATTTGAAATATAATCATCTCCCTGAATTTACAAAACTATGACCACACATTTATGTACGCATGACAACCACATTCATGCTTCCATAACAACCAAAGCTTCATATTACATAATAACTGAACTAAGATCTAACATGAATATCTTCACATTAAACATATAAGTCTAAATTACAATAATTCAACTACATTTAAAGTGTTTCAAACCACAAGTCAAGTCATCAAACATTGTTACCATACAAATCATTTGTCATTCTTATCCGCATCCTCATTCTCTTGTTGATCATCATTGTCGTCGTCATCATCATCATCATCATCTTCATCTTCATCTTTATCTTCATCTCCATCTTCATCCTCACCATTACTACCACTATTGCTTCTAATTCCACCATTTCCAACACCAACATTGGTGGATATTGGAATTGTAAAATTCATTTGTTGCATTAAAATTTTTACAAATTTTGTGGTCTCAGATAGTTTTTTCTCGACCCGATGCAACCTCTTTTTTAACTTTTTCTTTGATTGCTTCTCTTTTTCAAACAGTTTAATAGAAACTTTAGTGGTAGTAGGTGGACCGGTAGTAGAAGCACATGAATCCACCATTCCAAATCCAAAAATTTTATCTTTCTTGGTGAGGCCAACAGCCTCCTTCCAAATAGTCATCTGAGTTTCCATCGACAGTTGAGGAAGTGGCGTTTCTTGGGAGGTAGAACCTTCACCTTGAGTAGATGCTTGGATCTCTGAAAGTCTTTTTTTATACTTCTCCTATATTAAGAAGAATGTAAGTATTTTTGTCAATTTAGGGATTAAAAGAGTAAAAGGAAATTATAGTAAATATGAGCATCTGTAACAACCCTCCGAACCCTAAGGCTAAGAGTGTTAGTGTTTCTTAATTCCTGGGGCGAAACGGACAGAGTTTTCCCTAAAAACTGATTATTTTTCAGGCTTAAAGCCTTACATTAAATCCCTTGCATTGAATACAAGCAAAAAAGGATAAATCAAATCAAGCTCAACGGCCACACGCCGGATACCACAGCTCTATAGGCCACACGCCCGGGGTAAACCATTCAATAAAGTTCACTAATATAAAAGAAATGCAGAGCACAACTCAACGGATCACACATTCGACGTACTCGACATCCCAAAAATAAACAATTTAAGTGGATATGAAGTGTGAAGAAAACTGCATTGATGTTTCACATCATATAACCAAAACAAGCCTTAGAAATTAAACAATTCAGCTTGAATTCCTTGGAAATTAAACAAGTCCTTGGAAATTAAACAATTCAGCTTCAAGTATGAGAATGTTCTATATCACATAACCAACACAAGCCTTGAAGTGTAAAGAAAACTGCATTTGTAAAGAAAGCTTCAAGTATGCATTTGTATAAAAATGTTCCACTTCACATGACCAACACAAGCCTTCAAGTTCAAATTCCTTGGAAATTAAACAATTCAGCTTCAAGTACAGATATAATTCTTTAAGGGAAGTGTATATATATTTAGAAGCTAGTCTAACTTCAATATAAGCATAATATGTTCCGTTCTCCATTATGAGCTTCTTTGAGAATTTAAGATTGCCATTAACTGGATCCCTTTGCATCAAAACTGGTGATGGCTTATTCGATCTAAAATATATATTTGCTGACATTTTCTTCTTTTGAACATATATTCAAATACTTGCTGACATTTATCAAAACAAAACATTCAATGTATGTGTAAAAATGAAACTCGTGAAAACAACCTCCTTCAATCTCTCCTAATGTTGATTTAAGTTCTTGAGCTTATAAATTTTCAGAGAAATAAGTCACTTACATATGCCTCTTTTGACTTTTGATTGACAAATGATTGATCTTTTCTCCTAGAGTGGATGAGTGCAAATGATTCATCAATAGTTGGCTCTCTTTGTAGTTTTTCCGCCTACATACAATTAAAAGTAGATTAGTGATTATGAACACATGTAAATAACTTCAATTAGTTAGTCGAAATCAACGCATATGTACGGAAAAAAAAAAAAATATATATATATATATATATTTATATTACCAATCTCCTCCTATGCTCAGAATGGGGAATTGATCCACCACAATGTACAGATGAACCTACTCCCAACAGTGATGCTCGATTCGTCTTGCCTAACATACTTTTCCCTTTGAATTCTTCAGACTCCCAATATGCACATAAGCCATCATAAACATCTTTGCTTAGCCACACAGGTTGTTTGCCACTTTTTCGAATCTCAAATGTCATTCCTTTTAATCTTGATGATCCACGAAACTCGAAAATGAATCTCATCATCCCAACAAAATTTTTTCTAAAAGTAATCCAAAATTATAAGCACAGGTTGTAGATATACGTCTACATTGGCCTTGGGATTTTTTGGACCAGGAATAATACAAGTTAAAAACATATCAGGTGTACTCATACACATTTCTGGAGAGAGATTGTAAGGAGTTAGAATGACCGGCCAACATGAATAGGGCTTTGCGTACTGTGATGAAAATGGAGAGAAACCATCGGCACATAGGCTAAGTCTAACATTACATGGCTCAGAGGCAAAATCAGGCCAAGTTCTATCAAAATGTTTACATGCTTCTCCATCAGATGGATGACATAAAAAACCAGGCTCTCGAGGATTTTCAAAATGCCATCTCATATCTTGAGCAGAACTATAAGATGCAAATAATCTTTTGAGCCTAGGAATGATAGGAAGATAATGCATTCTTGCTAAAGGCACATCCTTTTGTTTTCTCTTTTTTTTGGACTTACGCACCCTATATGGAGGAGCATCACAAAATTTGCATTGTTGTAGATGTGCATCATCTTTATAATACAGCATACAATCATTAACGCAATGATCTATTTTTACGAAAGTGAGCCCCAATTTTCTCACTAACTTTTTTGCATCGGAGAACTTACTCGGCACATAATTCTTAGATGGACATGCTTCTTTCATAAGTTGTACAACTTCATTAAAACAACTCTATGACATATTGTGCTCGGATTTAATACTCATCAATCTAAGAGCAACTGATAACTCAGAATGATTAGTGCAGTCACCCCACAAAGGATGTTGTAATGCATTTAACAAATCATAAAACCTTTATGCATCTGGATTAGGAGGTTCTGGAATATGTTGATTAAAAGCCTCTTCAACCATTGTGTGATATGCATCATTGGACATAGCATGATTTTCGGAAGAAATACTAGGTGGACTATGATGCATGTTTACTTCTTCACCTTCAGGGGGTTGAAGTTCCCCGTTTGATGTCTAATACCAATATCCACTAGTGAGCCCTTTCTTATATAGATGAACCTTAACTTCTTCCGGTGGTAGGAATTTTGTATTCTCATACTTCGCACAAGGACACCTATATAATTTCTCCCTCAAATACACAGGAAGGTTTCTTGCAAACATGTCAAACTCATTAACCCCTGCCACAAACTCAGGTGTTAATCCACCTCTATTGGGGAAAAGTCTATTAACCATCCATCTACGATGCTCCGAAATTTTCATATTCTGTTTCAGTTAAAATAAGTTATTTCGTTAGTTTTTTTTCAACTATTAATAATAGTATAGCATATTAAATTAAACAGCATAATACACATAACAAATGTATCAAAATGCACATAGCTTCTTATATGAAAGCATAATTCTCACACTTAACAACCACATGCAGACAGAAAACCGAACACCCAACTTGTAAATTATCATACAATCACAATACAATTGGCTAGACTTCACGATATAAAATGCATTATTGGGCCATACTAGAAAGTTCATCTACTAGAATAACATTAATTTGACTATCCCAAATCTTTATGGCATATAAGGTACATTAGCTTAGGAGCCTCATAATTGAGTTTTTGGTTAAATAGATATCCAAATATTGAGCCTTACACATTTTAGGCATATATTAATGATATTATAGCTTCTTATATGAAAGCATAGTTTTCACACCTAATAACAACCACATGTAGATAAAAAACCAAACACACAACATATGAACCATCATACAATCACAGTACAACTGGCTGGACTTCACGATATAAAATGCATTATTGAGTCATACCAAAAAGATCACATAAATTGTTTATAGGTCACTAAGCCCTTCCATCATAATAACTACTTCATAGTTATTTGCGTAATAATGTACATACTTGCATTGGTTAGAATTATATACCTCTACAATACACCTTCACGATCAAACAACTTTAACGTTCAATCACTTATATTGGTCAACTGCGAGCTGTATCAAACGTATGTACGCATAAAAAATATATGAGTGCTTGTATATAAGGGAGGAGAGAGAGACAGAGCTAATTCTAAATAAAATCGAAATCACAAATAATATGCCAAAAAAGATTAAATCTAAAACATTAATTATTAAATGAAAAGGTCCCAAAAACATTAATTATTAAATGAATAAGGGTGGATAGGCAGAAGTTGTTACAAGGAAATGAAAATGTTAGGAGGAAATATAAAATGACATTCCAAGTTGAAAGGAAAGTTCCTCGAAGATACGAATTACCCATATTTTAAGTTATTTTCTAATAACTCATGTATTAACAGTAAAGTAAGCAACCATAAAACAAATTTCAATATCAAAAGTGAATTTTCAATCCCGATGTGAAGTATCATCCAATGAATATCCGCACACCAAACAGTACCTAGGGTACATTTTAATTTGAAGGTTGCATTATTTAACTATCACATAACTAAAATATCACATTGATTACATATGCTATCAAAGTTGCATCTCCTTTTCCTCCCTGATGAACCCAGTGTGTAAAGGTAAAAACCAACCATATCCATCCCAAGTGCAAGCTTTAACTACGAAGAGCATTATTCACCTAGAGAAGCTACCGCACCATTATACTTACGCAAAAGAGCAAGAAGGTTGAGACACATGCCGGCAGAAATCATATAAGCAAAAAATCAAAATCATTACAAGTGGGCCATTTTCGAATCAAGCAAGTAGGAGCAGGTAGTAGATTATGGGTAGCTTAATTTACAATTTCATTGCCTTCATTCTAGTTATATTGAATCAAGCAAGTAAGAGCAGGGATAGATTGTGGGTAGATTGTGGGTAGTTTAGCCCAACTTAGGAAAAATAAGTTTAATTCAACTAAAACTCATATATACGTAATACTCTAGCTATGCATAGAGAAGTTACAATATGTCAAAGCCAAATGGTAAATTAAGCAAAATCACACACGCACCCCTTGTAGTCCAACCTTGATATCAGTCATTATAATTTGTATAAGCCCTTAAAAGCAAAATCTTTTTACCCTGATGTGATTGACAATGTTAGAATTTGTGAATATCTTGGAAATCTCTTAATTTGTGCTTTCCCTTTTATTTTAGGATGCTATCCTTGATTAGATGATACTGTAATTATTTCATTCCCAAAATATAGTTGGTAGACTTGTATATAAGCTTCCTGTAATATTAGTTTTGATATACAATAAAAATTACAGTCTTCTCCTCACATTAACTTTCATGGTATCAGAGCATTACTATTTAAAAAAAAAAAGGGGCCTACAGTAAAGGCGAAAGCAAAGGAGGTATTGGGAGGAGAGAGAAAAAAATCATTTCCTCAACCCAACCTTCGTCCTTTTCTCTGTTCTTTTTTTTCTCTGCCTTCTTCTTTCCTCCATTATGAAGGGACCTTCTCCTTTTGGTTTTTTTTTTTTTCCTTTCTTCAACACCTTTCCAGTTTTTGTGCTCTAACGTCGAAATTATACCACATTTCTGTTTGAGCTCTTTCTCATACAAATTTTTGGAATCAAAGGGGTTAGACTTCTTTTTTATGCTACTGGCGTTCTTCTTCTTGGTTGATTACAACAATTTTGGCTACCTCTGCAACGAATTCTCGACAGTCATCTTCGGGTAAAATCCATTCTTATTTTATTTGCTCATACTTAAGGTCAGATTCGCAATTGCTTGCTTTTCTTTGCTCAAATTTGAAGCAAGATTGTGCCCAGATATTCTTTAATTCTTTTCTACATCTGCTACTTGTCATTCATAGCAATGGAAAAATTAGATGTGGTCCAGCCTATTAGAATTGTTTTGGATGGTCTGAATTACCCAATTTGGTCTCAAGAAATTTTCAGTTTTTTGAAGGGTCGAAAATTATGGCGAATCGTTTCTGGTGATATTACTAAACCCACTAAACAAAAAGAAGAGGATGATAACAAATTTTTGGAAAGGCTTGAAGATTGGGAATGTAAAAACCATCAAATTCTCACTTGGAGGCCATCCATTAAAAACCAGTTTGCCCGCTTTGAGACTGCTAAAGATGTTTGGGATTTATTAGATACCAGGTACTCTACCACTAGTATTGTTCATCAGTATCAACTTCAAGAGACACTTCACAACATGAAACAAGTGACTGGTCAGTCCATTAATGAGTTCTTGTCACAGATGCAGGCTGTTTGGGACCAATTATCCTTATCTGAACTATCCTGGCAAAATGCTAAGGATGCTGAAAAGTTTTTTCAATATCGAGACAATATGCGAGTCTTGCAATTTCTTATGGCACTTACACCTAATTATGAGCCTGTTCATGCCTCTGTACTGCATCGGGGCTCTTTGCTTATGCTCGAGAGCATTGTGTCCGAGTTGCTGTCAGAGGAGACTCGTCTAGCAATCCTGAAGGCTCCACCTGTTAGCATTCCTATCAATACCAACAATGTCCTGGCAATATCATCCTCTTCTACAAAATCTGAGAAGAGTTGTAACTATTGTAGACGACCTGGGCATGTCATCTCTGAATGCAGGAAATTGCAATATAAGAATAATAAGACTCAAACCAATGTGCCTAAAGGTAAACCATATCATCGTCAAAGTCATGTGGTTGGAGCAGTCACTGAAGAATCTTCACCAACTTTCTCTTTAAGTGATCTTGAGAGCATCTTGAAGCAACTTGCTGCAAGCACTTCCACATCAGCATCTGCCCAAGCATCCGCCCAATCTGCGATCTCGTCAGCTCTCTCCATCACTCCAGGCATTTCGAATTCGTGGTTCTTTAACTCTGGCTGTTGTAATCATATGACAACGTAGTCTAGTTTTTTTGTCTCAAAAACCACCCCTAGCAGAACTTCTGCCATTCACACTGCTGATAACTCTAAATTGCTTATTAGTCATACTGGTGCTATATCCACGCCAAGCCTATCTCTGGTCGATGTTCTTTTGGTTCCTCGACTCACATTGAATCTTATATCTGTTGGTCAGTTATGTGAGCTTGGGTTTACGGTGACATTTTCAGATCATGGTTGCATTGTACAGGATCCACAAACGAGGAAGATCATTGGGACCGGCCATAGAGTGGGTCATTTATTTGAAGTTGTCTTTCTTGAAGTACCATCTATGCTAGTTGCTTGTTATGCTGCCACTGTGCCACAAGTTGTATGGCACTCTAGACTTAGTCATGTCTCTATCTCTCATGTACGTTCATTGATTTCCAGTGGTGTTTTAGGTCAAGTTGATGTTAGTCAAAATAATTGCCAAGCGTGTCAGCTGGCAAAATTTCATGCTTTGCCATTTAATAATAGTGATTCAATTGCCAAAGCTCCTTTTGATCTTATTCATTCAGATATTTGGTGCCCATTTCCTAACCCTACAATGGGAGGGTCACGTTACTTTGTGATATTTGTTGATGATTTCTCCCGATATACATGGATTTACCTCATGAAAAATCGGTCTGAGTTACCTCAGATTTACTATAGCTTTGCTGCAATGGTTTCAACTCACTTTTCCAAGAAAATCAAAATTTTTCGTTCAGATAATGCACAAGAATACAGGGAGAAAAACTTTATGAAATTTCTTGCCGAAAATGGAACTATTTTGCATCATTCATGTCCAGGGACTTCTCAGCAAAATGGTCGGGCAGAGAGAAAGCACAAACATATTCTTGAAGTTATTTGTGCCTTGCTTATTTCAGCTGCTTGTCCAGAATCTTTTTGGGGTGAGGCAGCCCTTACTGTAGTCTACACTATCAACCGCATCCCTACTCTTGTTATTAAGCATAAGTCTCCTTATGAGCGCTTGTACGGTTCTCTGCCACACTATGATGTTCTTCGTGTCTTCGGATGTGCTTGCTTTGTGATGTGACAACCCCATGAGAGAACCAAGCTAGAGCTATGAGCACGGCTATGTTGTTTCCTTGGCTATGGTATCCAAGAAAAAGGATATCGTTGTTGGGATCCCGTATCTAAGCGACTTCGAATTTCTCGTCACGGCGACTTCTGGGAACACAAAATGTTCTCTACACTCTCTGCCTTCCAGACATCAAGGTCAGAATCTCCTTATTTCACCAATGGTGGTGTTGATCTTTTCCCAGATGCTAGTGATTCTCCTATACAAGATTCTGATAATGCACTTGCAGAAGCTTTCGCATCATCTACTGAAGAAGAGAATGATCCTTCTACATGTTCTTCTCATGTATCATTACAACAAGTGGATTCTAATGAGGAAAACTACACTACATTGACACTACGTCGTTCCTCTCGAGTCAGTCAACAACCTTCCCATCTTCAGGACTGTCATTGTTATTCTATGGTTGCAGCCATTCATGAACCTAGTACATTTCGGGAAGCTCAGGGTGATCCCAATTGGTAAAAGGTAATGCAAGATGAACTTCATGCACTACACAAGACACATACCTGGGACTTAGTAGACCTTCCACCTGGAAAAACTACCATAGGATGCAAGTGGGTATATAAGGTGAAAACTCGATCAAATGGCTCACTTGAACGGTATAAAGCTCGCCTTGTCGTAAAGGGGTATAGCCAGGAGTATGGAGTTGACTATGAAGAGACATTCGCACCTGTCGCTCGTCTTACTTTAGTAAGGAGTTTGCTAGCAGTCGCGGGCAGGAAAAAGATGGCAACTATTCTAAATGGATGTCAAGAATGCGTTTCTCAATGGCGATCTGTCAGAGGAAGTCTACATGAAACCTCCACCTGGTTATCCTCATCCTCCAAACAAGGTGTGTCGCTTACGTCGAGCTTTATATGGTCTAAAACAGGCTCCACGAGCTTGGTTTTCCAAGTTTAGTGCTACGGTTCATCGCTTTGGTTTTCACTCCAGCCCACATGATAATGCCCTCTTTATTCGACATACAAATAATGGATATGTTCTCCTGTTATTGTCTGTGGATGATATGATAATCACGGGGGATGATCTATAAGGAATTCAAGACTTTAAACACTTTCTCCATCGAGAATTCGAAATGAAGGATCTTGGATTCCTAAACTACTTCTTAGGACTGGAAGTTTCCTCTGACAAGAAGGGTTACTACATGACACAAGCAAAATATGCTTCTGCTCTTGTGTCTCGAGTTGGGTTGACAGATGATAAAACAACACCTTCTCCTCTTAAGGCTAATGCCAAATTCTCTTCTACAGATGGCACACTATTGAAGGATGCAACATTGTATCCTCAACTAGTTGGGAGTCTCGTCTACCTTACAGTTACAAGACCTGACATAGCCTATGCAGTCCATTTAGTGAGTCAATTCATGGCCGCTCCTCGCACTACATATTACGCTACTGTACTTCGAATCCTTCGTTATATCAAAGGCACGCTATTCCAAGGGCTCCATTTTCCTTTTAACTCTTCTCTAGAGTTAAAAGGTTACTCAGATTCAAATTGGGCAGGTAATCTTACAAGTCGACACTCTACTATTGGATATTGTTTCTTTTTGGGAGACTCTCCAATCTCATGGCGCAGCAAGAAACAGACGCTAGTTGCACGCTCTAGCACCGAAGCAGAGTACCATGCCCTTGCAGATGCAACATCTGAACTTGTGTGGCTACGTTGGTTATTGAAAGATATGGGGATATGTCAACATTCCCCAATAGTAATTCATTGTGATAATCGAAGTGCCATCCAAATTGCTCATAATGACGTCTTCCATGAACGCACTAAACATATAGAGGTTGACTGCCACTTCATTAGGCAACATCTTCTGCGAAACAACTTGTCTCTTGTTTTTGTCTCAAGTGCTGATCAGACTGCTGACATATTTACCAAATCTCACTTGCCAGGCAGGTTTCATCAACTAGTATCCAAACTCAAGATGACTTCTTCTGTTGTAACATCTTGAGTTTGAAGGGGGGTGTTAGAATATGTGAATATCTTGGAAATCTCTTAATTTGTGCTTTCCCTTTTATTTTAGGATGCTATCCTTGATTAGATGATACCGTAATTATTTCATTCCCAAAATATAGTTGGTAGACTTGTGTATTAGCTTCCTGCAACATTAGTTTTGATATACAATAAAAATTATAGTCTTCTCCTCACATTAACTTTTAGACAAAATAAACTAGCATGAATCAAAAGTCAAACCAAGGCGCAAGAATAAACAAAAGGAAGAAACTCAACCTTCCATTTGAAAGCCTAGAAGACGACGTGCTCAAACCAAGATGCTAAACCCAACAACTTCTGAACAAGGGATCAGTTTATACTGAAATAGCAACTTAAGAGGACCGAAAAGGGTGAAGTAATGTCCAACTTAGTCACAAATCAATCGAACACGGGTTGGAACAAGTGATTAGGTTAGTAACGATAATCTAACTCAAGAAATTGCCACTCCAAGAATAAACCAAGATTTCTACTCAATTACACAAACTGTAACCTAGTTATAGTAACCTGAGAACCAACGAAAACATAACTGAGAATTCAGAACCAACCTGAGAACCAACTAATACATAACTGAGAAATTGCAACTCCAAGAATAAACTAAGATTTCTACTCAATTAAACATAACGACAATAAAATTGTAAATTAAGCCGCCCACAATCGAATTTTGAGCAAGTACCATAATAATAGGATGCAAGAAAAATTGAATTTTGAGCAAGTACCACAATGAACGAACACTAAACTCCATGACTGTTCAAACCATCAAAGACCATGACTAAGAATTCAAAACCAAACTTAAGCTTCAAAACCATACTTACAGTTCAGTTGGAGACAGACGGATCTGGGCTTCGGGCCGGCGCCGGTGGAACGAAACCGACAATGGGCGCACGCCGGCAACGATGGAAGCACGAGAGAGGATTGTGCGGACGCCGGCGACGATGGAGCTAGAGAGAGGAGGGTCAGCGACGATGGAGCCAGAGAGAGAAGAAGTCCGGAGCAGTCTGGGGGTGCGGAGGGTGGGGGAGTGTCGAGCTAGCGTAGGGATGAGGGAGCTAGGATGTGTGAGATGAGAACAAATTAGGTTTAGGTTTTGCTATTGACTAGTATTGTGACCGAATTTTATTTTGAAATAGTCACAAAATCGATCTCAGATTTTAATAAAAATAAGTCCTTATTTTTAAATTAAATGAAAAAGTTTGTTAATTTTTGAAAAATTAAAATTTATGACTGATTTTATATCGGTGTGAAAATCGATCATAAAATGTAACTGCATTTCATATTACTTAACTGGCGGTCATAAATTTCTCACGACCTTCTATTGGTCACAAAATTAGTCACAAAATGTGACTGTTTCAAGCGGTCACAAAAAGGCGGTCACAAATTGCAGTATTTCTTGTAGACAAGGTGGTCTTGAGGTTGTGGATTTTTATTCAAAACTGATGGTGATGTGGAGTGAACTGGAGAATTATGCAAAAGTACCACAATGCACATGTGGAAAGTGCGAATGCAAGATCGGAAGGAGAATCATGAAGATGGCGCAAGACGAGAAGACCCATCAATTTTTGATGGGATTAACCAATGAGGTATTCTCAACTATTCGGAGTCAAATTTTGGCACTTGACCCGCTACCCTCTCTCGACGTTATATTTAATTTGGTAACGTAAGAAGAAAATCATAGAAGTGTCATGATGGGAAGAGATAACCGATCAGAAAATATGGTGGCGTTTGCAACTAGAGAGCACATGAACGAAAGACCATCTTGTAGGCACTGTGGGTGGTACGGACACGACGAAGCAAACTGTTATGCACTTATTGGCTACCCACCTAACTAGGGCAGCCGTGGCAGAGGGCGAGGCAGCCAAGGCGGTGGCCGAGCACACAGAGGAGGTAGAAACAGCAGTGGACGTGGGCGCAGAGCTAGGCGTGAGACTGTGCAGTCGGTTCAGGCGCTAAGCGCAGACCTGAGCACAGCAACCTGTGGCCCAGCCAACTCAGGTAGTCACAACCCAACTATTTTTGGCCCAACAGCCACAGCTTCAGCTGCTTTCAGCCCAGCAGTCACGACCCAGCACCAGGAACAGGCGTTCCAGGACTGAAGTAGGATCAATTACAAAGATTACTCAGCCTCATTGAGAGCCCAAAACCAGGTTTTGAGAAAATTTCAGGTAAAACATCTTGGATGTTTGATAGCGGAGCATCATGCCACATGACAGGAGACCCGAATCTAATTCAAGAAATCAAGAAAATTGATTCAATTGCTATAGGAATGCCAAACGGGACGCACACCCTTGCAAGCAAAGAAGGGTTCGTGGTGTTGGGTGGACGGATCAAACTTGATAAAGTCTTATATGTTCCTTCCCTGAACTGCAACCTTATATCCATTGCAAAATTGTGCAAAGAATTAAATTGTAGTGTGACATTTTATGATGAATTTTATGTCTTGCAGGATCATATTTTGAGGACTCCGATTGGTGTGGGTAAGCAAAGCGGAGGAGTCTACTTCTTCACAACGAGATCAGTGGAAGAGAAGCAAGTGAACGCGGTCAGTTCAATTGACTTATAGCATGGGAGACTGGGGCACCCCTCACATGAAGTTTTATCCTATTTATCTGGTAGTTTAAGCATCAATTTTGATAAAAATAAAGAAGATGCATGTGAAACATGCCATCGTGCAAAGCAAACTAGAAATTGTTTTTCCTTGAGTTCTAGTAAAGCTGAAAGGATCTTTCACCTTATTCATTATGATATTTGGGGACCGTATCAGGAATCCTCATCCAATGGAGCCCATTATTTCCTTACCATTGTGGATGATGTGAGTCGGGCCACTTGGGCCTATTTGATGGCTCACAAGGGAGAGACAAGTCATTTCTTAAAGGAGTTTATAGCCATGGTCAAAAACCAATTTGAAACCAGTGTCAAAATTGTGAGAAGTGACAATGGGTCGGAATTCACATCCAAACCCATGCAACAATTTTATCATGACCATGATATTATACGACAAAGTAGTTGTGTCAAAACACCACAACAAAATGGGAAAGTCGAGCGAAAGCATGGGCATGTCCTAAATGTAGCAAGAGCCCTCCTCTTTCAAGCCAATTTGCCCATAAAATTCTGGGGTGAGTGTGTGCTAGCGGCTGTGCATCTCATTAATCGAACACCAAGTAAGGTCCTAGAAAGAAAAACACCATTTGAGGTTCTCTATAAAAAGAATCCCTCTTATGATCATATTCGAGTTTTTGGGTCATTATGCTTTGTACAAAATAAACGGATCAATGACAAGTTTGCACCAAGGGGGAGAAAGTGTGTATTTTTAGGTTAACCATTTGGGTAAAGGGCTGGAAAGTGTTTGATCTAGAAACCCACAAATTTTTTGTATCCCGAGATGTTATATTTCATGGACATAATTTCCCCTATGCCATCAGCACTGTCTCGGCACCATCTTCTTCATCTCCCGGTCTGCTCGCCTTTGACAAGGTTGATTTGTGCACCCCCAGCCTATAGCTCAATCAACCGAGATCTGTGATGTTGATAGCCCAGCATCTCAGCCCGTTACTGAGCCCAGTCCCCTTGCTAGGGGGAGTCCACGGCCTGTACCCAGTCCTGGATAGGACCATAGCCCAGCTGCTTCACACATTGAAGCTCAGTCCAGTTCGGCACAACTTCAGCCCCTCGCCAGCACTGGGTCAGGCCCGGAACCTGGCCCCTTCACCGAATTAGGCCCTGTTGCGCCCCCTAACACCAGCGAAGATGCGGCCCAGTCTGTGTCGCCTCCCCCAAAAAACCAATCATCCTTGCGGCGAACGGGGCGGCCCAGTTTGAAGCCTGTAAAATATGATGACTACCTGTGCTACAATGTAAGGACCATTGATCCCACTCTTCAAGACTCCTCCTCCTCTGCTGTCTCACATTCAAAAGGATCCTCAGGTACGCGATATCCTTTGGCAAATTATGTCACATCTACTAAATTTTCACCTATGCATCAACAATTTTTAGCTGCTATAACACGGGTTGTTGAGCCCACATATTTTCATGAAGCTATGAAAGATGCAAAGTGGCGTCAGGCCATGGCTGAGGAGATTGAGGCTCTCGAAAAGAATGCCACCTAGTCGCTTGAAGATCTACCAGTGGGCAAGAAACCCATCAGCTGCAAGTGGGTCTATCGCATCAAGTACAATGCTGATGGGAGCATTCAGCGATACAAGGCAAGATTGGTAATTCGTGGAGACCACCAGGTTGAAGGCTTCGACTACAATGGAACATTTGTTCCAGTTGCCAAAATGACAAGTGTGCGAATATTCTTATCTGTGGCCGTAGCGAAAGGATGGGAGCTTCACCAACTCGATGTTAACAACGCCTTCCTCCATGGTGACTTGGATGAAGAAGTATACATGCGTCTGCCCCCAGGTTTCCGCTCCAACGATCCCACCAAGGTATGCCGTCTGAAGAGGTCGTTGTATGGTCTTGCCAAGCCTCACGACAATGGTTCGCCCAGTAATCCAGTAAGCTCAGTGAGTATGGCTTTGTTCGTACCTATGCCGACTACTCACTATTTATTTATCGACCGCAAGATGTTTTTATGGGCCTACTTGTTTATGTGGATGACATAGTTCTAGCTTCCAATAATACTGCTGCCTCTCACAAATTCAAGGCATATCTTCATGACTGCTTCAGTATTAAGGACTTAGGGCCTTTAAAATATTTTCTTGGCATTGAAATAGCTCGTGGGTCCAAAGGCACATTTCTTTGTTAGCGCAAGTATGCACTTGAAATAATTGAAGAATGTGGACTTCTCGGAGCTAAGCCTGCCGATTCTCTCATCGAAGAAAACCACAAGTTAGCCTTAGCCACCGGCCGGGAACTTCATGATGCTACGCGTTACCGCAGATTGGTAGCGCGTCTCATTTATCTCACTCTAACTTGGCCTGAGTTAACCTATGCTGTCCATGTACTGTCTTAGTTCATGCAGTCACCACGGGAGGAACACATGGATGCTGCACGAAGGGTAGTGCGTTATCTTAAAGGTACTGCAGGTGATGGACTTTTTCTTCATGCTAAGAACAATTTCCAAGTCTACGGCTAATGCAACTCTGATTGGGGTGCCTGCCCTCTTTCGCGTCGGTCTCTTACTAGCTACTTCGTCACTCTTGGCGGTTCACCTATATCTTGTAGTACTAAGAAGCAAGCCACAGTTTCTCGTTCTTCAGCCGAAGCTGAATATCATGCCATGGCGGTTGCCACTAGCGAACTCATTTGGATTCGTACTTTCCTTGCCGCCCTTGGGGTTTTTCATCTACAGCCCATCAAGCTCTTTTGCGATAGCCAGGCGGCCTTACATATCGCCAAAAATCCCATGTTTTATGATAGGACCAAGCACATCGAAATTGACTATCATTTTGTACGTGAGAAACTTGTGTCTGGTCTCCTCAGTTTTGGGCACATATCGTCTCAACACCAACCTGCCAATATTCTCACTAAGGCTCTTGGCAAGCGACAGTTCCGGTATTTGAAAGGCAAGTTGGGCATGATCATCCTCCATGCTCCAACTTGAGGGGGAGTGATAAGGAAATCACCTCCTTGAAATATTATTTGGTCATAATTTAGTAGGTGTATCTTGGAGATATTATTTTGTTAATCAACTACTAGATGTAATTTAGAATACTTAGCTTTCTTGCTTTCCAAGTCATAGACGTAACCAGAGTTTCTCATGTATTTAAGCTACAGCAAACAATTGTATTAGGCAATGGAGAAAAATACAGAAACGCACGGCCATAGCAATTCACGGTCAAAGCTTGCCTAATTCTTCTTTCCTCAATTTTTCTTCTATCAATTCCTTCAAACACCTTCTCAATCTGCCTCCATGTCTCTCTAAAAGTCAATCAAGTTCACCTAATTAAACCACAAAAATGGCACACATGAAGGTCTTGATCTTCGCTGCTGTGGTGGCCGTGCTAGCTCTGGCAGTCTCTGCACATGACTTCAAGAGGGCTCCGACGCCGTTGCCATCAATGGGGAAAGGTGTCGCATTCTCGTTGCCTATCTCTGTTGCTGTGATTGTCTCTTCATTGCTTGTCTCCTTCACTACGGCCTTCAACTACTAGATTATTATACTTCTTCATGATCTGTTGATTTAATTGCTTTCTGAGACTGTTTTGGAGGGTTTGTATTTTTATATTGGATAAAGAGTGAGCTTCAAGAGAAGTTCTTGTTGGCGCATTCATGTAATTACTTTGATATATACACAGGGGACGTATACTAGCATGCATGTATACTTAAGGCGGTCGTAATATGCACACATGCTTTTATGAGTACACTCCTGCGGTCTTTTGTTCTCATTACAACGCTTGCAATTTATAGGGGTTTTCTTTTTTTTTTTCCCCCACTTGTTTTGTTTTGTGATCAATGCCTATTAGTTCAATTGATCAAGTGTGTAATTACGTAGGACCCTGTTTGGCAACAACTGTCAGCTGATTGTTGTTAGCTGTTTGCATTAGCGGTTGGTGTTAGCTATTTCTACTGGCTGAGTGTATTAGCTATTTGTAAAAAAGTGTGTTGGAATTGGCTATTTACATAAGAGTTCTTCGATAAAATTTTTTTTCTATCCCTAACTCTATTTCATTATTTATATACAAATGATTTTTATTCTTTAGTATTCAATTTTCTTTTCAATATTTATGAATTAAAATGAATTATCATGTACAATAACATTTATTCATGAAGTTTTGTACTGTCAATTGTAATTATTTTTATCTAATCTTCTAAAGTAAAATTTATACAACATCTACGATCCGTAACATTATTTCCTTTTATTTGGACATAGTTTTTATTTATTAGTAGTCCATTTTTATTTTTCAATACGAGGTAAAGTTTATGTGATATTAAAATATTTATTATATAAAATTAATTGGCATAAATGATTTAACCTTTTTGCTAGAAATGGCAATTGATGTAATTTTGATCAACCCTTAGGTATTTTGGTCTTTTGGAAACCAAAATCCAAACGGCCATTCCAAAGGACTACTTGGTTTGGCTTTTTGATAAAAGACTTTTTGGGACCAAAAAGTTATTTCAAGCAGCTAGTAATTAACTATCTAAAACAACAGTTTGACTCAGTCAATAAATCAAAATGCTTCAAAGCCAATTCTTACAAAAAAAACTATCCTTATGTTGGAGACCATAAATAAAATTCCACGGCCACATTCATCTTCCCAATTTGTTAGGCTTTTTGATCTCCTCAGCTTTGAATCTGTCAACGTACCCAAAATTTCATCGTCATGGGAACAAGTAATGCAATTAGTATAAACTAGCATTGGAAGCAGAAACCAAAGAAATATCAAAATGAGCTGGTCTCTTACCATGAAGCCTCCTCCCGAATCAAAATCACCCTTTAACTGACTTAGTCGTTTGCATGGTGCTTCATAAAACCAAGCTTATTTGTAGGGGTCATAATTATAGTCCCCAACAATTGACAAGTAGTGTTTAGGGACATATATGTTGTACGATTATAATCACAACAACTTCATTTGGCCTTTGCAAAGATCATGCAAGAATCAATTCCTCGTTTCATTGGAAACAAATAACTATCTAAGCTATCAACATAATTTTTATAATTTTTAAAATTGGTTTAGTTTGTATTCAGCTTATTCATTTGAATAATGCTTATACACATAATCATTTTAGATGCACTTGAAGATGATTATAGTTTTTTTACGTGAAATAATGGGCCTCCCCTAGATCCTCCAAGGTTTGCGACTTGGCCTATTTATGGTCATGGTTTGGGTAAATATGTAGACTTGCCATCACTTGTAGCCAAACTTTTTTGCATGAGTCACGCTCTTTCAACCTCTAGTATAGATTTGATAAGGATACGTCGGGTTTGATGGGTTTTGAGATGGACGATTATAGACAGAAGTGACCTACTGGTTTAAGTCTATTTCGTCATGGCTCATGAGTAGGTGCACAATTGAGGCAAGAGGAGCTCAAGACAACTAGGGTTCATAACCATTTGTTGTAGTCAAATTGGAACTAGGGTATCAGGTCCATCTTGAAGCTTGTGGAGCTTGAGGAACTTTGGCTAAGCCTCAAGCATAAATCCAAACTACTTGCGCTAGACTATGCTGGCAAAATTTTGTCCAACCTAAGTATCTAGATTTATCTAAGATAGAAAAAATCAAGTATAATTATGGATTTTTCTTTCAAATGTTAAATTCGAACACAAGATTTTCATATTTTATAGTCTGAACCTAATTTTGACCTAAAAGTTGACTTGTTATCTATGCCTCTACACGTCGACTTGAAAAGTTTCTTCAATGTTCCGCAATAAAGAAAGTTCATTTCCAATTTCATTGTCAATCTAAGAAACAAAAAGTGGAACAAACTTATGGTAATTCTAATGTTAATTCAATTCAGCAACATAAATTGTTAAAGAAAAAAATCAAGCTGAGTGGACCGATGCTAATCTCAAGCCCAACCCAGAAATATTTAGAACTAGTTGGGGGTCAATTTGACTCAAGGTCGTGTTTAACATTGATGACTCAACAATTTGAGTGTTTGATTTACAACCCTAGTTGTGAGTCATGACATTGACAAGGATGAGATTAAGTTGGCAGTTTTGCCAAAATTTCCCATTTACTCTCTCGTACTTTCCTGCAACACGTCTTCTGATCTTCAAGCTATACTTCTTTAATTAATTCTGCATCTTTATGTAAACAAAAAGGAAAATAATAGGTGCCTTTGGGCCTCAAAAAGATAATTCCATCTCGAAAACTAGGAACCCCTAACCCTAGTTTTGTGTGAGCCTTTGCCCTTCTTTCGATTAGGTTGTAGTCATCTGACTTCCCACCGATGCTGTTGGGTTTGTTGTTGTCTTTGGTTGGGGCCCTCTCGCTTTTTGACCTTGCGTATTCCCTCTAGTATTGGGCGCAGCCATTACTTGAACCCCACGTTAAACTCATAAGACATGGCATGTGGCGTGGCAGAATCTCACATTAACAATTGATGAAGAAAAGGTGATTATTGTGGACGATGAAGAAGATGATGCGAAGAACGAGTAGATTGCCCTGTGTTTTCTTGGACATCTGCATATTGATGTTTCTTTTAATGCTAGGGCCATTCAATCGATAATACATAATATATGGAAGCTAGCTAAATGCCTGCAGGTTGTTTTTTTGCCTTCCAGTTCTTCAGTCATGCTGATAACGATTATGTTTTGAATGAAGGTTTATAGAACATATGATAATGCTAGAGATTCCCTCTAAGGTGGAATTTACAATGGCACATTTTTAGGTCAAAGCTTATGATGTCTCAAGTAAGAAGCAAACAACCCCCTTTGCTCGGTAGCTCGCTTCTAATACTGGTGAATTGGTCCATTGCGATAACATAATATGATGGAGGTGGATAAAGCTCTATGTTTTAGGGCAGACATTGACATCTCTAAGCCACTTCAACGAGGTATCAACGTCATGATCACCAAAAAACCAATCTGGTTCCGGTTTGAATTCATCAAAAGCCCTGATTTTTGCTATGTTTGTGGTAAGTTAGGGCATGTCTTGAAGGGCTATAAGACCATTGAAGCTGAAGAAGGAGACCCTAACTTACAATATGGTGCATGGCTACGAGCTTCCCCATTGGAGTCCCGTAGGTTCAGTGCTGAATACTAGCTGTTAGAGGGGGAAAAAACTGTTTTCGGCCTTCTACAAGTCGAAGGCTCAACCCCAGGTTCATGCAAAACTTATAATTGATAACCCCATGTCTGAGAACAAGGGTGGGCACGAGGGATTGATTAATGACAATGGGTCTTCGAATATAAGGTTGTTGTGGTTATTGGCGGAGAAGTTTCAAATGCAAGCAAAATGACGCTCAACCTCCCAAAGATAGAGACCAAAATGCACCATGAGTATACTTTGTCTAAACTGTCGGGGTTTAGGCACGAACGAGGTAGTTTCTGATCTTTGTTGATTTCTACGAAGACTTGCACCTTAGGTGGCCTTCCTTTCAGAGATCAAGAAAAAAGATTGAAATAGCGGACCTTTTGCGCGAACTTGGTATTTTCGTGTTGTTTTCGTTGACGCAAGGGAACGGTCTGGTGTTCTGGGTCTCCTTTGGGAAACAAAGGTGAATGTTGATTTTCTTTCTTGCTTCCTACACCATACAGATGTTACTGCTCAATAGGATAGTGACGTATTACGTAATGGTTTAGCGACATTTACGGCTAGTTGAAGGGGAACTAAAATGGAAAAATGTTGAGCTAATCTCTGACTTGAAAACCTGCTCTAGTCTACCATGGCTTGTTGGTGGAATCTTAATGAAATTTTTTGCCCTAGCGAGAAGAAGAGACGCCTCCAAAATCTCAATCTCCCGCTGACAGCTTTAGAGATTCCTTCATTGATAATGGGCTCTATGACATTGGCTGCTCCGGTTATGACTTTACTTGGTGGAACTACCAAGAGAGCGGTATCGTGGTTGAGGAAAGGTTGAAATTCTTCTGTGCTAATACTTACTAGTCTCTAATTTTCCCTAATGCTTAATGTCTCATGTTGATTTTGATACATTTGACCGCCTCAATATCCTTCTAAAATGCAATCCCAATATAGATGAACAGAGCTGGCATAAGAAACAATTGCATTCTGAGAACATGTGGTTCATGGACCATCCCCACAAGGTTATTGTTGCCTGGGGTTCAACCTCTTCTCACCCAAATGTTGCGTAAAATCTCATCTCTTGGCTGGACAATTTTTTCTAAGGAGCTCATCAAATGGAACTGGACACTTTTGGTCATGTGGGCAGTTAAATCCAAAAGCTTGAGTCTCAAATAAGGTGTGATAATGATGCTATCAGTGGATTCCATACGCTTGGACAGATTAGGGAATGGAGGAAAAAAGAGGAAATTCTTTGGTGGTAGAGGGCGCGCTCGGATGACCTTAAGTATGAGGATGTTAATACCCAGTGGTTCTAATCTAGAGCTAAGGTGAGGAGGGCTAAAAATGCTATAACTAGGCTATTGGATGCTAATGGTGTGTGGCGCAGTAGGAATGATACTTTGTTCATTCATTTGCTTCCTCACAAGTTGCTGACAATAAGGATGTACTTTCTTACATTCCACCCAGAGTCACCCCAGTAATGAATGCTTCTCTCTATTGACTGTATGTTCGTGAGGGAACTATTATGCCTTAAAACATAATTTACAAAGCGGTTGGCTTGGATGGATGAACTCGTTCCTCTTCTAAAAATTTTGGTATTGTATCGGTGATCACGTCTCTAAATTGTTTTGTTTGTCCTTAAAGGCATTTGACCTCTCCTAAGCTTAATCAAACTTTTGTCACCCTCATTCCTAAAAAAACTGAAGTCATAACAAATTTCATAACTTCGACCCATCAACCTCTATAATGCAGTCTATAAATTAGTCACTAAGGTAATCGCCAATCGCTTGAAGCCTTTCTTGCCTTCCATTATCTCTATCACTTAGGATTCCTTCAGTCAGGGGCATTAGATCTCTGATAACATCCTCATAGCCTTTGAGATCTTGCATACTATGAGAGGGGACACTTGCTTGAGTGGTTCTATGGCTGTCAAGCTGGATATTATAATGCATTTGATAGAGTTAAGGGGCCCTTTTTGTATGGTCTGATGTTGAAACTGGGTGTTAAACCAGAGTGGGTTGACCTTTTCATGGGTTGTGTTAAGTCAACTTCTTTTTCCTTTTTTATCAATGGCTATTGCAGTGGTCATGTTATCCCGAGTAGAGGCATGTGACAAGGTCTAACTAGTGTTCTAAGGAGAATAGTCGAAAGGACAACACTCTGAGGTTATAGCCTGTATGCCTCTGCTCCTATATCTCTCATCTACTATTCGCAAAGATCTTGTTCAAGTTGGCATCCTTAAGGACATACTATTCAAATATGAAATTTAATAAAGGGGTTTTAGCTGAAAGCATGAATCAAATCACACTCATTTCAGATATCAAGGAGCTCTTATCGCATGACAAAAATTTATGAGCTCTTACTTTTTTGGGTCACTTGCAGAAAAAGCCGTTGCCGTTCTTGTTACTGGCAGATTGTCTTAAAAAATGTATGCCGAGGTGGATCGCAAGGTTGGTTTCCAGGGCGGGAAAGGAGGTGTTGATAAAGGCTGTCACCAAGCTATATCCCAACCTACATTATGAGCGTTTTCAAGCTCACGAAGAAGATGCGCTAGACTATTCAATCCTCGATTGTTTTTTTCTGGTGGGGTTATAATTAGGAGAATCGAATGATTGATTGGATTAGCTTGTTGAAGTGTGCAAATTGAAAGATGATGGGGGAACTCGTTTTTAGAGATATGAAGGCCCTCAATGATGCCATACTAGCAAAAAAGGTATGGATGCTTATTAAGGATAATAAGCCGCGAGTGGCTCGATCTTAAGCACTCTAAATCATCTAAATGGCAACATTTTTGGTGCCCCTCTTGGGACCTGGTCTAATTATACTTGGCATTGCTTATTTAGGCCTAGGGATGCTGCCTCTGGGCGTCTTGCTGGCTTATAGATGATGGTCATTCTTTAATATTTGGTACAGTACGGGGTTACATCATCCAAGATCCTTCTAGACCATTTCTCCACATTCTGTGTCCTTTAACAATTGTAAGGTTAGTGGCCTAATTGATCATGCTAATGGTAGCTGGCGTCAATCATTGATTAATCATATTTTTCTTCCTTGTGTGCCAAGCTTATTATAAATATCCCACTCTTTGAATCTTAGTCCTTGGATAAATTAATATGGGACGATAATCTGCAATCCTCATTTACTATTCATTCAGCATACCCTATGGTTGGGGTGTTTAGCTTCTACACTTCACATTTATAAAAGTCACAGTTGCTGAATGTAGGAATTAAACTGAGCTACTTAATCCTTTTTATAGATGCAATATCCACATGCACTAATCTAGCATGCCATAAAGAAATAGACTCCACAATATAAGCAACATAAGTATTCATCTTTATTCTTAGCAATAAGATTAAGAAAAAAGCCCCCTAGCACAATAAAATTAAAAAAAAAAAACCTTTCCCATAAATTCTGCACACTTGTTGAGTACAACTTCACTGGGATCAAAAGTAACTCTAACTCAAATCATGTTTAGAACATTAGCAAAAATAAGGTTTCTATGAATATCTGGAGCACGAAGTACATTTTAAACAAAAAAAAAAATTTTTCAAAATTTTGTTTAAGAGAAATCTTACCGTTACAAATAATTGACACTGAAAATAGAATTACCTACAAACACAAATTCAGCTTTAGCAACTTTTTCATACTCTTGAAAAAGCTCCCTATTTGTGCATGGGTCGAGTGGCTCCAAAATCGACCACCCACTCAACTATGTTGCTTACCATGTTATCTCTGATGCCACGACAACAATGACATGTTCAATGAGATTAGTTTGAACTTTGTTTTCCTTGGATTTGTCACCCACAGGTTTGAACCCTTTATGACACTCTTTTGCCGGATGTCTATATTTGCTGCATGCAGAACACTTCCCTTCAAACTTCTACCAATTGGATACTTTCCCCCTTGAACTTGTCACTTTGCCTCTTCTCATATAATTAATTTGGTCCCTTCCTTCTTGGTCTTTCGCTCCTGTCGAACTCTGAACCATTCTTGGACTCAACCAGAGTAGCAGCAAATGAAGAGTGACCTGAACTCTTTCCCTTGTATGATTAATCAATTATGGAAGTTTAAGATCCCTTTGCTTGTGTTTCATGTCGCTAACATAGTTAGACCAAGAAGGAGGTAGTTTATTTAGTAGGAAATTGGCTTGAAAATGCCACAAATGATCATACCCTTACCAAGATTTAAGTACATAAATTCTCATACTCATTAACTGGTTCAAGAACAGGTTTGTCATTAGACATTTTAATTGATAGCCACCAACAACAAGCATACTTCCTAATCCTAGTACCATGCATAGTTAACTTAAGAGTCTCCTAAATTTTCACGACACTTTGCATCTTATTATAAACATGGCACATTGAATTAGCGTATAATGTGAAAGCAAGTCACAACAAGTTTTATTATCCTTCTCATAAATTCTTTATGATCCTTTAGGAGCCTCTTCAGCAGTTAAGGGATAATTAACCCCAGATTGAGTAAGCAAGAATTATATTTTATTAGCCTACCCATGACAGTTATTCCCCTTCAACTTACGCAGATCAGGCAAGCACAACTGTTCATGCTAAAAATATGCTATTTTCATGATATCTTTATACCTGATTTATGCTCAAAATAATTGTTATATTTAGATTTTTTATTTGATTTTATTTTATTTTGCAGGTATTGAATAATTCGGAAAAATGCGAAAAAAAGATGAAAAAATACTGAAAATGAAGCATTGGGCCAGATTGACTCGAACCCGATGCAAAATCCTTAGCCCATTTTCTTTTATAACCCAGAAAAAAAGGAAAAACCCCAATAAAGAGAAGTCAAACATCACGCGCACAGCACGTGACTCATTTTGCCCCCTAACTCTTATTTTTTCTCTCCTCTCTCTCGGCTTTTAGACCCCCGAAAACCCAAGGGGAACCCAAGACACCCATGAACCTCACACCCTCATCTGTCTTCTTCATCCCATCTCTCTCTCTCTCGATCGAACTCCAGCTACCATGCCACCTTCATCCTCATCAACCATCGACGCTCCACGCGCTACGGGCACACCCACATCATCATCCCCATCTCGACCGTCCACGATATCACGCGAATGACGGGTTGCGATTGAGTTGGGTTCAACTATAAAGTGGAGGCAGTTGCAATCAAAGCTAGGTAATTAGGTATAATCTAGTTTTTAATTTCAAGTTTTAGGTTTAATTTTAGGATATTTTTGTTTTAATTTCAGTATTAGTAATTTAGCGTTTGATTCTCGTTTCTTCTGTTTTGAACTCGATTTTAGATGCGTTTTTTGGGGCTTTAATTTCATGTAATTGAACTTTATTTTGATAATCTAGAGTAGACATTCATGATTTTAGCTTGCAAACGTAGTGTTTTAGCTCAGGTTTGATTGATTTCGATGTATTTTCCTTCCCCTGTTTTCGTTCTGTTAGAGCTAGGAAATGGTGATTCCGCTATTTTTAATGGGTTTTGAAGTTCGTTTTTGATTTTTTGGGTCAATGGATGGCCAAAATCTTGTTTTCGCTCCACCGTTCTAGTCTGAGTTGGTTGCTAAGTTTCGGGCCTTCATGAAGGCAATAGGTTTAGGGCTGCGTTTGTGGCATCCAGGTTAAGCTCTGCTTCAGGATGGGATTTTATTGGGTCGAGCTCAGTGAGCCAGGCAACCCAGGAAGTCCTGCCATGCTCTTCTTCCCTTTCTTCTTCCTATCTCTATTAGACTCGTTCTGGGAAGTTGTGCTTTGCTGTTGCAACTCCTAATTTGTTCATGGTCTAGGTTGCTGCTTGTTTATTTCAATTGGTTTTTTGCTTGTTTAATGCCCTTAGTTCTTTTGATGTTTTATGTACTTCGAATATTACTCATTTTAAGTGTAATGATCTAATCTGAACTTTAGGGAATTCAGTCCTTTATAGTATAATTAGATGTATTTACGACTAGTGTTTAGGTTGATATAGATAATTCTGCCTATTTTAGGATAATTTAATTGATCGTGACCTCATTCTCATCGTCGTCCCTGTGGAGACGACCCTCAAGTACTACGACGATAGTCGTATACTTGCGGCATTTTATTTTTCATTCGAAATTATCCAACAACAATGCAACAAACATATTTGTTGATTTAGCCATTAGTCGCATCAAAAATTCAATTTTAGATTGTTAGAAAAATAGATAGGGAATGTGATTAATGACCAAATAACAAACTTATCTAATAGGTGAAAGACAAGAAGTCGTAGCTTGAAAAAGCACAACCCTAGAATTGAATTTACTCCCCCCACAACACATCAAGGACCCATGTGCACGATCTCTGGGGATAAAAGGCAATTTGTTCAATCCATGTACGAGAATGAACAAAGGTGAGAACCTTCGAATAGTACTTAGTAGACTAGAAGAAAGAGTAATAGAATAGTGAATGGATATTCTTTTCTGGCAACTACAACTGAAAACTAGATTTATAGGCAAACAAGAGGCTCAATAGAACAAGAACAAGAATGACTGATTTCGTGAAGAGAATAATGCAAAGCAATATTTTAGGTTGGAATAAATGCGCTAATAATCACAATAAATAATAATGGTGAGTCATCGAGAATAAAAGACGCTGACCTAGCTTACCTCCAAAAACATATCCATGGGAAGTAAGCATGTAAAAACCCATGAGGTAAATGTAAATCTATCCACGTGAGATGCAAGAAGGATGTTGGGAAACAAGAAGCTTTTCTTTCTCATGTTTAAAGCATATATCTAACATACTAAGCTAAAGAAAGGCACACATGAAGATGAAGGTGTTGATATTGGCTGGCGTTGTGGTGGTGGTGCTAGCGGCAAAAGCGTCAGCACAGGACTTCGTGATGTCTCCAGCACCATGGCCGACGAAGGCCATGCCACTGTCCATGGAGAGGGAGTAGTTTTCCCACTGCCTGTGTATGTTGTTGTTCCCGTCTCATCATTGCTCGTGTCCTTCGCTGTTGCTTTCAAATGTAGATGGTTTTCTCTCTCCTTTCTCCACTGTTGTTAGTCTTGGTTTAGAGAGAGAGTCATAGTACTTTTAATGATTTCTTCTTTTGTTTTTTGAGAATATTTTAGGTTTGTAGTTTTTATTTTTTTATCTACAAAATGAGCTTCATCAGCATGTTTTCTTCAGATTTTCATCTAATTAGTTTTGATACATATATTGATGACATATGCATGCATATAATGGAACTCAGTCACTATATTTACATAATATTATATTTTTTTTCCCTTATAGTTGTTTTTCCCCCCATAATTCTTCATGTTGCACACTCACAATATACTTTGGTTTTACATTTGTTTTGTTATGTCAATGCTAGCTAGATCGAGTGCAACTTATATGGAACTAAACTTATTTTATATCCATTGTAAGTTACAACTCGTGCCGATGACATAATGATTATGATCACCAACAAGTTCATTATATTTAAGCTTGCAACAAACATACCACAATCAGTGCTTAACTTTACTAGATCCAAACTACATAATCTATCAGCATAGTTACACCAATATCATTACAGTTTAAAACAATTGAAGTCAAATTCCAAAAGTATTTTTTGCAAGTTTTGATGTTGGTTTAGATTTCACTGTCATGCACCCGCAAGTCTAAATAAAGATGCCTACATGCATACCTGAAATTAGCATAAAATGAATTTTCATCTCCTCTAGGGGTTCTATCTCAGGAAAAACATTGCTATATAACAAGCTAAGCACCTTTAGCCCCAAGTGGCTAAAGAGTAGCATTTCCAAGCACTGCCAGGGGCTGCACCTTAGGAGAATACATCATTCACACCAAGTGGTTAAAGGGTTGCACTTCCAACCTTCACAATGGGCTTGACCCGAGGAGAATGCACCAGCTAAGAGATCGTGCTTTTTACCTCTGCAAAGGATTGTGCCCTAGGAGAATCCTCCTTTAGCCCCAACTAGCTAAAGGGTTGCGCTTTAGCAAACTTAACGCGTTTAGCCCTCCTAGCCAAAGGAGTGCGCTCCCAATCTCTTATATAGCATTGTCATAGAAGCATGCTAGCCGTTCGCATAACTTAGGACTTTTAGTCCCCAGTGACTAGAAGATCGGACTCCCAATCTCCTATACAGTGGTTACGCAAGTGAACACTACACTTTAATAGACTTAGCAACTTTAGCCTTTAGTGGATAAAGGCCAAGGATCCAACTCTCAATTTTCTAGATGATGTCACTATAGGAGAACGCTACCATTTGGCAAAGTTAGCACCTTCAGCCCTTAGCGGCTAAAGGATTACACATCCAATCTCCTATATGACATCGCCACTAGAGAATATTGCCCTTTAGCAAACCTAGCACCATCAGCCATTGGCGGTTAAAGACTCGCACTTTTGATCTGGGCGTTGCCATAGGAGAACACTGTCGTTTAGCAAATCAAGCACGTTTGGCTACTAGGTGCTAAAGGGCCATACTCTCCATTTCCTCTAAGGCTATGTCCAAGGAGAATACTGCCACAGCGAACCATACACCTTTTGCCCCCCAACGGTTAAAGGGTTGTGCATACAACCACCTCTAGGGAATTATGTCCTAGGGGACACTACTACTTTTCAAACCTTACACCTTAAGCCCTAGGGTTTAAGGGTTGCGTCTTCTTCCTTCTCTAACGGTTACACCCTAAGAGAACGCTGCCTTTGTTTTCAATCTTCTCACCCCTAGCCCCAAGAACGTGAGGTTCACGCACGCAACAACAACAAGGCAAGCAAACAAATTAGGTAAAGCGATCCCTCAAAGAGGACATCTCATTAACCAAGACAATATGTTACTAGTTCAGAGTACTACTAGCATGGCCTTAATACTACGACAAGCTACAATGTGTGGGAAGTTAATCTTCAGGTCCCCCAAGGTATAAGGCAGTGATAATTTTAGGACTGAGTTTTTGGAGCAAATATTTTAGTACCTCGAAATTTAGAACCGAATATTTAGGTGCTCTTTGTATTTTCTATACCCCCTAAATTTTTAAAATTTACATTTTTAATCCTATTCCTTAAAACTTTGCTTTTGAAAATTTTAATTTTGTGCATGTGAAAATTTTCTCATAAAGATTACTTGAAGCCCTCTTTTAATTGATATCAGTGCCACGTGGCCAAAAATAATTAAGAAAATTAAGTTAATTACTAGTTGATTAAGCTAATTAATAGTGGTTAATACTTGAATCATCATCTACTTGTTCTACTCCTAGTTATTCACATATTGTGCACTAACCAAAAAGAACCACTTCAGTAGCATGGCGATTAAACTATATCACTAGTATAGTTTTAGAATTAAAAGCGAAATTCATTTCTTTTGCAAAATATTAAAATCGAAAAAGAAATTGGAGAAAAATCAACTAAAGAATCATTTGAAAAGGCAGAGAAAAAACAAGAGAATGAATTGAGGGGGAAAACAGGGGTTTCAAGCTCTTATATTTATGTGTTGTACTTTCACTATTTCTTCTTTTAAGGCCATAAACTTTTCCAGTATTATACTGAGACGAAGGCAGATCGTGAAAGTGGCATCATCACTTGTTACACTCTTGTGCTTGTTGGGAAGAAATTATTGTAATTTCTTTATATTTTTTCTCTATAAATAGTGGTATCTTTAATTTTATATAGTAGTTTAACCATCTTTTTTTTAAAATTCTTAATCACAGTGTCATAATTATCGATCTTAATTTAGATCTCGTATTTTCTCCATTTTAGAATATGTTTTTCTTTCCTTTTTCCTATTCCTACACCATTTGAAATCAAAGTTTTGCTATTCGTTAATACAAATTATTCAAATAAGATTGAAGTTCCATATTACATGTTTCCCGCTTTTTATTTTATTATTTATAAGCTTTTTCCATGAAATTGATACACATGCATGTTATTTAAAGATGTTGCTTTGGATTATTGACGTCACTGCGGATATTTGTAGAAGTTTGGCTTTTTACTGCAATCGTCATCCTTTGCAGTTATCATTTGCATCACAGGTTCGCTCATCCTCTTATTGGTTAATGTTAGTAACCTGACAGTATGCTCCACCACTAGTAGTAGAGCATTTGTTATTCCATGACCACCAACCTATTTCAGGCTTTATTTTTAATCACCGGTTAGATTGGATGTGTTCTCCAACTCAATTTCTTATTCCCATGCATCCCTTCCGTTAATTTTTTTATATCAATTGGATCTTAAACATACGAGTCATATATATATTTTCAAATAAGGCTTCAATTGAAGACCAATTGATGATGCGTAGAGTAACTCAAAAGTTTATATATATGCTCAAACCCTTCAATTTTACCAATATGGGGCAAATCCTACTTTCATATTTCAGGACACTCCCTCACGTGTAGACTATTAACAAGGCCCAATATGTATACACAATTTTTAATCAAATGGGGAATGTGGCAAATGAAGATCGAGAACCTATTTTGACGCTCTATTAAAATTTTTTTCCTATCAACTGAGCCTTTAAACAAACGAATCGTATATATAAGCTCAAATGATGTTATAACTTAAAACCAATTGACAATAGTTGAAATAACTCACAAGCTTATATATATACTCTCTGCCAAAAAAAATAGCTCTTCTCCATTTACCAATAAGATACCTAGACCTTGCCCTCGACAAATATCACAGTTATTGCCCCGCCAAACTCACTGTTCAAAAAACATGACAGTATTTTAGTGTTAGTTTGCATGAAATTCCCACAATTTTTCCCTAAAGAAGTGCAACCATAGAAGAAAATGCACCACACTATACGCAACAAGACACCAGCGTTCCAATATGAGAGCTCCCCAGTAGCTTAAACCCTCTGAAACTCAGACAAGCCTAATTGCCCCCCTTCCTTCCTTGAATAGTCCCTGAGTAAGGCAAAGCAACAATACAATACCCTTTTGAGGAAATGAAATCCAATTTCTAAGACAGCAGTATAGTCCTCCTACATCCTCCCCTCTTTTTCCTATATCATCATCTGCCTTGTTTTTTGTTGAACGGTAAATTTATCCATTTTACGCGCCTCTTTCTCCCACTTTTTGCTCGTATAATAACTTTATTTTATAGGATTTTACCTTGTTTTATTTATGTTTTGTAGGAAATAACTCCAAATCAAGCAAACGTCGCAAAAAGGGACGAAGACGGGACAACACAGCGAAAATCGGCGGAAACGGACAAAACCGGGCAAAACCGGGGCGACGGCCCACCGTGCCAGCAATGTGGCACGGCCTGACCGTGCCACATGGCACGGCCGTGCCATCCTCCCAGTTTTGCCCGGTCTCGGTTTATTTAAGGCTTCGTTCGGGCGTCTGTTTTAGGGCGGTCGTCGAGAGGTAGCACGGGAGCTTGCTTGGGCGTCTCTCTGGCGATTTCTAGAGTAGTTTAGGTTAGATTTTAGTTAAGAAGGGAGATTAGTTTAGGATTGAAGATTGTAACATTGGATTCAACCTTTGGATTTCAAGTTCTTCATCAATTCAAGACTAAGTTTTCTTCTCTTTTATCTCTCTAGTTTTTATGTTCTTGTTAATTATGTTTTGTTGATTTTGATTCTTGTATTGGTTTTGGTTGATTTATATGTTTAATTTCATTGTTAATTTATGTTGTTTACTTGTTTAAATTCGCTTTATTTCATTCCCTTCGTTTTGTTCTTCAAGTTTATGTTCTTATTGGTTAGTTTAGGTTTTCATGTGTTTTTCATGTTTTGTTGGTAGATTTTGTTGGCTTGGATTATGATTAGCCTCTTGATGGCTAATTGATCTTGTACTAGGCCTGACCATACCCAATCTATGTTTAGAACTTAGAGTTTTCCTTCGTGCCCGCCAAGTGTTCGATGAAATGCCTGAGAGGGTTTTCATCCATATTTTTGGGCAATTGACTTATGCTGAGAGGTGAGGTCAATTTGCTAGTGTGGGAGAGGGAATAGCCGAGTTCGGGACACGAAAGTAGTATCGAATCGAGCTAGGTCCGGGGTTGCTAGTTTTGTGGTCTAATTCGCCTAACCCCACGAAAGTAGGTGGTTACACGAGTTAGACTAGCTCATGACCCTTGAGAGAGGGCTTGGGTGGTCTTTGATGGTGCAACCGACCATCTCTTGTTCATAGTGTGGTTCGGGTAGGTTAGGACTCGTCTTGGTTAGTTGGTTCATTCATTGGTAAAATCACAACTCCAAGTCGCTTGTTTCTGTGTTTGTAGCGTAGTTTAGTCTTTTCTCTTTCACCTTTTGATCTCGCCTAGATTGAGACGCTCTAGTGAACTCTAGTAGTTGGAAACACAATTCCCTGCGGACGACACCCCAAGTACTCAACGATACACCTTGCACTTGGGGTTTATAAATATTAAAACTCTGTTTTTCTGCAATAAGTTTTTGGCGCCGTTGCCGGGGAATTGTCGTTTTTCAATAGTGGGGTTTACTTTAGCATTCGAGGCTAGGCCTTTAGAAAATCCAAAAAAATTAAAAAATAAAAAATTTGAAAAAAAAAATTCAGGATGGCTATTTTCCATTTCCCTCAATTTGGGCACGAACCTTTTTGACAATATTTATCTCGGTTTAATGATTATTGTGCTCAATATGTGCATTTTACGTATGAGAAATGGGAAGTATGCGATGCTGTGCTTGAGGGGGTAACATATGAGACTCGAGCGATCCTTGAGTCCATGTGTTATGGTGGTTTGTGTTCCTTAAATGCCGATGATATGTGGGATTTGTTTGAGTCTCTAGCTTGGCATCAATGGCAATCTAATGATGTTAGAGACCAATGTCATCACTATTCTGCTTACCCTCAAGTGTTGTGCTCTTTTTGCCAATCTTTTGACCATGATGTGAATTCTTGTCCCCATCGTGCTGTTTCCAATGAATGCTATGCTAGACTTGATGCCATGATAGGGGCAATGAATGAGCAAAACGAACGCTTTGCTAGTAGGATGAGGGAGTGGAGTTTATCGCATGAGACCAACTCTAGTTTACCTTACCCTAGACTTGAGACTCGTCTCTATGATGATTGTGAGTCTACCCTTCCCCTAGGGTCGAATGTTATTGATGATGCACCTTTGACCGACCCAGGAGAAGTGTTTGACCTTCCCTCGACTCCATTGGCGTTCGTCGCTCCATCCTTTTCTAGTATACCTATGGGCACTAGCGTTAGTGCTCTGACCTTACATGCTTCTCCCTTCCCTTTAACTCAGTGCATGGGGTTAGAGATCGGCGAGACTTTTCAGGGTGATGCTAGCTTTGTAGAGGATGTTTTACTTCCTTGGTTGGGAGAACTTACATTGGTTGAGCCATATCTTGAGGAGGCTCCTTTCGAGGAGTTGTGTGATGACAGTTCGGCGGTTGGTGCCGCACCTAGTATTGACCACATTAGCCCAATTTACACCAACCCGCTTGACTTCACCCCCACTTCATCTCCTCTCCTTTCCACCACGCACTCCCACTTGCATGCACTTCATGAGTCCCTAGGTGACATTCGGGGGTATAATCCCTCCTTGGACCCTTTTTGTGCATACCTAGAGGACATGCCTAGAAAACCTGAGTGGACCACTTTCTTTCATCATTATTCCAATTTTTCTATGGCATTTGATAAGTCTAAGAGGACACTCACTTTGTTTGCTCAATTCTTACTAGTGTTCTCTTATTCGCACCATTCGGAGATGCATACACAGGCACACGATAAGCTTCTGAGAGCTTTGACTGCATCCGAGCTGCCGACTCGCATCTTGAGCAGCAAGGAGTGGCTGATGCTCCTTAAGCCGTCATTGCATAGTTCGGGTACATTCAGTACCCGACCTGGTATACTCGTTTTCACTCTTCCCCCCTTCTTTCTATTTTTCTTGTCTTTCTTTTTATTTTTGTTTAGTTGTGGATATTTAGGATTGTGTTTTTGTTGGTGATCATCTTGTGGTGAAATGTGGATGCTGCTGAGCCGTTGTTGGCTATGATCACCATTTTCGTGTTTTTGTGGATTTTTTATTGTGTTGTGATTGGTGGTGTTGTTGGATTGGTCCATATTTGTTTTTGGTGGTGTCAGTTTGTATATATGTATGATCGTATTCTTATTTTGGGTGAGATTGTGTTTTTGGGAGAGTGTGTTAGCTTGTGTATATTTTTGTCGTCTTTTGTTTTTCTTGCGTTTGATTTTGTTTTCTTTATTTTTGTGTGTTGGTGATGACTCACGGCTCCCAATGAGGACATTGTGAGATTTAGGGGTGGGGGTGGGGTCATCTCCCATTTTTCTTCTTAATTTTGTGAAAATTTTTCATTTTTGTGTAAATTTTTCTTTTCTTTTTGCATTTAAGGGAGTTTTGTACTATTTTGATTAGCCTTGATCCCTGGTACCTTGACTATTAGCTCGTATATAAGTATAAT
Source organism: Carnegiea gigantea (assembly GCA_029747015.1). Classification (NCBI taxonomy): domain Eukaryota; kingdom Viridiplantae; phylum Streptophyta; class Magnoliopsida; order Caryophyllales; family Cactaceae; genus Carnegiea; species Carnegiea gigantea. The sequence continues at coordinate 345,806 of JAKOGI010000340.1, read as the reverse complement.
GTGCATGATAGATGTTCATCCCCAGTCTGTCATTTTAGACCTCAGTTCTAACCCCAACAGTCCATCGTAATTTTGCAATCCAGTCCTGAATTCATGTATTGTCATCATCCTGAATTCTTAGTCTTCCACGATCGACTCTCCCATTGTCCACTGCACAGTTCTCTTTATATGTGCTGGCACCTCCTTTTTTCCAAAACAAAAGCAAAAACAAACAAATTCAAGCGCTACTGGGTGTATCCCTTTGAGGCGTGACATGAGTTTGTAATGAAAAAATAATAATAATGGAAAGAAAAGAAAGTGGGGAAGAAAAGAGTTGGAAATGACAAGTACCCCTTTGAGGCATGCGCTACTGGGTGTAACCCTTTGAGGCAATACTGCTATTAGGGAAGCCTGCTTTCCATGCTAGCCAATCAAAAAGGTAGCTTGTGTCAATTGTGTGGGATTGAGTTTGTTTTTAGTAGGCTTAGTGTTAGGGTGATGATACACTTGCACACCAGGCACCAGGATGGATTCATTATTTTCATGTGTCGTGAGGTGAAAAGCTGATGTCTGGATGCCATTCTTTGGGATGATTTGTCCTGAAATGCATATAATGCTTGTGTACAGACTGATACTTGAGCTACTAGGTGGTTTTGGTTGATCCGAACGTGTACAGTTCACCCTGTTGTATATATTGTGTTTTGCCATTTTTATTTTTCGATTTTTGTTTCTCTTTTCTTTGTTTTTCCTTTTTGAGATTTTGTGGGTATATCTTCTGCAAACCCTCACGAGACCTTACTCGTCCACTTGGGGTAACCAAGGGGTTTAAAGGGCTTGTTGCATATGCTAAATGCAACCGTGATTCCTACGAAAGTGAGTTAGTTGTTTACTTTAGTTTTTCTTTTATTTTGCTCGAGGACGAGCAAAAGATAGGTGTGGGGGTGTGTTGAACGGTAAATTTACCCATTTTACGCGCCTCTTTCTCCCACTTTTTGCTCGTATAATAACTTTATCTTATAGGATTTTACCTTATTTTATTTATGTTTTGTAGGAAATAACTCCAAATCAAGCAAACGTCGTAAAAAGGGACGAAGACGGGACAACACAGCGAAAACCAGCGGAAACGGACAAAACCGGGCAAAACCGGGGAGATGGCCCACCGTGCCAGCAATGTGGCACGGTGGGGCCGTGCCACATGGCACGGTCGTGCCATCCTCCCAATTTTGCCCGGTCTCGGTTTATTTAAGGCTTCGTTCGGGCGTCTGTTTTAGGGGGGTCGTCGAGAGGTCGCACGGGAGCTTGCTTGGGCGTCTCTCTGGCGATTTCTAGAGTAGTTTAGGTTAGATTTTAGTTAAGAAGGGAGATTAGTTTAGGATTGAAGATTGTAACATTGGATTCAACCTTTGGATTTCAAGTTCTTCATCAATTCAAGACTAAGTTTTCTTCTCTTTTATCTCTCTAGTTTTTATGTTCTTGTTAATTATGTTTTGTTGATTTTGATTCTTGTATTGGTTTTGGTTGATTTATATGTTTAATTTCATTGTTAATTTATGTTGTTTACTTGTTTAAATTCGCTTTATTTCATTCCCTTCGTTTTGTTCTTCAAGTTTATGTTCTTGTTGGTTAGTTTAGGTTTTCATGCGTTTTTCATGTTTTGTTGGTAGATTTTGTTGGCTTGGATTGTGATTAGCCTCTTGATGGCTAATTGATCTTGTACTAGGCCTAACCATACCCAATCTATGCTTAGAACTTAGAGTTTTCCTTCACGCCCGCCAAGTGTTCGATGAAATGCCTGAGAGGGTTTTCATCCATATTTTTGGGCGATTGACTTATGCTGAGAGGTGAGGTCAATTTGCTAGTGTGGGAGAGGGAATAGCCGAGTTCGGGACACGAAAGTAGTATCCGAATCGAGCTAGGTCCGGGGTTGCTAGTTTTGTGGTCTAATTCGCCTAACCCCACGAAAGTAGGTGGTTACACGAGTTAGACTAGCTCATGACCCTTGAGAGAGGGCTTGGGTGGTCTTTGATGGTGCAACCGACCATCTCTTGTTCATAGTGTGGTTCGGGTAGGTTAGGACTCGTCTTGGTTAGTTGGTTCATTCATTGGTAAAATCACAACTCCAAGTCGCTTGTTTTGTGTTTGTAGCGTAGTTTAGTCTTTTCTCTTTCACCCTTTGATCTCGCCTAGATTGAGACGCTCTAGTGAACTCTGGTAGTTGGAAACACAATTTCCTGCGGACGACACCCCAAGTACTCAACGATACACCTTGCACTTGGGGTTTATAAATATTAAAACTTTTTCTGCAACATTTTTACCAACCAGTACTCCTTTTTGGTTGTATCCCAATCTTCGTCATCCAAACTGGGAATTCTCCTGAGGATCAAGAAGGAATGGGGCAATCAATATGCACTTGAATGGTGGAATGACACCACCTCCCCTTGCAGTTGGCGCGGTATACGGTGTTCCGGGGGAGGGACTGTCACAGGGATATCTCTTCGAAGCCCAAGCATCACGAGCCAAATCCCATCCTCCATTTTTGATCTCAAGAGCCTCACTCTCCTTGATCTGGGGAACAACACCATGGGAGGAGAGTTCCCCACGGTGTTATACAATTGTGCCAACCTCCAAAGCCTTGACCTTTCTCACAACCTATTTGCAGGGAAGTTGCCAGATGACATAAATAAGCTCTCCCCTAATAATCTTCAACACCTTAATCTCAATACCAACTACTTCTCAGGGGAGATTCCCCAAGGGCTATGGACTTTGCCTCGGATATCTACTTTGATCTGTAGCAACAACTACCTCACGGGTCAGCTTCCGGGGCAGGTGGCGTCGAGGATGAGTCAGCTGAAGATTAACAACAACAAACTTTCAGGGAAAATCCCACCAACTGTAATTAGGGCAACTTGGAGGTGTTTGAAGCCTCAGACAACTCCCTCTGAGGCTCATTTCCATTGGAATTGACCAACCTTTCTCGAATTCAAATTATCAATTTTGATGGTGTTAAACAAATTAGGACTGACCTGGATGCGGAAACGACTGTTGGGGATAGTCCACGAATTAGTGATGAGGGGGCGACCACCAGAGTCGCCTTATGGCTGTCCACGTCCTAAACCCGAATGCCTGGCAGTGTTGGGAAGGCAACTGTGGGGAGGGGGAGGAGTGTGTGAGAGATGAGACTTATATATCTACTGGCTGAACCCCCCAAACCTCCTTTTATAGGTTATGGGTTGGGGGGGAGCTAGGGTTGCCTAGGGCAACATTTTGTGGCCGTCGGGCCTTTAATAGGCCAGGCCAATAGATGGAAACAACCTATCTGGCAAGCTTCCCTTACGGATAATCTCATAGACCAAATTGAACACCTTGAAACTCTCTAGGAACCATCTATCTGGCTCCATCCCCTCGGCTCTTGCTTCTTTGCCCGCCCTGAGCTTGCTTGATTTATCCAAAAACCAACTGTCAGGTCAAATCCCTCATGAACTAGGGCTTGTATGTCATTTTTCACTCAACCTTTCTTCCAATAAGCTCACAGGGCGAGTCCCCTATAATTGGTATGATAATGCTACATATTGAGCTAGCTTCCCAAACACCAGTTTGTGCTTGGAAATTGGAGCTTTGGACATCCCTCGATGCTCAATCTAGCAAGAAAATGCCCGCGCTTTGCCCCTTAAATATCTTGTTTCAGCCATAGTCGTTGGAGTGGTGGCTACCCTAGCAAGTGTATACTTCAGCTGATCTATGATCTTGGGACTCCGAAGAAGAAAGCATACTCAGTTAGAAGACCTGACATCATATCAACTGACCACATTTTAGAAGCTAGACTTTACAAAAGGGGAATCCTAAACAACCTAGCCGACACCAACCCGATTAGAATTAGAGGGTCTGGGAAAGTTTATAGGATCCCTATAAATGGGTCAGGGGGGTGGTGGCAGTAAAGATGATATCAAACATGAAAAAGTTTCAAATGAGAAACAGTTCCAAGCTGAGGCTGAGATACTGAGCAAAATAAAGCATATTAACATAGTCAAGCTATTGTGTTGTATTTCTAGCAATGACTCGAAGCTCCTTGTCTATGAATACATGGAGAACTGGAGCCTAGACACGTGGATCCATAAAGGGAAACAGCAGCCCATTTCATCATCCACGGGTCATAGGTTGGTTCGCTCTAGTGGTTTGGGTTGGCCTACAAGGTTGAGAATTACTATCGGAGTTGCTCAGGGACTTAATTATATGCACAATTATTGTTCACCACCCATCATTCATAGAGATGTGAAAAGCACTAATATTTTGCTGGATTCTGAGTTCAATGCCAAAATTGGAGATTTCGGGCTATCCAAGCTTTTTACCAAGTCTGGTCGAGAGGCTCAGACAGTGAAAGTGCAAAAGCTACCAAATCACCTTGGGGGGTGAATAGGGTGATAATCAAAATCGGAATTTAATCAAAATAAAGTGCGGAAAAGAAATGTGGACAAAATATAAACAAATTTTTTAACGAGGTTGGGCCTCAACAGACTTAATCTCTGCCTAGAGTTCCCGAACTCTAGGATTAATCCAAATCTTTATTAGGAGGGATGATTACAACTCTAGAGTACATCTACTCTAAGTTCCAAGACCTAAGTTGACACCCTCAACAAGGTTTGATAGAGTTGACCCTTCAACTCTATAATCTCACCTAAACACTACTTGAATAACTCAAAGAACAATAGTAAATTAAAGCTCAATTAATACAATAAGAGAGTGTGTTTGAGTATGCTAATGAACGCTTGTCACGCTTGGTAACTTCAGCTCTCAACCATCTTGCATATTAGAAGGAAAGTAGCCGTTATGCATATCTAGAATTCAGCTTCAGTTCAAGGCCTTGAATGGCAGTTCAGTGCCCTTGAAGATTATACAATCCAGCTAATAACGGCTAGTTGATCCAATTGGCTGATTTGCAATGGCTAGCATATCTTTTGCTCACTTAAGATCTTCTTGAGCTGCTTTGTAGGCCTTCCATATATAAGGCAAATATCAACCATTTAAATATTGAATCTTTGTTAAGAAAGGTCAAATATTTGCTAACTTTGGCTTCCTAATAAAGTGACATATTTTATCTCATAATATCATAGTCAAATTTGAATTACAATATTATATCATAAAGATCACATATTCAAATTTGAATACTAAAATATTTCTAAGATATTATAATACCTTATATAATAAACATAATATGTTATTTAATAAACATACTAATTTACCAACTCCTTTTTATCTTTCATCAAAACATATTCATAAAATACATTGTAAGCTTAATGAAGCTAACAATCTCCCCCTTTTCGATGAAAGACAAAACTCCATAGATATCATGAACTTACGCATGGATTCATCAAATAACCAAATTAACTTACCATTATCTTTCTCTCCCTTTTTGTAGTTCATCAAAAAGGTTGCATAAGAAGGGGAAATCCAAAATGCATGTTTCATATGCAATACTTATGACCTTACACTCAGTATCTTCAAACTTATCCAATAAGAGTATCAGTACTAAGAAGAGGATTCAATATTAAATAAAACATATAGCCATAGTAGCATTTCAAGATCATATCCCAAACCAAACTAACTCCACCTTCAAAAAATAAATAATCAAGATTATGGCAAAATAATATAAATATTCCCTTATGGAGATAGACAATAACATTGATGCAAACACTAAGCATAAAATTATGTGTATTAAGCAAGCATAATAATATGTCACATGCCATGAAAAAATACGATGGTTATTAATCATATCATGCTTACCTTCTAAAAATAATTGAGCAATTTAAAATTTGAAAATCAAAATTTCTCAAGTAGGAAGTAAATCATGCAAAGGTATTACATCACCTGATACATTACCTAATTGGTATCGTTTTAACATCAACACGACCAAAATGACCAAATTATTATCTCCCTTTGACTTTCATAAAAAATAAGAGGAACTTAAAACTATGTTGCTTCATACACGTGAAGAAAAAATAGAGTAAAACCAAATTTAAAACAAAGTGGAAAGAGTGAAGCAAACTAAGTGAAGTGAGGCTGAGTTGGGGGTAAATTAAAGTAAGAGAGAGAAAGAGGAGGACACGCGTGGGTGAGAAAGGAAATTTGCTGCCCAAAATAATTTCTTAGCAAAAAATGAGTCAATTAGGATTTTGGAATAAAATTAGCAAATATCATACTATTTTCAAGATTAACAAAAATTGAGACAGATTTTAAAAAAAAAATCTACGTGCCCAAAATGAAAGAAAATATATTAGATTTCCTTCCAATTCCATTGGGTATGAACCAATTGATTTTTTTTGTATCAAGGACCCATGATCAAGGCCTTGAAAGTGAAGTTCAAGCCCTTAATTTGGTCATATATAAAATATTTAGCTTCTGCTTGCAGTTCAAGCCCTTGAACTGTAATTTCAGGCTTTGAATTTCTTGACAGTGATGATTGTCTCATTGGCTTATCCTGCAAAAGCTTATGAATATAGTTAGTACTTAGAGAGGGCTCCCCCTCAATTGATGCACCAATATTAAGAATTCTCCCCCTTTCGTCAAGACACTAAATCAAACCTTTCTAGCCATGGTCAAAGTTACAAATTGTTCGCTTTTAAGTATGCCTACAAAACAATAGATCAAACCTTTTTAGCCTTGATATCGAATTTGGGTCCAACATAGGTTGTGACCCTATTTTGTGATGTTGTTCCTTTTGGTATCCAAACTTAGATTATCTTGGTGTTTGGCTTTTTGGGAGGACATGAGTAGGAAATATGACCCTTCCTTAAACAATAATTATATACGGTGTGAGATTTGTCTTTGGATGTTGCATGAACAAACACTTTTTTGTAATTTTTCTTTTTGTTAAAAGGATTATATCCAATACCTTCTTTGTTGAAAGACATCCTTTGAGAGCCTAGCAATTTGTCCAAATTTTCTTGTCCTTTAGAAAATTTTAATACTACTTTTTCTAGACCCTCAAGTTTGGATTGAAGCTCTTTCTTTTCATTTTCAAGTATTTCAATTTTTGAAAGAAAATCACTATTCAATTTTTGTGACGCCTCTTTTTCAAAGAGTAAATTACGAATTGTTTTCTTCAAGGACTTTATCTTGGACAATTATTCTTGTTCACACCGAATGCATTGGATTAATGCTTGAGCTAATTCATCCTTCGAATATTCAAGAAGGTCAGAATAGTCTACCTCATCCAAGTTTTCAGATTTGGTTTCTTGAACGTCATACGCCATAAGGCATAGGTTTGCCATTTCTTCTTCTTTGTCACTGTCACTGGAGTCACTATCACTCCATGCGACAATCATGGCTCTCTTGAACTCTTTCTTGGCTTTTTATTTACGCTTTTTGCCTTTCGTTTGCAAAACTGGATAGTCTTTCACAATATGTCCTGGCAATCCACATCCAAAGCAAGGACCCAAGTTAGAATCATTTTTGTTGTTAAGAAATTTGTAACTTTTGAGAGCATCTCATTTTTGCTTGATGAAGATCCCTTTTTGTAGAACTTCTTGGGATCAAATCTCTTTGATTTGAACATTTTCTTTAATCCTTTAGCGATCATCGCCATAGTATCTTCATCCTCTTCAGTTGACTCATCTTATGAGAGAATAGCATCTTCACTTCCAGTTTTGAATGCTACTCCTTTCTTGGATTGAGTTTCTTTTTCTTCTTCATCTTCTTTAAGATGTATTTCGTGGGTCATGAGTTTTCCGAGCAAATCGTCCAAGGCTAGAGTCTTGAGGTCTTGGGTTTCCTTAATTGCAGTGATCTTGGGACTCCACTTGTTTTTAGGAAGGCACCGAAGTATTTTCCTAACCATCTCCTCGTGGTGTAAGTTTTACCGAGGGACTTGAGATTATTGGTTATATCAGTAAACCTTGTAAACATCTCCTTGATTGTTTCATCGGGTTGCATTTTGAAAAGCTCGTATTGATGGACGAGCATGTTGATTTTTATCTCCCTCACTTGACTTGTCCCTTCATACATCACCACCAGCTTATCCCATATTTCTTTGGCTAATTCACAATTACAAATACAATTGTACTCATTAGCATCTAATCCACAATATAATATATGCATAGCCTTATAGTTTTTCGAAAGCCTTACAAAGTCTTCTTGAGTGTATTGATTCTCAGTTTTCACAACGGCCTTTCCATCAATTGTGATTTGTGAAATGTATGGTCCTTTTGTCACAATGTTCCATAGTTCACAATCTTCAGTTTTGATAAACATCTACATTAAATTTTTCCGATATGAAAAGTTAGTACATCTAAACCAAAGTGGTCTAATAGTACAGTAACCTTGATCATAGTAGCCTTCTCCAGTAGCAGCCATGATCGTCCCCACTTGACAGTAAAGTCAAAATGCAGTGAGTCTGGCTCTGATACCAATTGAAAGTGCAAAAGCTACTAAATCACCCTAGGAGGTGAATAGGGTGATGATCAAAATTGCAATTTAATCGAAATAAAGTGCGGAAAAGAAACACGGACAAAACACAAGCGAATTTTTTAACGAGGTTGGGCCTCAATAGGCTTAATCCCTGTCTAGAGTTCCCTAACTCTAGGATTGACCTGAATCTTTATTAGGAGGGATGATTACAACTCTAGAGTACACCTACTCTAAGTTCCAAGACCTAAGTTGACACTCTCAATAAGGCTTGGTAGAGTTGACCCTTCAACTCTATAATCCCACCTAAATACTACTTGAATAACTCAAAGAACAATAACAAATTAAAGCTCAATCAATGCAATAAGACAGTGTGTTTGAGTATGCCAATGAATGCTTATCTTGCTGGGTATCTTCAGCTCTCAACCATCTTGCATATTTATAGATAAGGCTTGGAGAAATAGAAGGAAAGTAGCCGTTATGCATATCCAGAATTCAGCTTCAGTTCAAGGCCTTAAATGGCAGTTCAGTGCCCTTGAAGATTACACAATCCAGCTAGTAACGGCTAGTTGATCCAATTGGTTGATTTGCAATGGCTAGCATAGTTTTTGCTGACTTAAGATCTTCTTGAGCTGCTTTGTAGGCCTTCCATATACAAGGCAAATATCAAACATTTAAATTTTGAATCTTTGTTAAGAAAGGTCAAATATTTGCTATCCTTGGCTCCCCAATAAAGTGACATATTTTATCTCATAATATCATAGTCAAATTTAAATTATAATATTATATCATAAAGATCACATATTCAAATTTGAATATTAAAATATTTCTAAGATATTATAATACCTTATATAATAAAAATAATATGTTATTTAATAAATATACTAATTTACCAACTCTTTTTTGTCTTTCATCAAAGCATATTCATAAAATACATTGCAAACTTAATGAAGCTAACAGACAGTTTTAGCTGTCATTGGCACCTTCGGTTACATGGATCCAGGTAAATACTAGCAGTTATCAAGAGTCTAATCAAAGGTCTTCACTAATACAGTTCTTGTAAAACCAATAAACTACTCCTAGGATTTTGAACCATGCATTGTACGTACATATATTGATATATCTGCATATCTATATATGTGTGTGTATGTATGTTGGCCAAATTTGAAGGACCCTCTAAGAGTCCAATCAGTCTTATTAACAACACCATAATTATGTACATGGTCTTACAATTAGAGGAAAACACATATCATATATTGTATGTTTTGCAATTACAGAATATCAACGTATGATCAAGGTAAGCTTGTTGTCAGATGTTTATAGCTTTGGGGTAGTCCTTTTAGAGCTAGTCACAGGGAAAGGGCCCCATGACAGAGACGATGAATACTCAAACCTAGTTGATTGGGCACGGAAGAACTACACACAAGAGCACCCAATTGTAGACGTTCTCGATGTTGAGGTGAAGAAAGATTGCTACTTATAAGAGATGATCCATGTGCTCAGGCTAGGGCTGTCTGTTGAAAATCGCCATGGAAGAGGAAGTGAGAGAAGAGATAGCAGGAGAGACAAAGAGAGTTGTCTTTATTTCATGTTGTAAAAATGAACTTTATATCCACAAGCTCTGTCTTGAGCCCCTTTTATTTCTACAACGTAACAACCTTATAACAAACACTATGTATCTTCATACACTTCTAGAAAATAAGATAGGGGAAAATATAGAATGAATATTAATCTCCAACACCCCCCTCAAATTGGTGGGTGCTAGCACTCCCAATTTGCCAATGAGATCTCGATGAAGAGGACCACTGAGGGGCTTAGTAAGCACATCTGCCAGCTGATGCTTGGTGTGAACATGTTGAAGAGAAATTAACCCTGCAAGCAATTTTTCCCTCACAAAATGACAGTCAAGTTCAATATGTTTCGTCCTTTCGTGGAAAACTGGGTTTTTTGTAATATAAATCGCTGCTTGATTGTCACACTTGACTGAGATCGATGTGATTAATGTAACTATGAGTTCATCAAGTAATCTGCTAAGCCATGACAGCTCTACCACCGCACACCTCATGCTTCTATATTCGGCTTCAACTGAAGAAAGTGATACAGTACCTTGTTTCTTAAACTTCCAAGAAACCAGACTCTTTCCAAAGAATATAACATACCCACTAACAGACCTCCTAGTGTGTGGACAAGCTGCCCAATCCGACTTATAATTGGCCTCCAAGGTGAAATCTGAGTCTTTGTTCAACAAAATTCCCAAATCTGATTGTCCTTTAATGTACCTTAGTACATGTGTCAAGGCTTAAAAATGAGGCACCCGTGGTGACTGCATGAACTGACTTAAATGTTGTGCAGTGAAAGACAAATCGGGCCTAGTATTGGTGAAAAAATTGAGTTTTCCAACTCCTTTCCTATACAAGGAAGGATTGTCCAAGAGCTCACCACCTTCTGCTGTATGTTTATGGCTAGTATCCAGGGGGCAAGTGACTGAATACATGTCTTCATAGCCAAACTCTCTCAACAAGTCCTTTGCAAACTTCCTTTGAGTCAAAAGCAAACCTTCCTTGACTTGTAAAATTTCCAGCCCAAGAAAATAATGAGCAGTACCCAGATCCTTGATTTTAAAAACTTGATCTAAGTACTCCTTTAAAGCAGTAATCTCAGTTTCATCATCACCAGTTAAAATAATATCATCCACATAAACTCCAAGAAAAACAGTTAAGTGACTTGCCTTCTTATGAAACAACGAATAATCATTGGAAGAGTGTTTATACCCTTGTACATAAAGGACCTCTATGAGTTTTGCATACCATTGCCTCGAGGCCTGTTTGAGGCCATAGAGAGATTTATTTAACTTGCAAACTGCAGTGGGCAGATCTGATTGGAAACCCTGAGGCAGCTTCATGTATATCTCTTCATGTAAATCTCCATGGAGGAATACATTGTTGACGTCTAATTGATATAACTTCCAACCTTTCTTGATAGCTACTGTCATGAGTGCTCTAATTGTTATGAGTTTAACCACAAGGGAAAAGGTCTCAGTATAATCCACTCCTTTTCTTTGTGTAAAACCTCTAACCACTAGCCTAGCCTTTAACCTCTCCAAGTTCCCATTAGCCTTATATTTAGCTTTGTAAACCCATTTGCAATCTATGGGTTTCTTCCCCTTTGGTAAAAACACCACTTCCCAAGTGTTGTTTGCATTCAAAGCCTCTATTTCTTTTTCCATTACTGCTTGCCACCCAGGATTAGATGCTGCTGCCCAATAGCTTTGAGGTTCTACAACTGAGGGAAAATTTGTACCACATCCTGCTGCCAGTGACTTTCTTGATACCAAGCTGAAATTGGTAAGAGTGGAGAAACAATACCCACTGCCTTCATAACTTGAGCTACAACAAACATAATCATATAAGTAACTTGGTAACTTGTGCTACCTTGTTGATCTTCTTGGAACCTAAATGGGCTCAACAAGTTCAGGTTGGGTGTGACTGATTTCAGCATTGCATGAAGCATCTTGCCCTACATATGTCTCAGTCTCTTCCATGGTTGGGAAAGGATTAGATAAAAACAAAGCTGTTGCTCCTTTACTATCGTGAACAGCAAAAGGAAAAATGTTTTCATGGATCATAACATCCCTAGACTCATAAAATTTGCAAGTTTCGAGCTCCATTACCTTATATCCTTTCTTTCGAAATGGATATCTCATGCAAACACATGCCTTGGCCCTAGGCTGAAACTTATCTCTTCCTTGCTTAGTAGTGATCATAAAACACAAATGATCCAAAAACCCTTAAGTGATCATATGAAGGTACTTTGCCAAACAGGACCTCAAAAGCAATTCTTCCTTTTAAAAGATTGGTTGGCATTTTATTGATTAGATATGTAGCTGTCAAAATACACTCACCCCAGTACTTCAATGGTAGATAAGACTAAAAAAGTAAAGCTCTTGAAACCTCTAAATAAATGCTTGTGTTTTCTTTCAATGACCCCATTTTGTTGAGGGGTTTGTACACAACTAGTTTCATGTTTTATACCTATCTTAGCAAAGACCTCCAAGGCCTCATTGCTCTTACCTAACTCCAGAGCATTGTCTGTTCTAATGGTCTTAACAGTTTTTCCAAACTGTGTATTGGCCATAACAACAAAGTTTTTAATCAAGGAGAAAGTTTCATCTTTGGTAACCATCAAATGTGTCCAGGTTCCTCTAGAGTAATCATCTACAATAGTGAGGAAATATCTATGCCCCAAGTGTCAATATGCAATAATTCAAAAATGCTTGTAGATAAAATGCAACTTACTAGGAAGGGCAGCCTGTGTTGCTTAGCCTTAGGATATATTTCACAAACAACTTACTTTCCTTTATTGTGAAATTTTGTATGCTCGAAAACAAGGTTCATCTTCCCTATAGACATATGCCCTAGCCTATTATGCCAAACATCAAAATGAACTACTATAGCAAAATCATTATAACTATCCACAACCTTATTTTCACATATTCCAGTTTCCATACAACTGAGACTTGCTTAACTCGCTTCTATCAGAAAATCTACCTCTTGAACACTCTCCTTGTCCAAGATATAAAGTCCCAAGTTGCTTTTACCAATGACCAGTGGCCTCCTCAGAGAATGGCCCTGTATCAAGCATAAGTCCTCAGTGAACTTGGCTGAGCACTTCAATTGTTCACATAGTCTTTTTATGGAAAGCAAATTAAACCTAAAGTTGGGAACAAGTAGAACATGATTCAACTCCAAGTCCTTACTAACTTTCAGCTTCCCATATTGTGTCACTTTAACTTGTGAACCATCTGGCAAGTTAACAAGTATAGAATGTTTTAATAAACACAAATCATGTAAAACAGTATGATCTGAGCTCATATGTTCACTAGCTCCACTATCAGGAATCCAAGCCTCATGACTCAAGGCACAAAAACAGCGTATGGAGTGCAAAATTTGAGTTACACCTACCATGTAAGCAGCCGAGGCATTTGCTTCTTCTACATTCTATTTGTGCTCTCCACAACTTGTTAGTTTACTGAGAAATTGAAAAAGTTGTTTGGACTGCTCTTGATTCAACCCTGGAAGCAAAGGAACTACAGTAGGCTCCTATGACTTTCCTACTTTACTCCAAACATTGTTAGCACCCCTGAAAGACTTAGTCCTATTTCCTTGTTTGTTAGGCCCAGGATACCCATGCAATTTATAGCATTTATCTATTGTGTGACCACTCCTCTTATAGTGTGTATAGAAAAACTGAGATTTCCTTCCCTCTTGCCTTCTTTGACCACTGTTTAGACTCATGTTGCTAGTGTTGACATTGAAAGAAGCTCCTTCACCTCGAAATTGATTACGCGCCTTTACCTGCCTTTGCCCTTCTTCCTGTACCAGCAATGAATAAATCTGGCTCAAAGATGGTGAGGGAATTATCATCAAGATACTCCCTCGAACATGAGCATAACTCTCATTCAATCCCATAAGAAATTGAATCAGCTTTTGTTTTTGAAAGCAGCTATGCAACCTGGAGTTAATATCACATTCACATTTGCAACATGTGCATCTAGGTGAGGCACTTGCAACAGTAAACTCATCCCACAACTTCTTCACTTTATTAAAATAAGAAGCAATGTCCAAATCATCGTGAGAGAGCCAACTAACTTCCTTTTGGGCCTGAAACAACCGTGCTTTGTTGGATTGTCCATACCTTTCCTCTAACTCCTTCCACATCTCGCTTGTAGTTTTGTAGAACAAAACACTGTCCTGAATTGTCTTGTGCACAGAATTGAGCAACCATGATAGGACCATGTCATTACAGCGTTGCCATTAGGGAAGTAGAGGTGAATTCACACCTGACTTGGCATAAGAACCATCAATGAAGGCAATTTTGTGGTTGGCTGATAACACGATCATCACAGAGCGCAGCCAATTGTCAAAATCTTCACCATTGAAGATGTCTGCCACCAAGACATGGCCTGGATGGTCCGATGGATGTAGAAAGAGTGCATCGGAAGCTTCAATCTGCACCTTGTCTCCTCCCATCACGACCATAGCATAAGATTTCATTCAAGAGAAAGATAGATTTGAAGAACGGATTCTCTGAATAGCGAAATTAGAGTTAGGGTTAATCAATTGGTGAAGCAAACCAATCAATCGATTCAAACATGAACATGAAAAATTGTGAGATTGAAGCTAGATCAATCGATGATATAATTCGATTAATCGAAAAAGAAGGAAAAGCTAGAAGCGATCTAGGACCTCAAATTTCTGCTCTAATGCCATGTTGAAAATCGCCATGGAGGAGGAAGTAAGAAAAGAGATAGCCGGAGAGAGAAAGAGAATTGTCGTTATTTCATATTGTAAAAATGAATTGTATATCCACCAGCTCTGTCTTGAGCCCCTTCTATTTAGACAACGTAACAATCTTACAACAAACACTATATATCCTCAGACACTTCTAGAAAACAAGCTAGGAGAAAATATAGAATGAATATTAATCTCCAACACTATCGTGCACCAACATTTTGCCTTCCTCTAGGCCCTCCATGAAGAAGGTTTCTGATGAGCTTCGGATGCTATTAGACAATCACATGCGGTCCAGAATGTATGGCTATCACGAGCATGACTCTACGCCGCTTCTTGAAGTGAGGACATATATGTCTAGTTGTTATAGCAAGAGGGAGGCAATTATGCAGGAAGAAATTGTGGAGCAAGAAATTATAGAGGAACACGCCTAAGGCGTGATACGATCATTGAGTATAATCCACTTTGCATGAGGGAATTAAGGGCGGTGCTTTGTTGGTTGTGAATAGTCATAAAATATTTCCTATATATGTTAATATGTTGGCTGTTTTGTGACCTCATGAAAAAGAGACGCACAGTAGTTAGCAGTTGTTATAGTGTGTAGATTGTTTTGTAAAATGAAAAACTAATTGCATATTTAAGAAATAAAATCGTTGATTCCTGTATCATATCTTTATTCTATAAGTGTAAAAATGGGTAGGCTACTCATAGTTCAGGAAATAAGCAATCCTTAATTGTGGTGCAATCCAACCCAAAAGTTACCCCTTTAACTAATTTAAATTTTAACCTGTTTGATAGCCTTCCCCCACCCATGTTTAATAGTCTATTTGATATTTTAAACCTATTAGAGAATTTCCTCCTACCCACGTCTTTGAATGTTATTTGCTAAACCTAGGGGGAAAAAAAAGTCCCTTGATTTCAGGAACGTGCAGACCCACGAAACCACAAACACAACTCAACTTCGTTAAAAAAACGAAAAAACCCATGAGATTTTATCACCATGTTCTCATTCAAACATCAAAAAAATAATTAAAATAACTTCATGCTCATAGCCACAACCCCAATTGTAGGCTCAACCTACATAATTTTCACGATTTTGGAGTCTTTCCTCTTCAATCCAACAACCCATCCCTCACATTTGCCTCCATCATCAGTTTCAGCCCAGACAACCTAATTATTTTCAAAATCATACCACTTCAGCCTGATTATTATCATTCAAAGGTTAGAACTTTATACCGATGTGCAACGTCGCAATTAAGTAGAATAGATTATAGGTTAGAATTTACTTTACGATTTTTCGTCATCTCTTACACTACTTGTCATTCTGTTGCAGATCTGGAGTCTAACATATTACTTAGCACATTTCCACCACTTATTTTTGAGGTACCAACTACTTATCTTCTGTCTTCCCTTACCCAATATACATAGATAATTAGTCGTCTCCCATGATTGCTATGATGAATTATTGTGTTCGTTAGCCCGATTTTGTCTAGTTAAATCACCCTAGAAGAGAATGAATGGCGTGATGATCAAAATAATCAAAATAAAAATGCAAAAAGTAAATGTAGACAAGACACATATTTTTTAATGAGGTTAGCATCAACCAAGCTTAGTCCCTGCCTAGAGTTCCCTAACTCTAGGATTAACCCAAATTTTTATTAGGATGGATGATTGCACAACTCTAGAGTACACCAACTCTAAGTTCCAGGTCATAAGTTGAACCCTTCAACTAGGTTTGGTAAAGTTGACCCTTCAACTCTATAATCCTATCCAAATTACAACTTGAACAATACAACGAAATATAATAGAGGCAATTGTAAGCTCAAAGTATGCAAAGAGTCGCTTTAGTAAGAGTATGCCAATAAAATGCTTGCTCTTGTGTTCTCTTGTTGTACTCTTCAGCTGCCCAGCTCTTCCGATTTTATAGATGAGAGGTGTAGAGAGAAGTGAAGATAAACCTAGCATGTGACCGTTACTCATCTTGAGATAATCCAATTTTCATGCCTAATTTTAAGGCCTTGAACTTTCCATTCCAAGTGCTTGAAATTCTCTGATTTTGTTCAAGTAAATGTAACGGCTACTGCTCCTTGATTTGGGGCTTGATATCTTGCTGAGAATCAATTGGAACCATCCAAAAAATTGCAGCATAATCTTCAAGATATTTCCATAAGATATTATTCTATTAATAACAAATCTTTGACATGATAAATATCGCTTCCACAATCTTACATAAAATCAATTAAGTAATATTAATATTCCAATATCCACAGCAAAAATATAACACATTTAAACAATAATAATTCTACAGTAGATCCAGTTATAATACAATAAATATACCAATGGACCAACTCCTTTTTGTCTTTCATCAAAATATACTTATAAAACATATTGTAAGTTTAAGGAACCTAACAGTGTTCATTGAATCAATCATTCTGCCCTCATTTTTTAACCCTTTTTCCGAGTGTACTCCAATCGACTCAACCTAAGGAAATAAATAAAAGAATTTTGACAGTTGACAGAATCTACCCACCACAATGAAATACATGAAACAATGAAAGAATTTTCATAGTTGAGACAATCTGCTCACCACAATGAAATACATGAAAGAATTTTCACAGTTGACATAATCTATTTACCACAAAGAAACGAACGACATAATTTGGAGGCATACAAATCTACTAATTGAATATTCTTAAGTTACATCTAAAAATAATAATTATATTTCGTACGTTTTAACTAGAAACTAAATAGATGAATTTTTACAGTTAAGATAATCTACTCACCACTATTAAATAAATGAAAGTATTTTCACATTTCATACAAAAAAATTTTTACATTTAATATAAGCTTTTTCTTTGTCTTCTAAAGCATACAACTCTAACAGTTGACATAGTCTATTTACCACAAGGAAATAAACGACGTAATTTGGAAGCGTACAAATCTACTAATTGAATATTCTTAATTTACCTTTGAAAATTATAATTATAGTTTCTATAGTTAAACTAGAAACTAAATGGAAGAATTTTAACAATTGAGATAACCTAGTCACCACAATTAAAAAACTGAAAGAATTTTCACATTTGATATAAAATAATTTTCACAGTTGATATAGGCCGTGTTTGGCAACAGCATTTTGGATAGCGTTTAGTGTTTTGATCAGATCAATACACTAATTGGTTAATTTTTAGTGTTCGGTAAACTAGTGTTTTAACTAGCATTTCAAGTAGCATTTAGCGTTTTAAGCAGCGTTTTTGGAAAGCTAATAGTATTAAAGTTTGAGATTTAGAAGTAGCGTTTCATATTTTTTAGCAAAAAAATATCCTTTAAAAATTTTATTTTTGAAAATTATTTATATCCTTTTATGTCAATTTTCATTAATCAGCTAGCATAACAGCTAAATTTACTAAATACATTAGTTTCAACCGCTCATCTAAACAGCTATCCACTAACAGCTAAAATTAAAATGCTATCCACTATCTAAACAACTATCCAGTACCTGAACTGCTATCTGCTACCTGAATCGCTATCTGCTACCTAAACAGCTAATTTTAAGCTATGTAATAGAAGGGAATAAATGAAAGCATTTTCGTTTTCTTTTAATGCATACAATAGATGACATAATCCATTTACCATGAGAAAAAAAGGAAACAATTTTCATTTTCTTTTGAAAGTATACAAATCAACAACTTAAATTTATAATCATTTTATCACCATTTTAAATAAAAAGACAATGGCAGAATTTTCATAGTAGAGATCATCTACTCACCACAATGAACTATATGACAAAGTTTTCACATATGATATAAGTAACACAAGGGAATAAATGAAAGCATTCTCTTCTTCTTTTAAATCATAAAAATCTAACAGTTGATATAATTTATTTACCTTGAAGAAATGAACGAAATAATTTTCATTTTATTTTTAAAGCATACAAATCAACTAATTAAATTTTCTTCATGCACCTCTGA
Organism: Carnegiea gigantea; assembly: GCA_029747015.1. Lineage (NCBI taxonomy): Eukaryota > Viridiplantae > Streptophyta > Magnoliopsida > Caryophyllales > Cactaceae > Carnegiea > Carnegiea gigantea. Next base: position 327,172 of record JAKOGI010000340.1, on the reverse strand, counting down.
AAATTAAATTTATTTTTTTAACATTTTAAATAAATAATCAATGGAAGAAAATTTATTTTTTCAACATTTTAAATACATAATCACTGGAAAAAATTTTACAGTTCAGATAATGTACTCACCAAAATGAAATAAATGACAAATTTTTCACATTTGAACATTTGACGTAAGTAACACGAGGGAATAATTGAAAGCATCATCTTCTTCTTTTAAGGCATATAAATGTAACAGTTGATAAAATCTATTTACCATCAGCAACGTCCCCTTTTTTTTTAATTATATTTGTTAGCTTATTCTAAAATCTCAATCTTGCTTATATAACTTACACTTCAAGGTGACTCATCATAATATTTGTAGGTATAATACAAATCTAACTGCTGATATCATCTATTTATCACAAGGAAATAAACGAAATAATTTTTCTTTTATTTTTGAAGCATACAAATCAACTAATTAAATTTCTTTCATTTGCCTCTGAAATTAAATTTATTTTTTCAACATTTTAAATAAATAATCATTGGAAGAAATTTCACAGTTGAGATAATGTACTCACCACAATGAAATAAATGACAAGATTTTCACAGTTGATATAAGTAACACAAGGGAGTAATTGAAAGCGTTCTCTTCTTCTTTTAAGGCATACAAATCTAACAGTTGATATAATCTATTTGCCATCAAACTTGCCTTTTTTTTTTAATTATATTTGCTAGTTCATTCTAAAATCTCAATCCCACCATAATATTTCCAGGTATATTAGTCACTTTATATTACCAATACACAAAGTAAAAATAGACTTGAATTGTTGGGGAGGGGTATGGAGTGTTGGTGTGAAAAATTAACCAATTCCATGGGAATAAATGAATTTTATAAGGTGATGAAGGTCATAACATATAAAAAAAATTAAATATCAAATTAAGATCTATAAACTCTAAAAGATCAAAAGTATTTTATCTTGACTAACTATAAGTGGGGTATTCATTCCACTAAATTAGAAGAAATTTCAATTCATGAAAGCATTTTTTTATTCTTTTAAAGCATACAAATTTAATGGTTGATTAATTTTTTTTTCCATTTACTTATTAAAATTATAACCACCCCCGAAGAAAAAAACTTCAAATTATCAAAATATATAATACAAATCTAACAGTTGATATCATCTATTTACCATGAGAAAATAAATGAAATAATTTTCATTTTATTTTTGAAGCATACAAATCAACTAATTAAATTTTCTTCATTTACCTCTGAAAATAAAATTTATTTTTTCAATGTTTTAAATTTCACAAATGAGATAATGTACTCACCACAACGAAATAAATGACAAAAGTTTCACATCAATATGAGTAACATAAGGGAATAATTGAAAGCATTCTCTTCCTCTTTGAAGGCATACAAATCTAACAGTTGATATAATCTATCCACCATCAGCAACTTGCCTTTGTTTTGGGATTAAATTTGTTAGTATTAGTCACTTTATATTACCAATACACAAAATAAAAATGGACTTGAATTGCTGGGGAAGGGAGGGAGTGTTGGTGTGAAAAATAACCAATTCCATATGAATAAATGAATTTTATAAGGCGATGAAGGTCATAAAATACACAAAATTAATTATGAAATTAACATCTATGAACTCTGAAATATCAAAAGTATTTTATCTTGACTAACTATAAGTTGGTGTTCGTTCCACTAAATTAGAAGAAATTTCAATTCGTAAAAGCATTTTATTATTCTATTAAAGCATACAAATTTAATGGTTTATTATTTTTTTTTCCATTTCCATCTTAAAATTATGACCAATCCCCCCCCCCCCCCCAAAAAAGAAATTTTCAGAATATCAAAATTGAATTTAAATCAAGATTACAAGCAAGGTAGTAAGTTTTAAGGTTAGCTAGTTTGTACTTTGTATGATTTAACCCTAAACTCTCAAATGTTAGTCACATGCAATGAGAGTGACAGGATAGTCGCTGAAGGATAAACCTCAGACTTGATTAGGGAAAATGTTTATATGAATTGATCAAGGCAGTTGACAAAGCTAGCTAGAGAAATATACCTCCTCCTCTCTTTTCTTCTAACCCACCTCAAATGTAGCCTTCTCGGCCTGTAGAATCTAACAAAACCATAGTCAGAAATCAAAAGTAATCATTTCATATAGCCACATGGACAGGAGCTGACAGACGCACATACATCCTTCTGTTTAACACAAGGAAAAAAATGAAAGAATTGTCTCCATATTAATCTTAAAATTGTAACCAATCCCCCACCCAAAAAAGCTTCCCAATAGCAAAGTCCACGCCTGAATTTCTTCCACAGTTGCATTCAATGAGGAAATAAATTGCCACCTCTTAGGAAGTCAATCCATTTATGATGGCCAAACTAAGGATCAATGAGTAGATAAAAGACAGTGAAAGGAGGAAACCTAAAGCATCAAACATATCAGAAAGGGGAGAAATTATGCACAATAGTACTCCTAATTCTGCATGGGGCATAACCACTATCTAGGCATCTACATAAGATAGATATTTGCTACATTTCAATGTTCTTTATCTAGAATGAAATCCCAGAATTCTGAATATTGAGTCAGGAACGACTAGGAACTCATGAGAGTAGCTATTTAAAAATAGATCCACCTCTATTAGATGTTTACCTCATTACCCTTGACATTAAGATAGCCTTCTCCTCCTAGGGCCATTGTGATAAAATGGATCATCTGCAAGGTATTCGATAGAAGTCGGACAATCAACATTTTTAGTTTTTGTGGGATCTCACTTGAACAACTACAAATAACTAAATAAATAAATAAATAATTGGCAATGAATCCAGTATAACATTTAGTTAGTGTATATATGGCAGCATCATAGAAAACATCAAAAGTGGCAACAAATGTAGTGTACATTTCTTGGTCCATAAACAAAAATGCTATAGTTTTGTCACCTACAATGGCCTGCATCAGTAGGCAAAGACACATTGAGAAATCCAAATTCCACAATCAATACAAGGAGGAAGAATTGAGATTCTGAGTGAGACCTTCGCAGGAAAAGCAACAATATTGTCCTCTACAACTCCTCGCAAGTCATAGGAAGGTTGATCTTTTCCTAGAACCACGAGTTATAGGTAGAGAATGTCATGGTCATGTTTGTAATGGAAGCAATAGCATAAAAGAAGAAATCCTACCTGGTCATGACTTTCAGCATAAGCTATGCACCTGAGTTAGAAAATAGAGCACCATGAAAAAACCAAAATATACAATAAAATTTAAATACAAGAAAAAAGGAAGGGTAGAAATGTCGACAATAATTAGAAATAAACCATATCCATCAGATCCGCTGCGGAGGGATGGCGTGTATCCCACACGCGCCACCGACGAAGGTGTCTTTGGATTGCCTTCTTACTCCTTCGTCTTCCCAAACCATTGATTTGCGTAAACCTCGTTGGAAAATTCAAAACTACCCCCATGAATGGAGGCACGTAAACCCACTTTCCACCGCCTAAGTGGCGCGTTGGTAGCATGGGTGGCACCGCTAGACTTGGCTTCAACCGATCTACAACTTGGTGGTGTTGTATTTTTCAGATGGAGGGGAAAAGGTGGTGGACGAGGCGGATTTCATCACTTGGGCATTTTTTGGCCTCGATTCAGTGGCTGTAAAGAGCCGTCATCGAGAGATTAGAAGGAGAATGATGGCAGCACAGAAGGCCAAGAAGGAAGGAGGGATTCTGGACTCCATACTTCTCAATTAGAAGAGATGGGGTGCTTTTGGATAGAGGCAATAGGTGTGCATTGAGGAAAGGAGAGAGAGAGATATCATAAATAATGCATAAAGGCTATGCGGACAGTAATGCCTTCTCTGATGGATAGAGAGATAGCAGCACCATGGGAGGATTCACACAAGAGAGCCTTAAGAGGATTGAGATTCAAAGATGGGGAGACGGCAGTTAAGAGGATAGAGAGAAGATAGAGGGAGCCAGTAAAAGCATACATAATGTGGTGCTTGGATTACTGAGAGCTTTTAAGACAAGGCCCACCATTGAGGATTCTAGAACCCATTATGAAGACCATAAAATACAGCTGGCCGACTGACAATTTTTAATATGGTTGAGAATTAATGAATTTGGTGGGCTGAAACGGTTGAAACAAACAATTGTAGCGGCAAACGGGTTAAATGGTAACAAATTTAGGAAACCAAATTATAATTACCCTCAAGAAGCTATAAAACCTTATGTGACACCTCATTATTAACAAATAATATACTGTACAAAATCATGAAGAAATAATAAACATATTTAATTTCCAAGATGATGATGATGATTATTATTATTATTATTATTATTATTATTATTATTTTGTCATTTTTTACACAACTATAAATTTGAGCAACTAGAGATAATAGAAATATAAATATGATTTCCATGATTTTTTTTATTATTACTATTGTTGTTGTTGCCGTCATTGTTGTAGCCGTCGTTGTTATCTTGCTCTTTGAATTTGACAACATGGTTAATATTACTTATGTTCATCTAATTACCAAAAAGAGATTAAGAGATATATATATATATATATATATATATATATATATATATATATATATATATATATATATATATTATATATATACATATATATATATATATATATATATATATATATATATATATATATATATAAATATATAAATATATAAACATATATATATATATATATATATATATACATATATGTATTTATATGTATAAATATGTATTTATATGTGTATATATGTATTCATATATATACATATATCTATTTATATCTATATTATATCATATGTATATACACTCTTCTCTCTCTCTCTCTCTCTCTCTTTATATCTATATATATATTATATATCTATATATATATAATATATATATTATATATATATGTATTCATATATCTATATTATAGTATATTATATATATATTGTATATATATAATAGTATATATATAATATATAATATATATATATATATATATATATATATTGGTATATATATATATAATATGTATATGTATACTACATATACATATATATATATATATATCACCCTTTAACTCACTTATTCATTTGCATGATGCTTCATAAACCGAGCCTATTTGTGAGCGTTATAATTATAGTCCCTAACAATTGACAAGTAGTGTTTAGGGACATATATGATTAATGACTATAATCACAACAACTTCATTTGGCCGTTGCAAAGATCATGAAACTATCAATTCCTCGGTTCGTTGGAAGCAAACTATCTAAACTATCAGCATGATTTTTATAAATTTTAAAATTGGTTTAGTTTGTTTTCAGCTTATTCATTTGGGTAATGCTTATACCCATAATCATTTTAGATGCACTTGAAGATGATTATAGTAATACAAAAATGTTTTTTTACATGAAATAATGGGCCTCCACTAGATGTTTCAAGGTTTCCGACTCGGCCTATTTATGGTCATGATTTGCATAAATATGTAGACTTGCCATCACTTGAAGCCGAACTTTTTTGCATGAGTCATGCTTTTTCAACCTCTAGTTTAGATTTGACAAGGATACGTCAGGTTTGACGGGTTTTGAGATGGACGATTATAGACCGAAGTGACCAACTTGGTTTAAATCTATTTCCTTATGGCTCATGAGTAGGTGTACAATTCCGCAAGAGGAGCTCAAGACAACTAGGATTCATGACCATTTGTTGTAGTCAAATTGGAACAAGGGTCGGGTCCATCTTGAAGCTTGTGGAGCTTGAGGAATTTGGCTAAGCCTCAAGCCTAAATCCAAACTACTTGGGCTAGACTATGCTAGCAAAATTTGGTCCAACCTAAGTAGCCAGATTTATCTACCATACAAAAACATCAAGTACCATCATGGATTTTTCTTTCAATTGTACACAAGATTTTCCTATTTTAAAGTCTGAAGCTAATTTTGACCTAAAATTTGACTTGTTGTCTATGCGTCTACACTTCAACTTGAAAATTTTCTTTAATGTTCCACAATAACGAAAGTTCATTTCCAATTTCATTGTCAGTTCAAGAGACAAAGAGTGGACCAAACTATTACCAAGGTTAATTCAATTGAGCAACACAAATCGTTAAAGATAAAAATCAAGCTAAGTGAGTTGACCGATGCTAATCTCAAGCCCAACCCAGAAAAATTTAGAGCTAGTTGGGGGTCGAGTTAACTCAAGGTCGTGTTTAACTTTTGGTGACTCGACAATTTGAGTGTCCGATTTACAGTCCTAATCATGAGTCGTGACATTGACAAAGATGGGATTGTGTTGGCTGTTTTCCCAAAATTTCCCATTCACTCTCTCCCACTTTCCTGCAACACATGTCTTCTGGTCTTAAAGCTATATTTCTTTAATTAAATTCCATCCTTATGTAAACAAAAAGGAAAATAACAAGTGCCTATGGGCCTAAAAAAAGACAATTCCATCTCCAAAGCTAGGAACCCCTAACGCTAGTTTTGAGTGAGTCTCTGGCCTTCCTCCGGTAAGGTTGCAGTCGTCTGGCTTCCCACTGATGTGTGTGGGTTTGTCATTGTCTTTGGTTGGTGCCCTCCTGGCTTTTTGAGCTCGCGTATTCTCTCTAGCATTGGGTGCAACCATTACTTGAACCCCATGTTAAACTCATAGGACATGGCAAGTGGCGTGGTAGAATCTCACATTAACAACTGATGAAGAAAAGGTGATTATTGTGGAGGATGAAGAAGATAATGCGAAGAACGAGTAGATTGCCCTATGTTTGCTTGGACATCTGGACATTAATGTTTCCTTTAATGCTAGGGCCATGAAATCGATAATCCATAATCTATGGAAGCTAGCTAAAGGCTTGGTTGTTCGAGACTTAGATGTGAATGTTTTTGTCTTCTAGTTCTTCAGTCATGCTGATAAAGATTATGTTTTGAATGAAGGCCTTTGGGCATTTCATGGACATATTTTCCTTTTAAAACATATGATAAGGCTAGAGAGTCCCTCTGAGGTGGCATTTACAACGGCGCATTTTTAGGTCAAAGCTTATGATGTCCCAAGTAAGAAGCAAACAACCCCCTTTGGTCGGCAGCTCGCTTCTAATATTGGTGAATTGGTCCATTGCGAAAACATAATATGATGGAGGTGGTAAAGCTCTATGTTTGAGGGCAGAAATTGATATCTCTAAGCAACTTCAACGAGCTATCAATGTCATCATGGTCACTGAAAAACCGATCTGGTTTCGGTTCAAATTTGTCAAACGCCTTGATTTTCGTTATGGATGTGGTAAGTTAGGGCATGTCTTGAAGGGTTCTAAGACCATTGAAGGTAAAGAAGGAGACCCTAACTTACAATATGGTGCATGGCTGCGAACTTCCCCATTGGGGTCCCGTAGGTACAGTGCTGAATACTAGCCGGGGGGGGGGGGACTGTTTTTGGCCTTCTACAAGTCAAAGGCTCAACCTAAATGTTCATACAAAACTTATATTTGATAACCCCATGTTTGAGAACAAGGGTGGGTAGAAGGGATTCATTAATGGCAATGGGTCTTCGAATATGATTATTGATGCTTAGGTTTTTGTGGTTATTGGCGGAGAAGTTTCAAATGCAAGCAACATGATGCTCAACCTCCCAAAGATAGAGACCAAAAAATCAGACTTATTGACACAACCTAGAGAAGTCATCATCTTCTACTGTTCTAGTAGAGGTTGTTGAGTCGCCCGGCAAAGCACCATGAGTATACTTTATCTAGACTATCGGGGTTTAGCCACGACCCAGGCAGTTTCTGATCTTTGTGGATTTCTACAAAGACTTGCACCTAAAATGGCCTTCCTTTTAGGAATCAAGAAAAGCCAGACCAAAATAGGGGACCTTTTATGTGAACTTGGTATTTTCGTGGTATTTTTGTTGACGCCTGGGGACGGTCTGGTGGTTTGGGTCTCCTTTGGGAAACAAATGCGAATGTTGATTTTCTTTCTTGCTTCCTTCATTGTATAGATGTTACTGCTCAATAAGTCAGCGATGTTCTTGCTTGGTGGTTTAGTAGCATTTACGGCTAGTCTAAGGGGCAAAAAATTTAAAAATGTTGAGCTAATCTCTTACTTAAAAACCCGCTCCAGTCTACCATGGCTTGTTGGTGGCAATCTTAATGAAATTTTTTCCATAGCGAGATGAAGAGGGGCCTCCAAAATCTCAATCTGTCACTGATAGCTTCAGAGATTCCTTCATTGATAATGGCCTCTGTGACCTTGGCTGCTCTAGGTATGACTTTACTTGGTGTAACTAGCAAGATAGCGGTATTGTGCTTGGGGAAAGGTTGGATTGCTTCAGTGCTGATACTTACTAGTCCCTAATTTTCCCTAATGCTTAAAGTCTCATGTTGATTTTGATACATCCGACCACCTCCATATCCTTATAAAATCCAATCCCAATATAGATGGACAGAGCTGGCATAAGAATCCATTTGAGAACATGTGGTTCACTGACCTTCCCCGCAAGGATGCTGTTGCCTTGGCCTCAACCTCCTCTCACCCAAATGTCGTGTAAAATTTCATCTTTTGGCTGGACAATTTGTTCTAAGGAGCTCATCAAATAGAACTTGGACACTTTTGGTCAAGAGGCAGTTAAATCCAAAAGGTTGAGTCTCAAATAAGGCATGATAATGATGCTATCAGTGGATAGCATACGCTTGGACAAATTAGAGAATGGAAGAAAAAAGGGGAAATTCTTTGGTAGTAGAGTGCGCACTCGGATGACCTTAAGTATGAGGATGCTAATACCCAGTGGTTCTAATCTAAAGCTATATGAGTAGGGCTAAAAATACTATAACTAGGTTGTTGGATGCTAATGGTGTGTGGCACACCAGTAATGATACTATGGTGATTTATTTACTTCCTGACAAGTTGTAGACAATAATGTTGTACTTTCTTACATATCATCCAGGGTCACCCCATAAATGAATGCGTCTCTCTATTGACCCTATGTTCATGAGGAAACTATTCTTCCTTAAAACAAACTTTACAAAGCAGTTGACCTGGATGGACGAACTCGTTCCTCTTCTAAAAATTTCTGTATTGTATCGGTGATCATGTCTCTATATTGTTTTGTCTGTCCTTTAAAGCATCTGACCCCACTCAAGCTTAATCACAATTTTGTCACCCTCATTCCTAAAAAAACTGAAGTCGTAACAGATTTTATAACTGAAGACTCAGATCACCCTAAAGGGGGGTGAATAGGGTGACCACAGAAATTTTAAAAAAAAGATTAAAAGCAAGAATAGAAATTAAAATGAGACAATACGCAGCAATATTTTAACGAGGTTGGGCCTCAATCAGGCTTAAGTCCCCGTCAAGAGTTATCCAACTCTAGGATTCAACTCTATACTTCTTTTATTAAGATGAATACCTCACTCTAGAGATCCCAAGTACTTAAATCAACCTCTTGATTTAAGTATGGGGAAGTTGTGACCTTATACCAACTCTTAAGTTCACTCCTTAATAAAGAATTCCTCAATACACGCACAACTTTTAATACCAATGTAATGTTCAGAGTAAATTCATAAATGTATAATTCAATGTTCTTGCAACTTTTTTTTGGATGCTTGCTCTTCCTTATTTGGCGTCTATTTATAAGCTCAAGTGGACGTGCACCAAGAAAGAAAATTCTGCCCAGTGCATGCTGAAATTGTATTTCAGGCCCTTGGTTTCTAGTTGACAGCATCTGTTTTGATTCTCTTGCCATCCTTGCCACGATCTGGATAGATATTAAGCTGTACAATATCTTTTTCAAAGTATTGTAGAAATTTGCTCAAGTATCAAAAGATAATGCTGCTAAATTTAATCTCAAATCATAGCACATAATGTCTTTATGGCAATTATCATTGATGAGGATAAAATCATGGCAAAATTCTTAGTTTACTTACTCGAAATTTGAATTTCAAATTTTAAGGATAGCTTAGTGATTTTTCTTAATTAATCAAATCAACTAAGATCACACATATTTTTTCCTTGTGCATACCCAGGTTTCAATATCTTGCTTTCATATCCAAGGCTTTAATTAATTTTGTGTTTAATCGAACCTTTCTTAGCCACTAAGGGAGTCAATATCAATAAAAGCATATTGGACTGACCATAAATATTATATATGAAGTAGAATAATTATAAAATCAACTCACTTCACAATTTAATATATAACACTAATGATGTTGTTTGTTATCATCAAAATTAATATGTGACTCTTAAAGTCAACAATAACTTCGGCCCATCAACCTCTATAATGCGGTCAAGGTAGTCAGGGCCATTAGATCTTTGATAACATTCTCATAGCCTTCGAGATCTTGCATACTATGAGAGGGGACACTTGCTTGAGTGGTTCCATGGCTGTCAAGTTGGATATTATAATGCATTTGATAGAGTTAAGGAGCCCTTTTTGTCTGGTCATATGTTGAAACTGGGTTTTAAACCAGAGTGGGTCGACCTTATCGTGGGTTGCATTAAGTCAGCTTCTTTTTCCTTTCTTATCAATGGCTATTGCAGTAGTCATGTTATCCCGAGTAGAGGTATTCGACATGGGGAGCTCATCTCCCCCTCTCTTTGTTTATTTTTCTCTAGAGGTCTAACTGGTGTTCTAAGGAGAGTAGTCGAAGGACAATACTATGAGGTTACAGTCTGTATGCCTCTGCTCCTATTATCTCTCATGTACTATTCGTAGAGATCTTGTTCAAGTTGGCGTCCTTGAGGAGATACTATTTGTAACACACCGTAAGTGGCTTAAAAGATTTGATGCGACTAATTAAATCACCAAAGATGCACCTTTCTTTTCGAGTAGCCCACTCATCATAAGAACTCTACAGTTAAGGGTGTTTGCTGTGGGAAAATTTTATGATAGGTGATGTCCTGAGAAGTTTCTCAGGCAGCATGTGAGTGAGGATGAAGTATGCCAGAAAGACTTGTAGTGATTTGTGGGGCCAGTCGATGATCCTTGAAACTATTCCTAGTAACTGTCAGCGACCCATAAAGGGTCAGGGCATTACACTAATCAAATATGATGTTTAGTAAAGGGGTTTCAACTGAACGCATGAATCAAATCACACTCCTTTTGGACATCAATGAGGTCTTATTGCATGATAAAAATTTGTGAGCTCCTACTTTTTTTGGGTCACTCGCAAAAAAAGTCGTTCTTGTTCCTAGCGGATTCTCTTAAAAAATGTACATCGAGGTGGATGGAAAAGTTAGTTTCTGGGGGGGGAAGGAGGTGTTGATAAAGGCTATCACCAAGCTATCCCAACCTACATTATGGGGGTTTTCAAGCTCACGAAGAAGATGTGCCAGACTATTCAATCCTCGATTGTTTGTTTCTGGTAGGGTTACAATTAGGAGAATCGAATGATTCATTGGATTAGCTTATTGAAAGTATGCAAATTGAAATATGATAGGGGGCTCGTTTTCAGAGATATGAAGGCCGTCAATGATGTTGAAAACTGATTGGAAAAAAAAAAAATCCTTGACCAAGTCTTTTTCTAAAGTTTGTTTCCTAAATTTTAGCACTCTTGGGTTGTTACCTTTTCTTTAGGCATAATCATAGGAGTTGCAAATCTTGTTGCTAATTGTGGAATAACTTCCCACATTTTTCTCTCTTGGTAGTTTTATCTTAGCCTATAAATATAGGTGTTTGTAGTTGTTCATTTTATCAAGTTTTCATAAGCCAATTATTCAAAAGTAATAAAGCAATAGCAGCTATTTTTTTCATCCCTCTATTATTTTCTATCTTCTGTCTTTTTCCTCTGCATTTTTTTACCACAAACTAGTATCAGAGCCATGGCTAGCAATGGTTCGAATTCTTCAGCTCAGCCTCTGATTCCCTTATTCAAAGAGGAAAAATATCATCTTTGGAGTCTCAAGATGAAGACTATGTTCAAATCTCAGGAATTATGGGATTTGGTGGACAATGGGTACACTGAGCTTGATCCGGCACCGGCTCACCCTGACCAACAACTGCGGGAGATTCGTAAGAAGGATGCCAAGGCCCTATTTCTCATCCAATCAGCACTGGATGATGAAATTTTTTCGAGAATTGCAACAGCTACAACTTCCACTCAGGCATGAAAAATTTTGAAGTAAGAATTTTTACTATAAAATTACAGACTCTTCGTCGTGAATTTGAAACTTTGGCCATGAAAGAGAAAGAGTCGGTTCAAGAATTCTTGTCTAGGGTGTCTGGGATTGTTAGCCAAATGAGAACTTATGGTGACAATGTTGGTAATGAAACTGTTGTGAGTAAGGTGCTGAGAAGTTTAACCAAAAATTTTGCCTATATTGTTGCTACGATTGAAGAATCTAAGGACCTGTCTACATATACTTTTGGTCAATTGATGTGTTCCTTGCAAGCCCATGAAGAGAGAGTTAGTAGGTCCTGTGATCAGAGTGAGGAAAAAGCTTTTCAGGTGAAGGGGGAGACTCCCGAAAATTCTGGTCGTGGTCGTGGTTGAGGTGGATACCAAGGCAGAGGTCGTGGAAGAGGCCAAGGCAGAGGTCGAGGCAGAGGAGGTTCCACTGACGAAAGGCAGAACAAAAAATTTCTCTGTAACTATTGTAAGAAGCCTGGCCATATAGAAGTGTATTGTTGGCAGAAGCAAAAGGATTAGGCTAGCCAAGCAAGTTTTGCTGAGAAAACAACTGAAGATTGTAAGTTATTCATGGCTCTTTCATGTGAAAAAGAGTCTACTGATGTTTGGTTTTTGGACAGTGGTTGCTCCAACCATATGTCTGGATCACGATCTTCATTTAAGGAACTTGATGAGTCCCAAAAATCAGAGGTGACACTGGGAGACAACAAGTAAATTCAAGTGGAAGGCAAAGGTACTATTAGCATTACAATCAACAAAGGTAATGCTAAGATTTTGCAAGATGTGATGCTTGTTCCGAGTCTGTCTCATAATTTGCTTAGTATTGGACAGTTAATGGTTACTGGATACTCTATTTTATTTGATGACGGACATTGTTTCATTAGAGATAAATCCTCTGGCCAACTCATTGCTGAAGTTCCAATGACTGAAAACAAGATATTTCTGCTAAATCTCTCTATGGTTAAGAGGTACGCTATGGTTGCCAGTGGTGATAGTGAAACCAGATTATGGCATTTATGTTATGGGCATCTGAATATTAATAGGCTGAAATTGTTAAGTCAAAAAAAGATGGTGTTTGGGCTGCCAAAACTTGATGATCTTGGCTTCTGTGAAAGTTGTGTTTATGGGAAGCAAAGCAAAAACCCTTTTCCTGTGGGAAAGGCTTGGAGGGCGTCTAAATGTCTTGAGTTAATACATGTAGATTTATGTGGACTTATGAACACTAAATCTCTTGGTGGCAGTAGATATTTTTTGTTGATTACAGATGACTATAGTCGCATGAGCTGGGTCTATTTTTTGGAAAACAAGTCAAAAGCTTTTGGCAGATTCAAGAAATTCAAGGCTTGTGCAGAAAGACAAAGTGGTCTTTTAATAAAGACATTATGAACAGATAGAGGTGGAGAATTCATCTCAGCTGAGTTCACCAATTTTTGTGAAGAAAATGGAATTTGCAAGGAGCTTACAGCGCCATATACACCAGAGCAGAACGGCGTAGCTGAGAGAAAAAATCGAACAGTGGTAGAGATGGCCAGAAGCATGATGAAAGCAAAAGGTCTTCCCACTTAATTTTGGGATGAAGCTGTAGCAACAGCAGTATACATTCTCAGTCTGTCTCCTACAAGAGCTGTTCGTAATCGAACGCCATATGAAGCTTGGACAGGCATAAGGCCAACGGTAAGCCACTTAAAAATTTTTGGTTGTGTAGCTTATGCTTTGGTTAAAACATACTCTCAGAAGTTTGATGAAAAATCTGAGAAATATATTTTTGTTAGTTATTCTTCTGAATCCAAAGCATATAAGTTATACAACCCTGTTAGTGGCAAGATAACAATTAGCAGGGATGTTGTGTTTAATGAGACTGCAAACTGGGATTGAAGTGAACAACAAGTGCACCAAAATATTCCGGTACAATTGCCTTCAATTGAAAGATAGGAGTCTCCTGCAAGTTCCCCTGTCTCCCCACTAACTCCAACAACACCATGCAGTAATGAAGAGCCTTCACAACCTTCACTACAACTGCGAAGATCAACAAGAGATAGAAGGTCTAACCCAAAATATGTTGTTAATGTTTACACATCCTCCACCTTTGCTTTGCTTGTCTCAGATCCTATTTGCTTTGAAGAAGCTGCAAACGAATCTAAATGGTGCAAGGCTATGGAGGAGGAATTGTTGGCCATTCAGAAAAATCAGACCTGGGACTTGGTAGCCTTGCCAGAGGGAAAGAAAGCTATTGGACTTAAATGGGTATTCAGAACCAAATATCATGCAGATGGGAGCATCCAAAAGCATAAGGCAAGGCTTGTCGTGAAGGGCTATTTACAGCAAGAAGGTATTGATTACGAAGAAACTTTCTCTCCTGTTGCCCGCATTGAAACTGTGAGAACTTTTATAGCACTTGCTGCTCAATTGTCTTGGCCTATATATCAGTTTGATGTGAAATCTGCATTTTTGAACGGTGACCTGGAAGAAGAAGTTTATGTTTCACAGCCTGAAGGTTTTGTAATTTGTGGCCAAGAAGAAAAAGTCTACCGATTAAAGAAGACATTGTATGACTTAAAACAAGCCCCGCGAGCTTGGTATTTCAAAATTGATTCTTATTTTCGGGAGAATGGTTTTGAAAGAAGCATGAATGAGCCTACTTTGTATTTCAAGACAGTAGGTGAGAATGATTTTCTTGTGGTATGCCTGTATGTTGATGATATGATTTACATGGGTTCTAGTGGGTCTGTTGTTGCTGACTTCAAAGCTTGCATGGTGAAGAAATTTGAGATGTCGGATTTGGGTATGTTGCATTATTTTCTTGGTTTTGAAGTGAAACAAGGTAAAGATGGAATTTTTATTTCCCAAAGAAAATATGCGTTGGATCTTCTGAGGAAATTTAACATGGTGAATTTTAAGGTTGCTGCCACACCCATGAATGTCAATGAGAAGTTGTGTCGTGAAGATGGTGCTGAAATGGCAGATGCTACATATTTTAGGAGTCTTGTTGGTGGTTTAAACTATTTGTCTCATACAAGGCCAGACATTACCTTCTCTATTAAAGTTGTATCCAGGTTTATGCATAATCCAAGCAAGCTTCATCTTGGAGCTGTAAAGAGAATTTTAAGGTATGTTGCAGGTACAACCAATCATGGAATTTGGTACTCAAGAGTATCAAATTTCAAGTTAACTGGCTTTACAGACAGTGATTGGGCTGGAGATATTGACGATAGAAAGAGCACATCTGGTTATGTGTTCAACCGTGGGTCTGGTGTGATTTCTTGGTGTTCAAAGAAGCAGGAAGTGGTTGCCTTATCAACTTCAGAGGCAGAGTATATTGCTGCAACTATAGCAACTTGTCAAACTGTTTGGTTAAGAAGGCTTCTTTCTGATTTAAAGCAGAAGCAAAGCTGTGCAACTAAGATCTTTTGTGACAACAGATCAGCTATTGCTATGACAAAGAACCCAACTTTTCATAGTAGAACCAAACACATTGACATTCGTTATCACTTCATTCGAAGTTGTGTTTCTGTTGGAGAGATTATTTTGAAGACATGTGATACAACCGAACAAGTTGCTAATATTTTTACAAAGTCGCTTCCGCAAGCACAACATGAATTCCTCAAAAGGCAACTTAGAATTTGCGATTTTCAATCAAGGGGGAGTATTGAAAACTAATTCCAAAAAAAAAATAAAAATCCTTGGCCAAGTCTTTTTCTAAAGTTTGTTTCCTAAATTTTAGCACTTTTGGGTTGTTACCTTTCTTTTAATACATAATCATAGGAGTTGCAAATCTTTTTGCTAATTGTGGAATAACTTCCCACATTTTTCTCTCTTGTTAGTTTTATCTTACCCTATAAATATAGGTTTTTGTAGTTGTTCATTTTATCAAGTTTTCATAAGCCAATTATTCAGAAGTAATAAAGCAACAGCAGCTTTTTTTTTTTTCATCTCTATGTTATTTTTTATCTCCTCTGCATTTTTTTACAACAAACTGGTATCAGAGCCGTGGCTAGCAATGGTTCGAATTCTTCAGCTCAGCCTCTGATTCCCTTATTCAAAAGGGAAAAATATCATCTTTGGAGTCTCAAGATGAAGACTATGTTCAAATCTCAGGAATTATGGGATTTGGTGGACAATGGGTACACTGAGCCTGATCCGGCACCGGCTCACCCTGACCAACAACTACGGGAGATTCATAAGAAGGATGCCAAGGCCCTATTTCTCATCCAATCAGCACTAGATGATGAAATTTTCCTGAGAATTGTAGCAGCTACAACTTCCAGTCAGGCATGAAAAATTTTGAAGCAAGAATTTGTGGGCGACAAAAAGGTAATTACTGTAAAATTACAGACTCTTCGTCATGAATTTGAAACTTTGGCCATGAAAGAGAAAGAGTCGATTCAAGAATTCTTGTCTAGGGTGTCTAGGATTGTTAGCCAAACTGAGAACTTATGGTGACAATGTTGGTAATGAAACTATTGTGAGTAAGGTGCTGAGAAGTTTAACCAAACATTTTGACTATATTGTTGCTGCGATTGAAGAATCTAAGGACCTGTCTACTTATACTTTTGATCAATTGATGAGTTCCTTGCAAGCCCATGAAGAGAGAGTTAGTAGGTCCTGTGATCAGAGTGAGGAAAAAGCTTTTCAGGTGAAGGGGGAGACTCCCGGAAATTCTGGTCATGGTCGTGGTAGAGGTGGATGCCGAGGCAGAGGTCGTGGAAGAGGCCAAGGCAGAGGTCGAGGCAGAGGAGGTTCCACTGACGAAAGGCAGAACAAAAAATTTCTCTGTAACTATTGTAAGAAGCCTGGCCATATAGAAGTGTATTGTTGGCAGAAGCAAAAGGATGATGCTAGCCAAGCAAGTTTTGCTAAGAAAACAACCGAAGATTGTAAGTTATTCATGGCTCTTTCATGTGAAAAAGAGTTTACTGATGTTTGGTTTTTGGATAGTGGTTGCTCCAACCATATGTCTGGATCACGATCTTCATTTAAGGAACTTGATGAGTCCCAAAAATCAGAGTGACACTGGGAGACAACAAGAAAATTCAAGTGGAAGGCAAAGGTACTATTAGCATTACAATCAACAAAGGTAATGCTAAGATTTTGCAAGATGTGATGCTTGTTCTGAGTCTGTCTCATAATTTGCTTAGTATTAGACAGTTAATGGTTACTGGATACTCTATTTTATTTGATGACGGACATTGTTTCATTAGAGATAAATCCTCTGGCCAACTCATTGCTAAAGTTCTAATGACTGAAAACAAGATGTTTCCGCTAAATGTCTCTATGGTTAAGAGGTACGCTATGGTTGCCAGTGGTGATAGTGAAACCAGATTATGGCATTTATGTTATGGGCATCTGAATATTATGGGCTGAAATTGTTAAGTCAAAAAAAGATGGTGTTTGGGCTGCCAAAACTTGATGATCTTGGCTTCTGTGAAAGTTGTGTTTATGGGAAGCAAAGCAGAAACCCTTTTCCTGTGGGAAAGGCTTGGAGGGCTTCCAAATGTCTTGGGTTAATACATGCAGATTTATGTGGACCTATGAACACTAAATCTCTTGGTGGCAGCAGATATTTTTTGTTGATTACAGATGACTACAGTCGCATGAGCTGGGTCTATTTTTTGGAAAACAAGTCAGAAGCTTTTAGCAGATTCAAGAAATTCAAAGCTTGTGCAAAAAGACAAAGTGGTCTTTTAATAAAGACATTACGAACAGATAGAGGTGGAGAATTCGTCTCAGCTGAGTTCACCAATTTTTGTGAAGAACATGGAATTTGCAAGGAGCTTACAGCGACATATACACCATAGCAGAACGGCGTAGCTGAGAGAAAAAATCGAACAATGGTAGAGATGGCCAGAAGCATGATGAAAGCAAAAGGTCTTCCCACTTAATTTTGGGATGAAGCTGTAGCAACAGTAGTATACATTCTCACTCTGTCTCCTACAAGAGCTGTTCGTAATCGGACGTCATATGAAGCTTGGACAGGTAGAAGGCCAACGGTAAGCCACTTAAAAATTTTTGGTTGTGTAGCTTATGCTTTGGTTAAAACATACTCTCAGAAGTTTGATGAAAAATCTGAGAAATATATTTTTGTTAGTTATTCTTCTGAATCCAAAGCATATAAGCTATACAACCCTGTTAGTGGCAAGATAACAATTAGCAGGGATGTTGTGTTTAATGAGACTGCAAACTGGGATTGGAGTGAACAACAAGTGCACTAAAATATTCCTGTACAATTGCCTTCAATTGAAAGACAGGAGTCTCCTGTAAGTTCCCCTGTCTCCTCACCAACTCCAACAACACCATGCAGTAATGAAGAGCCTTGACAACCTTCACTGCAACTGCGAAGATCAATAAGAGATAGAAGGCCTAACCCAAAATATGCTGTTAATGTTTACACATCCTCCACCTTTGCTTTGCTTGTCTCAGATCCTATTTGCTTTGAAGAAGCTGCAAACGAATCTAAATGGTGCAAGGCTATGGAGGAGGAATTGTTGGCCATTCAGAAAAATCAGACCTGGGACTTGGTAGCCTTGCCAGAGGGAAAGAAAGCTATTGGACTTAAATGGGTATTCAGAACCAAATATCATGCAGATGGGAGCATCCAAAAGCATAAGGCAAGGCTTGTCGTGAAGGGCTATTTACAACAAGAAGGTATTGATTACGAAGAAACTTTCTCTCCTGTTGCTCGCTTTGAAACTGTGAGAACTTTTTTTGCACTTGCTACTCAATTGTCTTGGCCTATATATCAGTTTGATGTGAAATCTGCATTTTTGAACGGTGACCTGGAAGAAGAAGTCTATGTTTCACAGCCTGAAGGTTTTGTAATTTGTGGCCAAGAAGAAAAAGTCTACCGGTTAAAGAAGACATTGTATGACTTAAAACAAGCCCCGCGAGCTTGGTATTTCAAAATTGATTCTTATTTTCAGGAGAATGGCTTTGAAAGAAGCATGAATGAGCCTACTTTGTATTTCAAGACAGTAGGTGAGAATGATTTTCTCGTGGTATGCCTGTATGTTGATGATATGATTTACATGGGTTCTAGTGGGCCTGTTGTTGCTGACTTCAAAGCTTGCATAGTGAAGAAATTTGAGATGTTGGATTTGGGTATGTTGCATTATTTTCTTGGTCTTGAAGTGAAACAAGGTAAAGATGGAATTTTTATTTCCCAAAGAAAATATGCGTTGGATCTTCTGAGGAAATTTAACATGGTGAATTTTAAGGTTGCTACCACACCCATGAATGTCAATGAGAAGTTGTGTTGTGAAGATGGTGCTGAAATGGCAGATGCTACATATTTTAGGAGTCTTGTTAGTGGTTTAAACTATTTGTCTCATATAAGGCCAGACATTACCTTCTCTATTGGAGTTGTATCCAGGTTTATGCATAATCCAAGCAAACTTCGTCTTGGAGCTGCAAAGAGAATTTTAAGGTATGTTGCAGGTACAACCAATCATGGAATTTGGTACTCAAGAGTATCAAATTTCAAGTTAACTGGCTTTACAGACAGTGATTGGGCTGGAGATATTGACGATAGAAAGAGCACCTCTGGTTATGTGTTCAACCTTGGGTCTGGTGTGATTTCTTCGTGTTCAAAGAAGCAGGAAGTGGTTGCCTTATCAACTTCAGAGGCAGAGTATATTGCTGCAACTACAGCAACTTGTCAAGCTGTTTGGTTAAGAAGGCTTCTTTCTGATTTAAAGCAGAAGCAAAGCTGTGCAGCTAAGATCTTTTGTGACAACAGATCAGCTATTGCTATGACAAAGAACCCAACTTTTCATAGTAGAACCAAACACATTGACATTCGTTATCACTTCATTCGAAGTTGTGTTTCTGCTGGAGAGATTGTTTTGAAGACATGTGATACAACCGAGCAAGTTGCTGATATTTTTACAAAGTCGCTTCCGCAAGCACGACATGAATTCCTCAAAACGCAGCTTAGAATTTGCGATTTTGAATCAAGGGGGAGTGTTGAAAACTGATACAGAAAAAAAAAAAAAAATAAATATCCTTGACCAAGTCTTTTTCTAAAGTTTGTTTCCTAAATTTTAGCACTTTTGGGTTGTTACCTTTTCTTTATGCATAATCATAGGAGTTGCAAATCTTTTTGCTAATTGTGGAATAACTTCCCACATTTTTCTCTCTTGTTAGTTTTATCTTAGCCTATAATATAGGTGTTTGTAGTTGTTCATTTTATCAAGTTTTCATAAGCCAATTATTCAGAAGTAATAAAGCAACAGCAGCTTTTTTTTTTCATCTCTCTGTTATTTTCTATCTTCTGTCTTTTTCCTCTGCATTTTTTTACAACAAATGATACCATACTTGCCAAATAGGTGTGGATGCTTATTAAGGATAATAACTCACTAGTGGCTTCATCCTAAGCACCAAATATCATCCGACTGGCAACATATTTGGCCCCCCTCTCAGGACCTGGTCTAATTACACTGAGCATTGCTTATTCGGGGCTAGGGATGTTGCCCTTCGGGGTTCTTGCTGGCTTGTGGTTGATGGTCATTATTTGATATTTGGGACAATAGGGGGTTACATCATCCAAGATCCTTCAAGTCCATTTCTCCACGTTCTATGTCCTTTAACAATTATAAGGTTAGTCACCTAATTGATCATGCTAATGGCAGCTGGCGTGAATCGTTGATTAATCGTATTTTTCTTCCTTGTGTGCCAAGCTTATTATGAATATCCTACTCTTTGAATCTTGGTCCTCGGATAAATTAATCTGGCACGATAATTTGCATGGCTTATTTACCATTCGCTCGGTATACCCTGTGCTTGAGGTGTTTAGCTTCTGCTCTTCACATTTATAAAAGTCATAGTTGCTACATGTAGGAATTAAACTAAGTTGTTTAATCCTTTTTATAGATGCAATATCCATATGCACTAATTTAGCTTGCCATAAAGAAATAGACTCCACAATATAAGCAACATAAGTATTCATCTTTATTCTTAGCAACAAGCTAGATTAAGAACAAAAAGCCCCCCATCACAATAAAATAAAAAACCTTTCCCACAAATTATGCACCCTTGTCGAGTACAACTTTACCAAAGTCAAAAGTAATTCTAACTCGAATTATATTTAGAATGTTAGCTAAAATAAGGTTTCTATGAATATCTGGAGTATGAAGTACATTTTAAACGAAAAGACTTTTTTCATAATTTAATTTAAGAGAAACCTTACCGTCACAAATAATTGACACTGAAACTAGAATTACCCATAAACACGAATTCACCTTTAGCAACCTTTTCATACTCTTGAAAAGGGTCCCTGTTAATGCATGTGTCAAGTGGCTCCAGAATCGACCACCCATTCAACTATGTTGCTTACCATGTTACCTCTGATGCCACGACAACAATGACATCTTCAATGAGATTACTTTGAACATTGTTTTCCTTCTATTTGTCGCCCGTAGGTTTCCTTTATGACACTCTTTTGCCAGATGTCCATATTTGCCGCATGCATAACACTTCCCTTCAAACTTCTTCTAATTGGATCCTTGTCCCTTGAACTTGTCACTTTGCCTCTTCGCATAAAATTGATTTGGTCCCTTCCTTCTTGGTCTTTTGCTCTTGTCAAACTTTGAACCATTCTTGGACTCAACCAGATTAACAGCAGATAAAGAATGACCCAAATTCTTTCCCTTATATGAGTAATCAATTATTGACGTTTAAGATCCTTTTCCTTGTGCCTCATGTTGCCAACATAGTTAGACCAAGAGGAAGGCAGTTTATCTAGTAGGCAATTGGCTTGAAAATGGCACAAATGTTCGTACCCTTGTCAAAATTTCAGTACACCTCATACTCATTAACTTGTTCAAGAACAGGTTTATCATTAGACTTTTTAAATGACAGCCACCAACAACAAGCATACTTCCTAATCCTAGTACCATGATAATCATACTTAGATTAAGAGTCTCCCAAATTTTCATGGCACTTTGCATCTTATTATAAACACAATACACTGAATCAGACCTATAATGTAGAAGCAAGGCATAACAAGTTTTATTATCCTTGTCATAATTCTTTAAGATCCTTTAGGAGCCTTTTCAGCAGTTAAGGGTTAATCAACCCCAGATTCAGTAAGCAAGAATTCAATTTTATTAGCCTACATACAATAGTTATTCTCCTTCAACTTATGCAAATCAGGCAGGCATAACGCAGCAACACATTTGTTGATTTAGCCATTAATCGCATCAAAAATTCAATTTTAGATTATTAGAAGAATAGATAAGGAATGCGATTAATGACCAAATAACAAACTTGTCTGATAGGTGAAAGACGAGAAGTCATAGCTTGGAAACCCACAACCCTAAAACCAAATTTACTCCCCCACAACACACCAAGGACCCGCGTGCTCGATCTCCAGGGATATAACACAATCTATTGAATCAATGTACGAGAATGAACAGAGATAAGAGCCTTCGAATAATACCTAGTAGACTAGACGAAAGAGTAATAGAGTAGTGAATGAATTTTTTTTTTTTTCCCCTGGAAACTACAACTGAAAACTAGATTTATAGGCAAACGAGAGGCTCAAGAGAACAAGAACAAGAATGGCTGATTTCGTGAAGAGAATAATGCAAAGCAACATTTTGGGTTAGAATAAATGTGCTAACAAGCACAACAAATAACAACGGTAAGTCATCGAGAATAAAAGACGCTGATCTGGCTTACCTCCAAAAACATATTCAATAACAAGCCCATCCCCATAGCCTGACCCGACACAACGAGCGCGTAGAAGTCTCTCCAGACCTTTTCCCAACAAAAGGTCATGGGAAGGAAGAATATAAAAACCCATGAGGTAAATGTAAATCTATCTATGTGAGATGCAAGACGGATGTCAGGAAACAATAAACTTTTCTTTCTCATCTTTGAAGCACATATCTAACACTATTAAGCTAAAGAAAGGCACACATAAAGATGAAGGTGTTGATTTTGGCTCGCGTTGTGGTGGCAATGCGAGCGGCAAAAGCGTCAGCATAGGACTTCGTGATGGCTCCAGCAACATCGCCGATGAAGGCCATGCCACTGGCCATGGAGAGGGAGCAGCTTTCTCATTGCCTGTGTATGTTGTCATTCCCGTCTCACCATTGCTCACATTCTTTGCTGCTGCTTTCAAATGCTAGATGGTTTTCTCTCTTCTTTCTTAACTGTTGTTAGTCTTGGTTCAGAGAGAGAGTCACAGTACTTTTAATGATTTCTTCATTTGTTTTTTGAGAATATTTCAGGTTTGTAATTTTTATTTTTTTTTATCTACAAAATGAGCTTGATCAGCATGTTTTCTTCAGAATTTCATCCAATTACTTTTGATACATATATTGACGACATGTACATGCATATAATGGAATTCAGTCAGTATATTTACAGTAATATATTACTTTTTTTTTTTCCTTTATAGATGTTTTTTTCCCCATAATTCTTCATGTTGCCCACTCGTAATATACTTCGGTTTTACATTTGTTTTGTTATGTCACTGTCAGCCAGAGTTCGATCATTTGTAGAGATAATAATTATAATCCCTAATAAGTTCAATAGAGTGCGACTTATATGGAACTAATCTTATTGTATAATCCCTAGTAAGTTACAACTCGTGCCAACGAGATAACGATTATGATCACCAACAAGTTCATTATATTTAAGCTTGCAACAAATATACCACAATCAGTGCTTAAATTCACCAGAACCAAACTACCCAATCTATCAGCATAGTTATACTAATATCATTACAGTTTAAAACAATTGAAGTCAAATTCCAAAATAATTTTTGCAAGTTTTGATGTTGGTTTAGATTTGACCATCATGCAACCACAAGTCTCAATAGAGATGCCTACAGGCATACCTAAAATTAGCATAAAATGAATTGTCATCTCCTCCAAGGGTTGGGTCTTAGGAAAATGTTGCTCTATGACAAGCTAAGCACCTTTAGGCCCAAGTGGCTAAAGAGTAGCATTTCCAAGCATCGCCAGGAGCTGCGCCTCAGGAGAATGCATCGTTCACACCAAGTGGTTAAAGGGTTGCACTTCCAACCTTCACAAGGGGCTTGGCCCGAGGAGAATGCACCAACTAGGAGATCGTGCTTTTTACCTCCACTAAGGATTGTGCCCTAGGAGAATCCTCCTTTAGCCCCAATCGGCTAAAGGGTTGCGCCTTTGCAGACTTAACACATTTAGCCCTCCTGGCCAAAGGATTGCGCTCCCAATCTCCTATATAGCATTGTCATAGGAGAATGCTAGCTGTTGGCACAACTTAGAACTTTCAGCCCCAGTGACTAGAAGGTCGGGCTCCCAATCTCCTATACAATGGTTACGTGGGAGAACACCACCCTTTGATAGACTTAGCACGTTTAGCCTTTAGCAGCTAAAGGCTAAGGATCGAACTCTCGATCTTCTAAACGATGCCACTATAGGAGAACGCTACCATTTGGCAAAGTTAGCACCTTCAGCCCTTAGCAGCTAAAGGGTTACACTTCCAATCTCCTATACAACATCGCCACTAGAGAACATTGCCATTTGGCAAACCTAGCACCGTCAGCCCTTAGCGGTTAAAGACTCACACTCTTTATCTCCTATACGACGTTGCCATAGGAGAACACTATCGTTTAGCAAATCATGAACCTTTAGCCGCTAGGTGCTAAAGGGTCATACTCTCCATTTCCTTTAAGGCTATACCCGAGGAGAGTGCTGCCATAGGCTAACCATCCACCTCTTACCCCCCAGCGGTTAAAGGGTCATGTCCTGGGAGACACTACTCCTTTTCAAACCTTGCACCTAAAACCCTAGGGGTTAAGGGTTTTCTACCTCCTCTAAGGGTTGCACCCTAAGAGAACGCTGCCTTTGTTGGCAATCTTCTCACTCATAACCCTAAGAAGGTGAGCTTCATGCACGCAACAACAACAAGGCAAGCAAACAGATTAGGTATAGAGATCCCTCAAAGAGGACATCTCAATAACCTAGAAAATATGTTACTATTTAAGAGTCCCACTAGCATGGCCTTCATACTACGATAACCTACAATGTGTGGGAAGTTAATTCTCAGGTACCCTGAGGTATAAGGTAGTGATAATTTTAGGATTGAGTGTTTGGAGCAAATATCTTAGTTCCTTGATGTTTATAACCGAATTTTTAGGTGCTCTCTATATTTTCAATACCCCCTAAACTTTTGAAAGTTGTATTTTAATCCTAATCCTTAAAACTTTACTTTCAAAAATTTTAATTTTGTGTATGTGAAAATTTTCTCATAAGAACTACTCAAAGCCCTCTTTTAATTGCTATCAGTACTATGTGACCAAAAATAATTAAGATAATTAAATCAATTACTAGTTGATTAAGCTAATTAATAGTGTTTAATGCTTGAATTATCATCTATTTGTCCTACTTCTAGTTATACATATATTGTGCACTAATCACAAAGAAAAACTTCAGTAGCATGACAGTTAAACTATGTTGCTGGGATAGTTTTATAATTAAAAGTGGAATTAGCAAGAATGAAGTCTGAAATTAAGGAGATAACGAAGCAATTACATGCAATCTATCTTTCTTTAATCAATGCAACTAGACATAGTGGAAAATCGTATTTAAGTACTAGTACTCCATTTCAGTATAAATCTCCCTTCCAAAACCTAAAAAATAAAAATTTATTTCTTTTGCAAGATAATAAAATCAAAAAAGAAGTAGAAAAAAAATCAAGTGAAGAATCATCGAAAAAAGCAGAGAAAGAAGAAGATGATGAAATGAGGGGGAAAACAGGGGTTTCAAGCTCCTATATTTATGTATTGTATTTTCGCTATTTCTTCTTTTAAGGCCGTAGACTTTTCAAGTATTATACTGAGACGAAGGGAGATCGTGGAGGTGGCATCACCAATCGTTACACTCTTGTACTTATTGGGAAGATGTTACTGTAATTTCTTTATATTTTCTCTATAAATAGTGGTAGCTTTAATTTTATGTAGTAGCTTAACCATCTTTTTTTTTTCAATTCCTGATAGTAGTGTCATAATTATCTATCTTAATTTAGATCTCATCTTTTCACCATTTTATAATATGTTTTTCTTTCCTTTTTTCTACTCCTACACCATATAAAATCGAAGTTTTGCTATTCGTTAATACAAATGATTCAAATACATATTACATGTCTCCCACTTTTTGTTTTATTATTTGTAGGCATTTACCATGAAATTGATACACATTTATGTTATTTAAAGATGTCTTTGGATTATTGACGTCACTGCCGATATTTGTAGAAGTTTGGCTTTTTACTGCAATGGTCATCCTTTGCGGTTGTCACTTGCATCGCAGATTTGCTCATCCTCTTATTGGTTAATGTTAGTAACACGGCAGTATGCTCCACCACTAGTAGTAGCATTTGTTATTCCATGACCACCACTCTATTTCAGGCTTAATTTTTAATCACCGGTTAGATTGGATGTGTTCTCCAACTCAATTTCTTATTCACATGCATTCCTTCTGTTAATTTTTTTTAATAACAATTGGACTTTAAATAGACGAGTCATGTATATAATCTTAAATAAGATTTCAATACAAGACCTATTAAAAATGGGTGGAGTAATTCAGAAATTTATATGCAGCTCAAATCCTATAATTTTATCAATATGAAACAAATCCCACTTTCATATTTTAACACACCCCCTCACCTGTGGGCGTGTGGACTATTAACAAGGTCCAACATGTACACATAATTTTTAATCAAACGGGGAAGACGATAAATGAAGATCAAGAACCTGCTCTGACGCCCTAATAAAATTCTCTCCCTATCAACTGAGCTTTTAAACAAACGAATCATATATATAAGTTCAAATGAAGTTCTAACTTAAAACTAATTGACAATAATTGGAGTAGCTCACAAATTTATATACATATTTAAACCCTTCAATTTTATCAATATAAAACAAACCCTACTTCTATACTCTAATACCTTCATTTCTTTTTCAAGCTTTTTAGTCGTCGAAACTAAAATCTATATTTACTTCAGGATTAAGATTGCAATTGACTTGACTTATGAGTCTTTGATCGGGAAATAACAAAAACGTCCCAATGACTTGACTTATATGCAGTGAACACCAGGATTTGATTACATGAAGTTTCCTAGTGTTATGGTTGCTGGCAACTCGTGGAACTTTTTGGGCTTCAGCCTTCATGATACCAATTGATTGTGGAGAATTTGATAAATAGTAGTTAGTTATTAGTTTTTTTTTTTTTTAATGTATCTAATGAAGAATAAACCGTCTAATTCACTACGCTTCCATGCAGGACGAATTTATACAGATAGCGAGGCGGAGATAAGCTAAGCTCACAATACCCATATTAGAGAGGCTTAGTTGTGCCCCCCTAAATTTCGCACAACCAGAAACAGTGCAAAATTAGATTCGATATCTCCCATGTGGTAAGAGCACTTAGTATCATCTTGACCACAAGCTCTTGGTGGTTGTTAACTATTAGTTGTTAACTAGAGGGTTATGTAAATATTTGTACTAATTATTTACGAAAAAGTAAGTGGCGAACGAGCAAAATCTATACAGGATATTTAATAGAAAGTTTTGCACAAAATATGAACGTAAAAACTAATTGTTTTAATTTTTTAAAAACAACTTTTAAAACTGTTAAGGCTCATAACAAAATTTAGTTCCATAACAGAATATGGTTATTAGCATTCTTGATATTTAATTAGTTAGTTGCAAGTCTGTATGTAAGCATACATTGACTACAGCAATATTATAACAATGAAATATTTTTCTTCTCCTCTGTTATCTTCATTTCTCTTGACATGGTATCAGAGCAGGAGAAACTCTGAGCTTCTTCCTTCTTCCTTCATACTCGATCTCGTTGATTCGATCCATCAACAGATCTAGCTCACATTCTTGCATTGATTACATTCATTCTTCTTCGATTTTTTGGCTTGTTTTCACCAAATGATCTAGCTAACATTCTTGAACCAAACCGAGGTTCCTGCAATTCTCATCAATCGCGACAACAAGTATGGATGTTGTGAGTGACTGTAACTCACCACAGTTGAATTACAATTATGGTCCCCTTCTTTTACAAAGTTCTGATCATCCAAGTCTGCAATTGGTAAATACAAAGCTTAATGGTGCCAATTTCTAGCCATGGAGTCGATCTATACAAATAGCTCTTAGCACCAGAGCCAAACTTGGATTCATTGATGGTTCTTGTAGCAGACCTGATCTAGATTCTCCCAAGCTACCTCAGTGGATCAGATGTGATAATATGGTGGTAAGTTGGTTGCTAAACGCCGTAGTACCTGAACTATCTGATGCCTTTCTTTATGCCAATTCTACTAAAGAGCTATGGCAAGAACTGACTGATAGATTTGGTCAAAGTAATGGCCCATTATTGTTTTAAATTGAGAAAGAAATCACTGAGTTACAGCAAGGGACAGATAGTGTAGCTGTGTACTACACCAAATTAAAGAAACTTTGGGATGAGTTGCAAGATCTCAGTGAAATACCTATCTGCAAGTGTCCAGACACATGTACTGCCATGAAAAAGTCTATGCTTCTTGCTCAATGACAAAAACTGATCAAGTTTTTGATGCATCTCAATGACAAATATGATGCCATAAGGGGACAGATTCTTTTGATGGATCCTCTTCCAGACCTTAATAAAGCATACTCTATGATTGTTAGAGTAGAAAAGCAGAAACAAGTTACCAGTCACATCAATGCTGGCAATGAAATGGCTACTCATGTAAGTAGACTTGGATCAGATAGTGACAGTGCTAGTGGCCTCCTTGCCAGAGGCACACCAAAAGGAAAAAGAGGCAACAAGAAAATTAGGAGCAACAGGTACTGTGATCACTGTCATAGGACAGAACACACACAGGACCAATGTTTTCTATTAGTTGGTTACCCAAGCTGGTATGAAGGTCCTAGAGATGGGTCAAAGGACAGAAAACCACAAAGAGTTGTTGCTAATGTCTCTACCACTAATCTGCAACAGCAATTTCCACATTCTCCCCTAGATGAGATTCAAGATGGAGGTTCCAAACCTTAGTTTGATGATGATCTTATACGGGCCTTAGCACAGGAAATGATGAAAGTCATGAAAGGGAAAGGAGTTAATCAACATTCAGACACTATGAATGCTTTTGCTCATTTTGCAGGTAAAGCTTCTGTTTCCATTAGCTCTCCTTCAAGTGCTTGCAATGCTGTACTTAGTAATGATTTAGGTTCATGGATCATAGACACAGGGGCATCAGACCACATGACACATGATTCGACCCCCTTTACTTCCACAAAACTGCTACCTACACCTGTTTATGTCACTCTACCTGATGGAACCTTAAAGAAAATTACAAAATTTAGCCAAATACCCTTGAATAAACACATCACCCTCCATGAAGTCCTTTTTGTGCCAGAGTTCAAATTTCATTCACTGTCAATCCACAAATTACTCAACGATTACCCCCTTTGTGCCATTTTTTTCCCCTGACAAATGCCATTTTCAGGACCTTACCACTAAGCTGGTCATGGACACAGGGTTTAAAGCTAATGGACTTTACCAGTTAAAGCTTACAATAGCTAACAAGTCTCTTAGTTCACCTGATGCTTCTAGGTGTAGATCTTCATCAGCAAGGAATTCTACCTACTCAGACAAGCCTAGTCTCATTTCTTCACTTCCAACAAGTCTTACTGTAATAAGCAACCCCTTGACGTTTTATATGCAAGGCTTGGTCATGCTTCTGTCTCAAAAATGAAACACATACCTACTTGTCAACAGCTTGTATCAGATTCTTTTTTTTGCGAAACACGTATACTAGCAAAATTTGCTAGACTACCTTTTGATAAAAGTTCTATTCACACTACTCATTGTTTTCAACTCATACACATGGACTTATGGGGTCCTTGTAGGGTTGCAAATATCACTGGTGCCAAATATTTTCTCACCATGGTAGATGATTTTAGTAGATCTACATGGACATACCTATTGCAAAATAAGGAAAAAGTGTCCTCTGCTTTTCTATAGTGTTACAGTATGATTGAAACCCAGTTTTCAACCAAAATTTCCATGATCAGAAGTGATAATGGCACTGAATTTATCAATGCCACTTGTGGTAATTTTTTTTACTGAAAAAGGAATATTGCACCAAAAGAGTGTGGTTAAGACCCCCCAGCAAAATGGGGTAGCAGAAAGAAAACATAGGCACTTGCGAGATACAGTCAGAGCTTTAAGATTGCAAGCTGGATTTCCAAAAACTTTTTGGGGAGAGTGTGTGCTTTCTGCAACTCATATTATTAACAAATTACCTATGGAGAACCTGTCTTGGAAAAGCCCTTTTGAAATTCTCCATGGCCAAAACCCAAATTATGAAGAATTAAGAGCCATTGGCTGCCTTTGCTATGCAGCCATTGTGGGGGAGACAGATAAATTTGAGCCTCGAGCTCACCAATCAGTGCTACTTGGTTATTCATTTGGCATCAAAGGTTACAAACTTTATGATTTAGCCACTAAAAAGATTTTTCATAGCAGAGACATATACCTCTTCTCTTACTACTGACAACGCTGGTCATTCCAATTCTTTTTCACCCTCTTCGTCTTCACCTTCTAGTGATTCTCTTAGCTCTTCTAATCATTCAAGTACCATTCCTCTCTCCTCAACTTAATCTCCCACTCCTGAAAATTTGGATTCTGCACCAAATGCTATTCATGCACCTAGACGATCATGCAGAACTAAGCAAGCACCTGTCTGGCTACAAGATTTCATTTGTCCAACCACTAAGTCCATACCAGCGGCTGTGGTGTCTAATACCCCAACCACATCCCTATCTCACTCACTGACAACCACCACCTATCCCTTGTTTCAAGCCCATGATTTAGCACACTTATCCAGCAATTATGTGGCCTCCCTTGTCTCTGTGTTGAATAATGCTAAACCTCATTGCTATGCACAAGCTAAGCAACACCTAGAATGGGTAATGGCAATGGAACAGGAACTCCATGCCTTACATCAAAATGACACCTGGCTACTTACCTCTTTGCCCCCTGGAAAAACGGCTCTCAGCTCCAAATGGGTTTATAAAACCAAGTATAAAGCTGATGGTTCCATTGAAAAGCACAAAGCCAGACTCGTTATCAGAGGTTTTGAGCAAGTTAAAGATAAAGATTACAAACATACCTTCTCACCTGTAGCCAAGATTACTACTGTGAGGGTATTCATTGCTTTACCTGCTGCTATAAACTGGGATCTTCACCAACTTGACATCAACAATGCCTTCCTTCATGGTTTTTTAGAAGAAGAAGTCTACATGTTACCACCTGAAGGATATTCCCTTGCACAGCCAGGGCAAGTTTGTAAACTACAAAAATCCCTCTATGGTTTGAACCAAGCTTCCAGACAATGGAATATGGAGCTTTCTAAGTTTCTGGTTAACAGGGTCTTTATCCAATCAAAGAGCGATTACTCTTTGTTTATCAAACAAGATCATGGAAAATGTGTCTATGTTTTAGTGTATGTTGATGACTTACTGATTACAGGAGATGATGTCCTTGGTATAAATTAAAGCGGAGTAATCTTCAATCCAATAATGAGATCCAAAAATATAATCAATGAAGTCCTAAAATCATCTAAGCAAAGCTATAGGAAAGAAACTTTAGAGAGAAAACTAAACAAATAACTAAGCGTACACTAAAAAACTCCCTCCAAACATAACCTGCGATCGAATCTTAAAGGCGGCCGCCACAGGGGTGGCACGGCCACCTTGTGCTGTTTCTCTGCCCTGTTCTTCTGACGTTGTGTGCTTGACACAGGTGTTTTGCATGGCATGGTGCTCCCGTGCCATTCTCCTGGCCACATCCTGACCTCTCTTCTGCCTTGAAACGCATTCCCTTAGTCCTCCTTCCTACCAATACTAGCATATCTTTTTGTTTTTCCAGCAAAAACTCCTAAAAACACGAAACGTCGTAATATAAGCACAATTTACACTAAAAGAGGCTAATTCGACCCTTCTCTTAGTAAGATTGAACATGAAAACTCTGAGAGAAGGGATCGATTAGGGGCTAAAATGAGGTCAAAAGAGAGGTTCATCACTCCCTCATGCTTATCTCTTGCTTATCCCCAAGCAAGACTAGCTCATGAAACACTGAAAGGGGAGATAAACCTCTGTCCATGCTCCTCCTCAGGCAAGAGATGAACAATCCATAATCCAAGATAAACAATGCATTAGAGGTGGCCTAGTTAAAGTGTGAAACATACTAAACAAGACTCATGCATTACCATTCATAAATCATCCTATTCAAATGCAATACATCAATCACCCCAATATTGAAGCACATAGCAAGACAAGACCTTCCTAAATAAGTGGTGAGTAAGCGGGACCAGTAGAACCTTACTTTTAAGATAAAGTGTAATACTCCCCTCAATGTGTTTGGAATATGTAATAAAGGTGCACTCAATACTCTATCCAATCAAGCAAACTACCATAAGCTTGGTAGATTTCTTGATTCTCCACCACCTAATGCAAGGTGCAATATGCTAATCATGAGGGCTTGTAGAAAGGATGTAATGGGGCCAAAGGTAAAGGGTGAGAAGTGGAATAAATTTAAAAAGAGTGGATCTAGTAGTCAAAAGACTAGGGAGCAAAAAACACTTCCACAACTAATTTTGGGACAATAACTTCACACCGCAATTGAAAATTGAGCAACAAACCCTACAAACACCTCAAGGGAGGAGTTAAGCAATCTTATCGCATTACCCTCATGCTAATCACTTCATTCACAACTTTTTTATTTCTTTCTTTTCTTTTTCCTTTCGTTTTTCTTTTCTTTTTTTTTCATTGCTTCCTCTTTTGTCATCATTTTTATTTCTTTCTTTGAAAGGAGAAAGGCGTGTGAATGGCATAGGAAACACAAACTCAAATCATGAATCCCCCCCCCAAACGAGCCACTAATAACCCCAAGGTGAAATAGCCTTTGAAGCATACCCAATGCAACATGGAAGTATTGCTCCACTAGACATTGACAAGGATATGGAGAATATCGATAGGCCAAGTGTGTAGTGTGTAGGGGGCAACAACAACGACAAGGGGAAAGGCACAAAGGGCTAGCAAAGAGGGTAGTACATATTAATGGGTGGCTTTTTGGCTCATGTGGCTAAATAGAACAAAAATTACCTCAATCATATTAATGCATGCACATGCTAAATGCGATTTCAAAGAGAACAAGACCGAGTTCTAGAGATGCAATCCTGGATGAGTCACACATGAAGGAAAGTACGAGACTATATGCAATGAATAGTCATTAGGCTCAAAGTCTCGCAGGTAAGCCTACCACCGTGTAACAACTTACTCCAAGGTATGCCCCACTTATCAAGGTCAGTCAAGCCAAGTTACATGAATCTCAAAGGCAATATGACATACAACATAGGGCAGGAAAAATACAGATGTCAATGTTAGAACACAATTTTACAAGAGTTCGCACCATAACAGGCCACATTTTAACACACAACTCCACCAGATTAATCAATCATCACCCCTTGTGTTCTCTTTATAAGAGGGGTTTTCGCACACATTTATTCAAAAGTAATAAATCTAACTAAGAACACAGTAAAGGATATAAGGAGAAACGAAGAGAAGGGCAAAAAGTAGTACCTGGAAATTTTAAGGACGCCCAACTCGATCACTTCTCCTTTTGTGATACAAAATCTAACATATATGCTCTAAACTACATGCTCTAATAAACGAAAAATGTAAGAACAACATAGTGAAACTATATAAAGTCCTATCTATATGATGCGAATACAAGTGACGTTAACCGACCTAACCCTAAAATCCACAGTTTCACCCAAAGAGCGACAAGCTCACCCCTCCATGCTTGAGATTGTCATTGTCCTCAATGAAAAGGAGATAGAGAAAGCCAAGGGAAAGGGAGAACCAATAGCACCTAGGGGGAAAAAGGGTGGGTGGGCGGGAAAACCAAAAAAAAAAAAAACATACCTTTTGGTTTTTTTTTTTTTTGAAAGCAGGTAAATGCTTCGGTTTACCTCACAAGAAGCGCTTGTTTAAGGTCCTTAGCTTGACCCTTACCTCTAAGTAGTAGACGGTAATAACACGGGAGGTGGCCTGGGGGAGTGTAGAAATGTGAAGTAGGATCCTCTACCTCTCCAGTAC
This sequence comes from Carnegiea gigantea, assembly GCA_029747015.1. NCBI lineage: Eukaryota > Viridiplantae > Streptophyta > Magnoliopsida > Caryophyllales > Cactaceae > Carnegiea > Carnegiea gigantea. The sequence goes on along the minus strand of JAKOGI010000340.1, from coordinate 292,946 downwards.
AAGCAGAAGTGGTCACGAAACAAATTGGGACCGCCGCAGAAAAAGTAGAAGAACCTCTAAGCAGTATGTGAGATCCCCCATTTTCATCAAATATCTCAACCCCAGAAACAGCATCGAAGGGGGAAATAGGGATAGAGGCCTCAGAACGTGAAGGGAGGATAGGCGCTGAAGGCAGTGAGGGAGGAGGGAAACTAAAATCCACCCTCTTCCCACATATAGTGAAGGACATGGTGCCAGTCGGCACATTAATCACCGCCCCGACAGTCGCAAGGAATGGCCGACCTAAGATGAGTGGGGTTGGAAAGTCCTCATCCATGTAAAGAATGATGAAATCATAGGGGATGAGGAACTTACCCACCTGGATTGGGACATCCTCCAGAATCCCAACTGGCTGCCTGGTAAAGCAATCTGCTAGCTGAATAGTCATGCTAGTGGGCATGAGGTCCCGTAGTTACAGCCTCTTGCAGAGAGAGAGCGGCATGAGGCTTACGCTGGCGCTCAGATCACAAAGGGCTCTCTCAATCTCCATATCCCCTATACAACATGGGGTAGAGAAACTACCAAGATCCTGTAGTTTTGATGGCGGCCGGCTCTGTAAGAGCGCACTACAGGACTCGCCAATGGGAGCCATTTAAGCATCCCTATGTTCTCCCTTCTTGGACAGGAGCTCTCTTAAAAACTTCAAATGGGCAGGTGCGTCCTTGAGAGCTTTCAGAAAGGGGCTACTGACATAGATTCGGCGTAAAGTATCCAGAAATCGCACGAATCTAGGTTCAAGTTGAGATAGCTTGGACCATGCCAGTCTCTGAAAGGGGAAGGCACTAAGGGCTGGAAAGTACGAGCGGAAGGTGGAGGACTAGGGTCCCTAGCAGAACTCAGATTCTCTTCTTTCTTCCTCCCCTCTGTTCCTACAGAATCAGGAACTGAAACTACCCCATGGAAAACTATCACCGGGCTCTTCTCTAACCCCTCTCCTATCGTGGAGATGGCATTGGCGTGACCTCGGGGGTTAGTCTCGGGCTGGCCTGGCAGATGCCCCTGAGGTCGGGAGAGGTGGCTCACCTATTGGACGATCTGTGTGTCCATTGTCTTCTGATGGGCAGCCATAGCATCGACCCTAGAGGTCAGTAGGTTGATTGACTCACTAAGAGTCTCATTGGTCTTAGTTTGGGTCGCTATGAAGCACTCTATGAGACTCTCTAGGTGGGACTTGGGTTCAGGAGGAGGAGGAGGGGTTGGATTGTAAGGAGCTCTGTTGTGGAAATGAGGTGGCTGGACAGAACTCTGGGGGTGAGGGTTGGGGTTCTTGTAAAGAGGATTTGAGTGACTCTTCCAGCTATAGGTGATGGGGTGGGGGTTTTTTTGTGGTGGAGGGATGTAACTATGGAAAGCGTTGACCTATTCAATGCTAGGAGGAGCACTATAACAATCAACGGAGGTATGACCTTGTACACCACAAGCCTCACAATACGCATAGGCCGCCATTGATGACCCCGCAAAAGTGACTGATGGGATAGCCACTCTATCCAATCGCTGTGCTAGGGCGTCCAGCCTGCTGGCCAGGAGTGTCACGGCATCCACCTTGTGTCTGCCACCGCCCCTCTTGGGGGTGGCTCTCTCATTCGACCAGTGATAATTGTTGGAAGCCATATCTTCTAACAATACCTTCGCTGCTTCAATAGACTTGTCCATGAGAGCACTCCCCGCTGTGACATCGACAGAAATTTTCACTGACCGCTCCAACCCATTGTAGAAGGTTTGGATTAGGAGCCAGTCAGGAACTCCGTGATGGGGGCACTGTCATTGGAGGTCTTTGAACCTCTCTCATGCCTCGTAGAGGGACTCCCCATCCTACTTTTTATCAAGAGAGATAGATAGACCTGGCAAAACTAACCCAAGATCCGAAACCCAAACCGAACGACCCGAATTCATACCCGAACCGACACCCGAAATGGGATGAACCGATTTGAACCCGAACACCCGAAGTAGACTGATCCAGAACTGAACAAAACCCGAATTATAGTGTGATCCGAAATGACCCGACCTAACTCAAACCCGATCCATAGTAACCCGACCCGAAGTGAATCAAAAAACCCGAACTCAAACCGAACCGTACCCGATTTAAAACCGATCCGATTTTTACCCGACTCAATTTTACTCGAATAAGTAGGAAATTTTTTTTGGGTTTTAATCTTTTCTCTTTTGGGGAAAATATTGAATTTTTCAAACGCAATTTGTTGAGTTTAGGTGGGAAAAGAAAAACAACTTAAGAAGGAATTTTTAGAAATAAAATCAATTAAAAATTTAAGAGGAAAAAATAAAATCGTTGATAGTTTTAAGTTTTTAATTTGATTGATATGTAATAAAAATATAAGAGAAAAAAATATTTTGTCACAATAGGAATCAAGAAAAGATAAGTATAATTAACAATTTATTAAACTTATTAGGATCTAGTTATCATATTTTACTATTTGATCTACTTAATGACTTACTGCAATGCACGCTATGATTGTAAATTTATAATATCATTTTGTGACTACTGTCAAAAATTCCGCATTACTGATTTACGATTCTAAATAATCTTCATAACATGTTTAATTCTACAAAATCATATTCAAGAATGTATCATTACATATGATATCATAATAATGTGACTCATTTGAATTTTAGACAATGAAATTCCAAGGCTCGAGTTTTGATAACGAGCATTCATAATTACATAAATGTAATGCTAATTGACACATACTCATATATTGTCGTTGCTTTTTAGTTTTGACTTATTGAGCAAATGCAGATCAAGTTATTAATCTCAGAAAGACAAATGTTTGAATAATGATGTATGATCACTTAATGAGTTATCAAAGAACATTGATTCGATTACTAAAAATATCGACTTGAACCAACCTGTTTCTATTTACCAACTCCAAATATGACAAATGTGAAGTTATAAACCAATACCAGGGTCTAAATAAAAATTTTGTTATCCTCTTTCTTTTTTTCTTTTTTTCCATTTGTCAAGGTATGTTTTGGTATTAGGGCTCATAAAGAAGACCATTGACAAATAATTTGCGTTAGGTTGGTCCATTTATTTTGTCATCGTATGAACCCAATTGAAATGATTAAAATTTGGCTTAATGACACATAATCCTTTGGATAATTGCACAGGATATTTGATATAGGGTTAGGGATGAGTTGTATACTTGTATTTGTAATTTATGAACTTTCTTAGTAATTTTAGAACTGACCCCATATAATTTTCCATTTTATATATATATATATTATATATATATATATATATCTATATATATATATATATATATATAATATATATATATTATATGTATGTATGTTCCATGTATGCATGTATATGTATATGTATGTGTGTGTGTGTGGTGTGTGTGTGTGTGTAATATTATATATATATAGATATATATATATATATATATATATATATATAATCATAATCAATTAATCATTAACGTATGAATTAAAAGAGAAATCTAGAATAAATAGGTTTGTCTAATTAAATGGTTTTTATCTTTTAAATATAAGTTAAGAGTAAAGAACTAAATATGGTTACATTGAAAATATACAATGATTTGAAATTAACCCAACTTGATTTAGACCCTATTCGATTTACACCTGATCCGATATTAACCCAAATGTTGAACTGAATCCCACCCCGCCCAAATTACATTTGACCCATACTTAATTCGAACTGGGCTACTGTAGACAACCCGAAACAAACCTAGCCCAAACTCCACCCGAACCGAGCCCGTACCGACCCAAACATAGTACCCGTAAGTGACCCGAACCTAAATTTCACCCAAACTGAATCGAACTCGACCCGAACATGGTTGACCCGAAAGTGACCCAAACCCGAACTTCACCCGAGCCGAACCCGAATCCAATCTGAACATAGTTGATCTGAAAGTGATCCAAACTGAACTAAGACCCAACCCGTACCCAACCTGAATGACCCATTTGACGGGTCTAGAGCTAAATGGCGATGATGGTGAGGCAGTTGAAGGCCAATAATATTCAAGTGACCAACTTGTTGTTAGGGTTATTTTAGGACAACTTTAGTTTTTTTGCTACTAGTGACATACTTTTTTTTAATTCTTAATTAATATCTAACCCACATTTTTGTTATATTTACATAATTAAATCATATGCTAAGCCTAGACTTGCGGGGTGGATTCTGGTTTTTAAGAATTTGATTGTGAGATGAGAGATAAAAAGAATGCTATCACTTCTCAGCTGATAAGTATCACCATCTTGTTGTATATGTTGTTATCGATGCTATACCATACTAAATTCTATGAACTTGATGGTAGTACCTTTTTTCTAAATTTATTTCATATAAAGTCACCTTAATTATATGTACTTGAATTTTTGATATGCAGTCTATCTTTTTTAATCCTGTTAATTAAGAAGTTTTTAATTGTTTTTTTTGTTTTAAGATATTATGTGATTTGACGCTACGTGAATTTTTTAAGTTTAAAATAATTTTGTGAAATAACCATATCGACGATGGGATCAAAGGAGTAAAGGAAAACCATAGTATTTTCAGTAATTGAATGTTGCCTTTTGTAAACTTGGACTTTATTTTTAAAAATGCATCATTTGGTAATGTGAAGTGTAATGTATGAAAAGTAGTTCTAATATGAAATGTTTAATAACATATCAGATTTATCATCTTTGCTATCTATTAGTCGCCAACTTCCGTTCTCAGATTAAGTAACATGCAAAAGTAACATATATTATACTAAGTTAGATTTTGATTTTTCATTTGTTCCGAACTACTTGTCATCAATGATGTGTTGTTAAATGTATGTAATGATTTTTTACTTGCTTATACATTTAGTAAAAAAATATGAGATAATAATTTTGTATTAATTTGTACTTACCTACAGAAAGGTATTTCAATTGTGGACTTCTTGTATATTTCATCTGCCTGAAGTTGCCTGCGCAATTTGGAGTAATTTATTAATTGTTATTATTTTAGTCTTCGATTATATTTAATTCTAAGAATCATAATGTGTCATGGTCTTTGCATAATTAGAACTAACAATTTGTAGGAGTTTACTAACAACAAAAGATGTACAGTGCCTTTTTTTTGGATAATTTGTAGTAATGAAGTTATTTTGAGTACATACGTACCATTGGTAAGTTGTTAAACACTTCTTTTAGACAATATTTATTGTGTATCATTCATAGTATTCATTATCATATTTAATGCTAAACTTAAACCCTCTGGTGAAGTCATTCGATCATGATACTGCAATTCTGTTGTTTATGAATTAATACCGATTTCGAAAGGTAAATTCCTACACATTTTACTGATTGTTCTGGACTTTTATTTATAGTTATTGCATAGCAAACATGAATAGGAAATTGCCTTCTTTTTAACACGAATGACCACTTTGTCTCAGATGAGTATAAAACAATTCTATGGATTGTAACCTTCATTCTGACATTAATCGAGAAAAGAATAAGATTCTTTCGTTTTAGCTAACCAACACTTGTTAGGACTCATTTTTGTATCCTTCTATAACTAAGAATTACATAGGGACACCAATTTTCTTTTGGATCAAATGATGACACAAACTTAGATGAGATACTACAAAATCAATCCCTATTTCTAGGAATTGCAAATTAAGATTGACTCTAGAGTAAATAAATAACTGTCAGTGTAATGAGGCAATTAATTTCAAAAATAATACATAATATAATTATTAAAGGTGAGCATTAAAATGAAACAATAAGGTAATTTAGCAAATGTGATATAATATTAAAGGTGGACATTCAAATGAAATAATAAAGTAATTTACCAATAAGAATGAATTAGCAAAAGATCAATTAGCACTTATGAGACCAAAAGTAAAATTCATAGGGTCACGCATGCCAATTAAAACTAATAACCATCACAAAAGGTGTATTTTTTTCCCTACAAATTCCTATTAGTTTAATTGTATTCATTACGTATACACTTCATATGTCTATTGCAGATTATTTTAATATTTTAATGGTACCTTTAATATTATTTAACAATGATGATGGTCCTTCCTACTATTTGACCCATGATTTGAATAAAAATAAAATTTGATTAATTATTCTTGTGATCAACAAAGTATGGGAAATTGTTGACAGTAGTAACAAAAGACAAATAAGTCCTTGACCTTAATCTTCTCTCTTTGGTGTATAATTATTTATAAAAAAACCAACAAAGAAAAATGAAAAAAATTAAAAACAGAAGAAAGGGAGATTAGTATCAGATGAAGAAATTTTTAGTACAATTTGAATTTAGAAAAACTTTTAACGTTCTTTTTTTTGAGGGGGGGAAGTACTACTAATTTACAAAGTCAATTATTATCTACTGTGGGAATGTAGACAAACTACTCTTATATATTAATTTACCCATTAAATTTAAATTTAAATTTGCTAAAAGAACTAATTATACTATGTGATTTTTGAGCGCAAAATACAATCTTGAATGAAATATAAATTGAATAAATCACTAAAAAAATTTTTAATATCATGAATGTAATTTACAAATGTGAAAAAAAACTAAATATTGTACCAACTTTAAGTAGTCGCAAGCAAAACCCACGATAACATTAAGGTCCTACTGTATTTCGTATTATCCAAATCCAATTATGTGACATGCTTAAGTAATCAAGCTTTACAGTATGCGAAATAAGCAGTCCAATTAGCATTCAAGTGCCAATTCATGATATATTCACTCAAAAATAAATATATAAAAATAAATATATTTAGCTTTAAATGTCTTATATATACTTACCTCAAGAATAATATCTAACACACTTCAATTTTTTTCTTAGGTAACATCTAAATCATTTCTTTGGTGCATATTTAAATTTTTTAAGACAAAATTCAATTACTAGTTAGTCATAACAAATGAGAAAAGTTAATATTAAATTGAATTAAAATTGCAATGATAACCTATATCCATCTTAATTACAGGATAGAAGTCTTTCATTTTACTATCCTACATGACATTCTTATCCTAAGTGGCAACCTAGATGGCATCGTATATGGCATCCACGTGTCGCTCATATATGAATTCAATCCAACTTTTAACACACACACACACACACACACACATATATATATATATATATATATATATACACGATGATATGATAAGCGCTTAGCACAATTAAGACGGTGGGTTAGCACAATTAATAAATATTTAGTTTATTTTCATACTTTAAATATATTCCCTACTCTTGACCGAAAGTCCAATTGCTTAAAGATATTCCCCGCTCCAGACCGAACGTCCAAGCATGACATGTACATGTTGATTAGTGTTAACTGACCTCTGCCTAATTGCCTATCCACATATAATGTTCATATATCACAATGAAACATTTGAATATTTTTTATATTATTTTACAAATTACAATTTATGTGCTTTTGATTAAATATAGACAATTTTAGGTGATAAGTATACCGCTATTTAATTTTGACAAAAGAAAATTAACTCAAAAAATATACTTTTAACCAATGAATCAATATGAAACTTGTAAAATCAAAATATGCTCATCCATATACATCCCATCGATATTTGACCTACTCATCAAACTAACAAATCTAATCCTATTATATCATATCATCATATTATATCATATATGTACATGCAAGCATACAAGTGTTAAATTCGTATTCACACAAAACACGAAATTCACGCAAGTATGGTGTATGAATCAAATTCCCCTATACCGAGGGCCCAGAGCGAATGGAAAAAGAAATAAACATCGATGAAGCATTCCCAAGAAACAAGTTAGAATATGCCTGGCTCAATGCCCAAATGGTCTACACCTCTTCCAAATTGTCCACCTGTGAAATGGCGATGAGTTCTACCTAACACGCGGAGACAACCAAGTTATTCTTATCCAATTCCTTTTATATGCCTCTCAGTTGTCACACTTCAGTTTCTAGAAATACAGAATTATGAGTGATTTGAGTATATGAAAAGCTTTAAAATACATTAGATCATAACTCAATAAAAATTTAAAAAAGAAATTAATCAGATCAAATAAAGATGTCAGGATTAAGCAATTTGGGTTGTAACATAAGCTTGTCTATTTTCAGGATCGATTTGAAGATTAAAACTTTAAAGTGCTTACATAATATCATCTAATCTTCCAAGGGTTAGCTTTTTAAGTCAGGTCAGCTGGGTGGAACCTCCGTCTAATCCTACCCCCAGTATTCGTGAATCCTCAATTTGAGCATTCAGGTGGATTGAACGCAAAAGAAAATGACCCTGACATGCATTGTTGAGCGAGAGGGTTGGGACGGGTCGGGCACGTCCCCAACCCTCTAACAAGCTAGTGTAGTGATGATTGGGAATATTGCCATTGATCTAGTTGCAAAGGAGGCTTTTAATGTAGAATTTGATTATTTGAATGAAATCCTTGTGTCCATTAAAAAAATATCTCGTAGACTTAATTTTACAATCATTCTAAATACACTTGCAAAATCTATATTTATTTGACACTAACCCAATGTCCTTTAATTGAGTAAAGAGTCTTACCATTCAAATAGACAGGTTTTAAAGATAGGAAATTTTTCATAAAAAAATCTAATCCTATTATATCATATCATCATATTATATCATATATATACATACATCCGCACAAGTGTTAAACTCATGTTCACACAAAACACAAAATTCATGTGAGTATCGTTTAAGATTTAAGTTCCCCTATGCTGAGGGGCTCAGAGCGCATAGAAAAAGAAGTGAACATCAATGCAGCGTGCCCGAGAAGCAAGTTGGAATACATCTTACTCAATGCCTCAATGGTCTATCCCTCTTCCCATTTGTCCGCATGTAAAATGGCGGTGAGTTCTACATAATACGTGGGGACAACCAAGTTATTCTTATCCAATTCCTTTTATATGTCTCTCAGTTTTCAAACCTCATCTTCTAGAAATGCAGAAGCACGAGTGATTTGGGCAGATGAAAAGCTTTAAAAGACATTAAATCATAACTCAATAAAAAATTTAAAAAGAAATTAATCGAATCAAATAAAGACATTAGGATTGAGCAATTTGGGTCTTAACAAAAGCTTGTCTATTTTCAGGATCGATTTGAAGATTAAAACTTTAAGTGCTTATATAATATCATCTAATCTTCTAAGGGTTAGCTTTTTAAGTTAGGTCAGCGGTGTGGAACCTCTAGCTAATCCTAACCCCAGTATTCGTGAATCCCCAATTTGAGAATTCAAGTAGGCTGAAAGCCAAAGAAGATGACCCTGACCTGTATTTTGAGCGAGAGGGTTGGGACGGGTCAGGAACGTCCCCAACCCTCTAACAAGCTAGTGCGGTGATGGTTTGGAGTATGTCCTTGATCTAGTTGCAAAGGAGGCTTATAATGTAAAATTTGATTATTTGAATGACATCCTTGTATCTATCAAACGAACACCTTGTAGAATTAATTTTACAATCATCCTAAATACATTGGAAAAATCTATATTTAATTTAAACTAACCCAATGTCGTTTAATTAAGTAAAGAGTCTTACGATTCAAATAGACAGGTTTTAAAGATAAGAATTTTTTTTAAAAAAAATTCCAAGCCTATTATATCATGTCATCATATTATATCATATATATACATACATGCTTACAAGTGTTAACCTCGTATTCACACAAAACACGAAATTCACATGGGTATGGTGTAAGAACTAAATTCCCCTATACCGAGGGAAACATCAATGCAATGTGCCCAAGAAACAAATTGAATATGTCTCGCTCAATGCATAAATGGTCTACGCCTCTTCCCATTTGTCCACTTGTAAAATGGCGGTGAGTTCTACCTAACACGTGGGGACAACCAAGTTATTCTTATCCAATTCCTTTTATATGCCTCTCAGTTTTCAAACCTCATCTACTAGAAAAGTAGAATCATGAGTGATTTTGGTAGATGAAAAGCTTTAAAAAACATTAGATTATAACTCAATAAAAATTTAAAAAAGAAATTAATCGGATCAAATAAAGACATCAGGATTGGGCAATTTGGGTCTTAACATAAGCTTGTCTACTTCCAGGATCGATTTAAAGATTAAAATTTTAAATGCATATATAATATCATCTAATCTTCAAAATATTAGCTTTTTAAGTAAGGTCAGCAAGGTGGAACCCCCTGCCTAATCCTACTCCCAGTATTCGTGAAACTTCAATTTGAGGATTCAGGTGGATTGAACGCAAAAGTGGATGACCCTGACCCGCATTTTTGAGCTAATGCTAACCCGCATTTTTGAGCTAGAAGGTTAGAATGGGTCGGGCACGTCCCAACCCTCTAACAAGCTAGTGCGGCGATGGTTTGGAGTATGCCCATGATCTAGTTGCTAAGGAGGCTTGTAATGTAGCATTTGATTATTTGAATGAAATCCTTGTATCTATTAAAAAAATATCTTTTGTAGATTTAATTTTACAATCATTCTAAATACACTAGCAAAATCTATATTTAATTGACATTAGGGATGACAATAACACCCGTAAAACCCGCCCCATTTGAAACCCAAATGGGTGGTGAAAATGGTTTTTACATGGGTATGGGGGTATTGAAAAATGGGTGTGGGTATGGGTACGGGTATGGGTATAGCCCTCACCCGCCCCATACCCATTCCCTAACCGTACCCATTTTTATAATAAGAAAAAAATTATTTTTGATTAATATTTTTCCTGTTTAAGTTCAATTCAAACTGTTTTAACAAAAAAATTAGTCAATAATATATTTGATTTCATATTTCTAAACAATATATTCCCAAAATATCACAACCTTGTAATCTTATAATGACGAAAATATATATCGTACTTTGATATGGGTTTTATATGGATATTAATTTTTATTTTCTATGTGAACCCGAATAAAACCCGCAAAACCCGATGGGTATAGGTATGGGTTTATTTTTTAGTACCCAATGGGTACGGGTATGAGTATGATTTTCGAAAATGGATATGGGTAGGGTACGGCTTAACCCGCCCCGTACCCGCCCCATTGCCATCCCTAATTGACACTAACCCAATGTCCTTTAATTAAGTAAAGAGTCTTACGATTCAGATAGACAGGTTTTAAAGATAGGAGATTTTTTTAATAAAAAATCTAATCCCATTATATCATATCATCGTATTATATCATATATATACATGCATCCATACAAGTGTTAAGCTCGTATTTACACAAAACACGAAATTCACGCGAGTATGGTGTAAGAATTAAATTCCTCTATGCCAAGGGGCCCAGAGTGCATAGAAAAAGAAATGAACATCAATGCAGTGTGCTCGAGAAACAAGTTGGAATGTGTCTGGCTCACCGCCCAAGTGGTCTATGCCTCTTCCCATTTTTTCCACTTGTAAAATGGCGGTGAGTTCTACACAACACGCGGGTACAACCAAGTTATTCTTATCCAATTCCTTTTATATGTCTCTCAGTTTTCAAACCTCATCTTCTACAAATGCATAATCATGAGTGATTTGGGTAGATGAAAAGCTTTAAAAGACATTAGATCGTGACTCAATAAAAATTTTTAAAAAAAATTAATTGAACCAAATAAAGACGTTAGGATTTAGCAATTTGGGTTGTTAACATAAGCTTGGCTATTTCCAGGATCAATTTGAAAATTAAAACTTTAAAGTGCTTATATAATATCATCTGATCTTCCAAGGGTTAGCCTTTGCCTAATCCTACCCCCAGTAATCATTAATCCCCAATTTGAGGATTCAAGTGGATTGAGCGCAAAAGAAGATAACCCTGACCCGCATTTTTTAGCGAGAGGGCTAGGACTGGTCGGGCACGTCCCCAATCCTCTAACAAGCTAGTGCAGTGATGGTTTGGAGTATGTCTTTAATCTAGTTGCTATAATGTAGAATTTGATTATTTGAATGAAATCCTTGCATCTATCACAGAAATATCTCACAGATTTAATTTTACAATTAAATACACTGACAAAATCTATATTTAATTGACACTAACCCAATGTCCTTTAATTAAGTAAAGAATATTACCATTCAAACTGATAGGTTTTAAAGATTAGAATTATTTTCAAAAAAATCCAATCCTATTATATCATATCATCATATTATATCAAATATATACATACATTCATACAAGTGTTAAACTTGTATTCTCATAAAACACGAAATTCATGCGAGTATGGCGTACGAATCAAATTCCCCTACCTCGAGGGTCTCAGAGCGCATAGATAAGGAAATAAACATCGATGCAGGGTGCCTGAGAAACAAGTTGGAACATGTATGGCTCAATGCCTAAGTGGTTTATGCCTCTTCTCATTTGTCCAACGGTAAAATGCCGGTGAGTTCTACCTAACATGTAGGGACAACCAAGTTATTCTTATCCAATTCCTTTTATATGCCTCCCAGTTTTCAAACCTCATCCTCTAGAAATGCATCATGAGTGATTTGGATAGATGAAAAGCTTTAAGAGACATTAGATCATAACTCAATAAAAATTTTAAAAAGAAGTTAATCGGATCAAATAAAGACGTCAGGATTAAGCAATTTGGGTCTTAACATAAGCTTGTCTATTTCCAGGATGGATTCAAAGATTAAAACTTTAAAGTGCTTATATAATATCATCTAATCTTCCTAGGGTTACCGTTCTAATTCAGGTCAGCGGGGTGGAACCTCTGCCTAATCCTGCCCCTAGTATTCGTGAATCCCCAATTTGAGTATTCAGGTGGATTGAATGCAAAAGAAGATGACCCTGACCCACATTTTTAAGCAAGAGCGTTGGGATGGATCGGGCACATGCCCAACCCTCTAACAAGTTAGTGTGGGGACAACCAAGTTATTCTTATCCAATTCCTTTTATATGCCTTTCAGTTTTCAAACCTCGTCTTCTACAAATGCAGAATCATGAGTGACTTGGGTAGATGAAAAGCTTTAAAAGACATTAGATCATAACTCAATAAAAATTTAAAAAAGAAATTAATCGAATCAAATAGAGACGTCAGGATTGAGCAACTTGGATTCTTAACATAAGCTTGTCTATTTTCAGGATTGATTTGAAGATTAAAACTTTAAAGTGCTTATATAATATCATCTAATCTTCTAAGGGTTAGCTTTTAAGTCAGGTCAATAGGGTGGAAGCTCTGCCTAATCCTACCCCCAGCAATCGTGAATCCCCAATTTGAGGATTCAAGTGGATTGAACGCAAAAGAAGATAACTCTGATCCGCATTTTTGAGCGAGACGGTTGGGACTGGTCGGGCACGTTCCCGGCCCTCTAACAAGCTAGTGTGGAGATGGTTTGGAGTATGTCATTGATGTAGCTGCTAATGAGGCTTGAAATGTAGAATTTGATTATTTGAATGAAAACCTTATATCTATTTAAAAATTCTTGTAGATTTAATTTTACAATCATTCTAAATACACTAGCAAAATCTATATTTAATTAATACTAAACCAATGTCCTTTAATTAGGTAAAGAGTCTTACCATTCAAATAGATAAGAATTTTCTTTTTAAAAAAATGGTTTGTACTTTTGGGTGGGGCATGTTTTTGTCATTCAAATATGATTTACCTTAATCAAGTAGTTTAGTTTTTTTAATATTTGTACTATTTTTTAATTTTGCGAAGATATGTGAGGCAGGTACATCGCAAGGATATATTTATTAGAAGCAAAATGATAAATATTTTATTACAGGATATTTCTTAAGTATCTTATTTGAGCTAAGAAGTTATATTATTATGTATTAAATTTTTAAAAAAAGAGTACGATGGAACAGTGCAAGGATGTTACAACTTATAAATGATGTAAAATTATTTTTTTATCCACTTTGTCCACAACTTGAAAATTATGCATATTATATGCTTTCGTAGATAGGGTTGATTCGATTAAAGTGTCATTTCGTATCGGTCAGCATATCCAATGAATACTAGAGTTTTACGATTCATAATTAATTCTAATTATTGAAAATTTAGTGATTTTAGATCATTTAATATGTTAATTTTGATCAAGATAAGACATTTTCAAGACATATATTATAACTCTTTATTGGAATCGGTCCACTTATATTTAAACGAGGAAAATGTACTTGCAAAGTGGTCTTGAAAGCTTAGGAGCAATGGATATACAGATATCACTGTCATGGCATGGCTACCTCTCTCTCATTTCCAACCACTATAAAAGGAGACAACTGCCTCACAATTTCAGCAGGCCAAATTACAACTAAACATCCACTGAACCTACCTAAGCTCTTTAGAAAGAAAGGGGGAAAAAAAACACTCCTAGATTTGGCACCATGGAACGTGTTCCCCAGACTAACCAATCTTTAGCCAATTCTGGGGGTAACGCAAATGCATCCGGGAATCAGACAGTTGGAGGTGCCACTGTTGGGAATAGTGAGCACAAGACTGAGACTGTTAACACTGGTCCGTAGAATGTATCAGGGGGTATTTCCAACAATAATGCTGGACAAAACTATGGAGGGAATAGCATTTCAGGGGGTAATGTCAATTTAGGCAGGCCCTAAAAATTGATGGTCTTTGAGATCAGTCGTATGCCAACGGCTTAAAATTACTTGGACTAGTAGCTATTAAGTGATACCGTGTCTGCTGTCAGAAAATATACATATAGTTAAGTTGGGAGGCCACTATGTTTGATAAATAACGATGTGCTGTGGCCTTACCTAGTGGTGTGTGTACTTAGTTCAATATGAACTCTGCGATTGGCCGGTTCTCTCATGTACTTGACTAGTTGCAGTTAATGGTGTGTCTTTAAGAATGTATGCTTTTTCTATGCTTAGTGTGTGCTTTATGTAGAAACGACTATGTGGGGTTGATCTTCAAGCTTTAAAAATTAGATTCAAATGTTTGCAAGTGCACAAAAGCGTTGTATACTGGCGAGTATATGAATCTTGTGCTCACAAAGAATAATAATTACTTTAATTTTACTATTCTTGATTAAACCAAAGAATGATTCAAGTGAGAAATATCATCAATAATCAAATTAAAAATAATAAAATTAAAGAATATTACCAAGTCAGGAGAGAAAGAGAGAGAAATTTCTAAGTAGAGAAAACTTAGGACTTTGATTTCATCAAGGATCTCAATTTTCAATTCCTACTTCTAGTGGAGTTTCAATTAGTCTCTTAAACATCCTAAGCTATAAGCATTAGGTCATAAAAAAATAAATTATAATTATAATTTGACATAGGTCATCTAGTGGTTAGCATAAATTATCTATTTTAGACATAACTCATCTAATTTATAGCATAAATATTCAAATTCAACAACTATAATTTTAAGCATAATTAAATAATATTTTGCTAGCCTATAAGGTCTAATGCATATATGAGATGGTAAATTAAACTATTGAAATTAACAAGAACAAACAATCGTAATAATTTGTATAAATAAATTAGTGTTACATAAAGCTCAAATTATACAGTAAGAGACAAAATATAATCCCAAGAAAAAAGTAAAATACTATTATTAGTCAAGGATACATTGTAGTCCTAGATAAGCATCTTAATTCTTAGCCAGCCAAAATTAATGAAAATATCATCGAAGTTGGTCTACCAGTACTCCTGATTAGTGGTATATTACACCCCATAAAGCCCAACTTTGATGATTACAAAATCATGAAATCTAACACAAACTCTAGAAATTTAGCTCACAAATGGGATCAGAGGAAAAGAAAAAAGTAGCTAACCAAATTTGGTTTATGTGCAGCAAAAAAAAAAGGCAGAATTGAACAGAAAAAAAAGCAACATCCGTGCAAGATTTTCATCATTTTCAGATTTTGTTCGAATTTTTTGGGGCATTTTTGGTGTCATTTTTGCTATGTTGATATTTGTCGTGGATTCAGCATAATATTTACAGTCTGTGTGAATCCTTCTGAAATTTTTGGGACTGTCTAGAATTTTCTGTGATTTTTGGAACTAATTTTCTGTTTGCAATATTCTACACAGTTCAGGGACAGAAAAAAATTCGAAAAAAAAATATATTCAGGTGTTTGTCTGGAATTTACTATGTATAGAGTTCTGATTTTAGGAGTTTTATTTTCGGTTTTATTTTTTTTTTGTCTTGTTTTAGGCGCATATTTTCTGTAATTGTGTGTACAAAATCAGAAAGAGAAACGGTGCTTGTGGTTGGTGTTTGGGATTCTTTGTGGTTTTTTGTGTTAAGTTACTTCTTGTTGTTTAAGTCTTTTGGGTCTTTCTTTTATTTTTATAATATAGTTTTATTTTTGCTAGTTTACTTTGATTTGTTCACTTAATTATTTGCATGTCTTTTTTTTGGTTTTAGTCATTAGTTTATAGTTAGTTGTCTTAGAGTCATTGTTTTTTCCTTTTGCTTTTTCTTTCAATAACCAAAAAAAAACCCTACAAAATTTGAAAATCTAAAAAAATTGAAAAATTCTTAAAATTGAAAAAAAAGAGTTTCAAGAATGCCAGTTTTTAATTTCTCACAATTTGAGCATGAACCTTTTTGGAGTTATTTGTTACGACTTGATGATTATCGTGCTCAATTGAATCAACATTTTCAAAAATAAGAAATTTATGAGGCCATCTCTGTGGGTCTGAATTTTGAATCTATAGGTTATGTTGATGTTGGAAAAAAATTAAGAGTTTAAATAAAAGTGCCGCAAGTATACAGCTCTCGCTGTAGTACTTGAGGGTCGTCTCCACAGGGACGATGGAAGAGTTTTAGGTCATAAAAAGTGAGGATTAACTAATTAGCTATACTAAACTAAATAAAATTATTTAAAGCAATCTAACATCCTATTTCAACTAAACGATCATCCAAACTCTCAATTGAATCAAAGGTACGCAACTTAAATTAATGAACTTACATGAATTAAACCTAAGCATTCAACTAAACGAAGCCAAGCCAAATCTTTCGAATCATCGAAGCCATCTAAACCTGAGAAATCAACAAGACTATCCGAACTTAAATCAACCAAACTAAATTTCCTAAACTACTAACTCAACTAATTCAACCAAACTACTAACTCGATTTATTTAGCCAACTTAAAATCAGATTAGTAATCACGCAACCAAACTAACCATTATAATCTATCCTAAATAGGTCACTGTTTATTAATCTCACCAAGGCCCAAAACAGAAACGCATCAATTCAGCACAATAATCAGCTAAAATAACCAGCATAAGCAACCAACCAAGCATGCCCAAACAATCATAGCCAATCAAACTCAACAGAACAAGTTCCCATTCCAGAATCAGTTATTCTAGTTAATTAAACTAGCTTCCAAATATACTCAATTCAACCAAATCAAGCAAACAGACAACCACTAAGCAAAGGGGCGAGGGATTGAGAATAGAACAGAGGAAACGGGTAACAGGGAAGGGGGATTGGGAACGAAAGTAGAACAAACAGAGGAGTTGAGCAACCCAGAACCTAGAGCAGAAATTATGAAGGAATTCCACCATCATCCTGATGCATTCATCAAAGGAAAGAAGAGCAGCTCACAGAGGTGATGTTCATGGGAAGGGAAGTAATTCGAAGAGGGGAAGGAAAACTTCAAAATTTCTAAGCAAAACCACATCCAATTCTCGCAAAATCGAACTAAAATTGTGAATTGCTACTGGAAGACTCAAAAGTATAGCATAATTACAAGAAATTCGGACCCAAAAACTCATTCTAACATCAAACCCTAAAACTGAAATTTGCCCTAAAATTCGAATAGCTGGAATGAAAGCAAAATTAAAACTTAAAACTAAACCTAAACTTAAATTAAATCTAACCTAACCCTAAAAATTACCTGGCTTCCTTTTTCAATAGCGTCGCTGTCCATTTATACTCGAACGCTGCTTCAATTTCAACCCTTCGATTCGTGTCTTCGTGGATGGTGTAGATGGCGTTGATGAGGTGTTGGGCTGCCACCGTTAGCGTGAAACGCAGTAGAGGGGGACAGCAATGGTGGTGACGTGGAAGAGAGAGAGAGATGCGAGGTAGAGAGAGGAAGGAGATGGGGATGGTGAGGAAGATGGAGTTCGGGGCTGTGGGTTCTGGGGAAAGAAGAGGGACGCGAAGAGAGGGAGTGAAGGGGAGGGGAAAATGCTTTAAGTGAACCGGGTTCGGTTCAGCGTGAGCCGGTCCGGTTTTTTAACTGGGCTGGTTCAGTGAAATTCTGGCCTGGTTCTTCAATTCCTGACATTTCCACTATTTTTTCTCGTATTTTTGGCCATTTATTCGAAATTATTCAAAACCGGCAAAATAAAATAAAATCAGTTAAAGACCTTAAAAATACGATAAAAACGAGCATAAAACAGGTGTAAAAGTACCTTAAAAATAGCTCATTTTTGGTACGAACAAATATCCTCACACCAAGATTTTGCTTGTCATCGAGTAAAACAAACTAAACTAACTAAAAGAAAATGGAAAATAAGAAAAAAAAAATCCTAACTCACTGTCGTAGGAATCACGGTCACATTTAGCGTATGCAACAAGCCCTTTAAACCCCTCGATCTCCCAAGTGAACGAGTGAGGTCTCGTGAGGGTTTCCAAGTGAAATACCCACAAAGATTATTTCAAAAATAAAGAAAAATCTTTTTTATTTTTCTCAAAACTGATATGTATAAAATTTGGAAAAAATATGCACACATTCTAATCAGTTAAATCACCCATGTACCCAATTATTGACCTGTACATGCATAAAATGTACTTCAAAGCCCTCTACCTCCTAAATGACATCAAAGTACTAATTTTTCACCCCATTGTACATAAAGGTTTTGAATCCATCCCGGTACTCATGTGCAATTGTATCATCATCTCAGGGCTTAGATTGACCAGAATTAACTCAATTCCACTTGACTGACACAACCACATTATTATCATACTGACTTTAGAAGCAAGCTTTCCCAATAGCAATATTGCCTCAAAGGGTAACACCCAGTAGCACATGCCTCAAAGGGTAACGCCCAGTAGCGCATGACTCAAAGAGATACTTGTCATTCCAAATATTATTTCATCTCTTTTTTCTTTCTTTCATTCTTATTCATAGTACACTTCTTTTCAAAGTAATCGTATCACAAGCTAGTGGGAGAATCATTCATGGAAACCTAAGACCTAAAGATAATGATGAAGGAATAAATAAGGACTGGATTACACAACGTATAATGAACAACTAGAGTTAGAATTAGGGCTTAGAATATCACATTTGAGGTTAGAGACTTATAATGCACATCATACTTACATACAGGCTAAAGCACATAGGTTTTAAGTCAATCAGATATAGTACAAACGTTCCCAAAAAACAAAATCAAAAATCTTCAAAATTTTCAAAAATTTCAAAAATGGGCACCTCACCCCCACACCAAAACTTCAGCTGTACAACCATAAAACCACACTAAACTACAAATATATACAAACTAGGACACCACAAAAAATCAAAAACAAAACCAAAAACAAAACAAAACCACACACACACATATTTACAAAAGCCAAGAAAAACAAAATCACAAAAGAAAGCCAAAATCGAAACTAAAACCAAAGCAAACACACATATTCACAAACACAAAACCAAAATCAAGGACCTACTTAATCCCAAACTAACACAAAAAAAACCTAAAACGAGACAAAAGGCAAAAGAAAAGAAAAACAAAAATACAAGACCAAACACAAGGTCACTGAAACACCAAAAAGAGAACAAAAGGAAACTATTCAAACAAAAACCAAAACTTGCTAAACTAGACGAAACACAAAGCCAAGGAAACAAAATACAAAATCAAAGAAACCAAACAAAGAAACTAAACATACACAAGAACAATCCTAGATATTCACAACTACTCACAATCCTAGATATCAACAATTAACAAATATTTACAAAATTATAACACAACCAAGGGTGATCATAACCCACACGACTCAACATTTTCCAAATTGCTCCTCAAGATTGATCACCCGTATATTCACAGTCCTAATTATCTACAACTAATTACAAAAAAGAAAGAAAAGAAAGGAAAAAGAGAAGAAGGTTGGAATGATCATACCAGATTGGATACAGATTGTACCCAAACTATGAGACTTCTGGAGCATCAGCCACTCCATATTAAGTTGAAAAGTGCTATTTAAATCAAAACTCGTTAGAGCACGTAACAGCTTATCAAACAAAGAAACCCAACTCTCAATAATATAGCAACAATGAAAAGCAGTGAGTTGGAACCAGATAGAGTACATCCACATAGCCAATAAAACATACATAAGGGCCCGCTTCAAATTATCAAACAGTTGGGCCCAATCAGGAAGGAAATGGACATACTCAGAATGAGCCGGTAGTGAGGTCATTGGCCTAGAAACGATATCAACATAAACGAGCAATCTAGGCAAAATAAAGGGTGCAAATTTTACAACTCTGTTAAGTCCAATGTGCGTATGAGTCTGGTCTACAATAAAAGTCTTAGTGGCAATGATCTCAAACTCAACAAAATCAGACTTGTAATAATCAAAAAGGAAGTCAGTTTGGATGGAGTCAAAAGAGAAGGACTCATACTCAACACAAAATCCATCATTAGAACTTCCATGGGTCTCGAACTCATAAGAAAAAGATTCGTATTCTATAGGCAGAATATTATCATCTAATTTAAACAGAAGGTCAAGACAGATGGGATCAAAAGAGAATGATTCAAATTCAACATGAAAACCCACATCAAAACCTTCAGTAACATCGAGCCCATATGAAAAAGATTCATATTTTGCATAAAGAATATCATCATCGAAGTCCAACATAGTGAGCTCAGGTGTCTCATCATGTAATTCCTGTGAAATATCTTTCATATCATCAAAATCATGAAGCTTAACTGCAGGTGCGATGCTTGTTTCTAACTCACTAACTAAATTAGATTGTTCACCCACTTCCAGTGCACGACAGTCATTCAGAGTGGTGGGTAGGTCTACATAAATTAAGATATCTTTAGTGACATCTTTGAGTGAGCTAGTGTAGGATGCAAGGTCTGTTGATAGAGATATAGAGAGGTCACGCTCTTGATCTAGATTAGGCAAACACATCTTTTCATTCAAATCAGCCCTAGCAGAATAAGAGGGTTCATAATCATCATAGAGACTAATGTCCAGTTTAGGAGATCCTAAACTAGCATCAATCTCACTAGAAGTCTCCCTATTTTGATTAAAACATGGAGAGTATTCAGTAATTTTCTTTTTCATTGTCTCTACCATTTGATCAGTCAATTCATTAATTTTCTTTTCAAACCTTGCACAAGTAGCATCAACATAAGCACGAAAAGGACAAGTATAAGCATCATGATCAGGAGATTCACAATAATTGCACAAGACAGGAGGCACACAAGAATAAAATGGGTCATATGAATTCACAACAT
Source organism: Carnegiea gigantea (assembly GCA_029747015.1). Lineage (NCBI taxonomy): Eukaryota > Viridiplantae > Streptophyta > Magnoliopsida > Caryophyllales > Cactaceae > Carnegiea > Carnegiea gigantea. The sequence goes on along the minus strand of JAKOGI010000340.1, from coordinate 271,596 downwards.
GTTCTGAAGGGTAAGAATTAGCATGAAAATCATACTCTCCATGAGTCGGGTATCTAAAAGTCTCATTAGCTTGCTCAAACGCGTAAGTTTCCCAAGCTAATTTTTCAAAGAAATCCCAAACTTCATTTTGAGTTTTAGATAATAATTCTATTAAACCTCCAGGAAAAAGTGATTCAATATAACTCCTTGACTCAATATTTAGACCCTCAATAATGACCTCACAAATTTCCCATTTTTGAAAATTATGATTCAGTTGAGCACGTAATCATTAAGTCTTGAAAAATAATTCCAACAAGGTTCTTGCTCATATTGCGGGAAACTAAAAACTGGCATTTTGAAATTTTTAAAGTTTTTAAAGTTTTTCAATTTTTAGAGGTTTTCAATTTTTCAATTTTTTTGGGTTTTTTGGCTTTTCAAAAATTTTTTGTGGTTTTCAAGTTTTTCAAATGTTTTTGGATTTTAAGTTTTTCCATTTTTTGTGATTTTTGAATTTTTTTGAAGAAATGATTAAACTAAATAACAATTGATAACAAAATAAAGAAAGTTGGTATCTATGCCAAAATAAAGTTACAAAATGACCAAAACACATCATTTAAACAAATCATCACCAATAAACGAAATAGACAAATCAAAGCAACGAAATAAGAAAGTAGCAACGAAAATGAAAATATGACCTAATCTCATGCCGTCGTCCCCGGCAACGGCGCCAAAAACTTGTTGGGAAAAATTGAGAGTTTAAATAAAAGTGCCGCAAGTGTACAGCTCTCGCTGTAGTACTTGAGGGTCGTTTCCACAGGGACGATGGAAGAGTTTTAGGTCATAAAAAGTGAGGATTAACTAATTAGCTACACTAAACTAAATGAAATTATTTACAGCAATCTAACATCTTAATTCAACTAAACGATCATCCAAACTCTCAATTGAATCAAAGGTACGCAACTTAAATTAATGAACTTACATGAATTAAACCTAAGCATTCAACTAAACGAAGCCAAGCCAAATCTTTCGAATCATCGAAGCCATCTAAACCTGAGAAATCAACAAGACTATTCGAACTTAAATCAACCAAACTAAATTTCCTAAACTACTAACTCAACTAATTCAACCAAACTACTAACTCGACTTATTTAGCCAACTTAAAATCAGATTAGTAATCACGCAACCAAACTAACTATTATAATCTATCCTAAATAGGTCACTGTTTATTAATCTCACCAAGGCCCAAAACAGAAACGCATCAATTCAGCACAATAATCAGCTACAATAACCAACATAAGCAACCAAGCAAGCATGCCCAAACAATCATAGACAATCGAACTCAACAGATCAAGTTCCCATTCCAGAATCAGTTATTCTAGTTGATTAAACTAGCTTCCAAATATACTCAATTCAACCAAATCAAGCAAACAGACAACCACTGAGCAAAGGGGCGAGGGATTGAGAATAGAACAGAGGAAACGGGTAACAGGGAAGGGGGATTGGGAACGAAAGCAGAACAAACAGAGGAGTTGAGCAACCCAGAACCTGGAGCAGAAATTATGAAGGAATTCCACCATCATCCTGATGCATTCATCAAGGGAAAGAAGAGCAGCTCGCAGAGGTGATGTTCATGGGAAGGGAAGTAATTTGAACAGGCAAAGGAAAACTTCAAAATTTCTAAGCAAAACCACTTCCAATTCTCGCAAAATCGAACTAAAATTGTGAATTGCTATTGGAAGACTCAAAAGTATAGCATAATTATAAGAAATTCGAACCCAAAAACTCATTCTAACGTCAAACCCTAAAACTAAAATTTGCCCTAAAATTTGAATAGCTGGAACAAAAGCAAAATTAAAACTTAAAACTAAACCTAAACTTAAATTAAATCTAACCTAACCCTAAAAATTACCTAGCTTCCTTTTTCAATGGCGTCGCTGTCCATTTATACTCGAATGCTGCTTCAATTTCGACCCTTCGATTCGTGTCTTCGTGGATGGTGTAGATGGCATTGGTGAGGTGTTGGGCTGCCACCGTTAGCATGAAACGCGGTAGAGGGGGACAGCAATGGTGGTGACGTGGAAGAGAGAGAGATGCGAGGTAGAGAGAGGAAGGAGATGGGGATGGTGAGGAAGATGGAGTTTGGGGCTCTAGGTTCTGGGGAAAGAAGAGGGACGTGAAGAGAGGGAGTGAAGGGGAGGGGGAAATCTTTAAGTGAACCGGGTTCGGTTCAGCATGAGTCGGTCCGATTTTTTAATTGGGCCGGTTCAGTGAAATTCTGGCCCGGTTCTTCAATTCCCGACATTTCCACTATTTTTTCTCGTATTTTTGGCGATTTATTCGAAATTATTCAAAACCTGCAAAATAAAATAAAATCAGTTAAAATCCTTAAAAATACGATAAAAACCAGCATAAAACAGGTGTAAAAGTACCTTAAAAATAGCTCATTTTTGGTACGAACAGTTGAGTCTATATGTCTTGGAAGTTTAATAGGATTGTTGTCTAGAACTCAAGATGAGGTGTGGAATTTCTTTGAAAAATTGGCTTGGGATACTAATGAATATGAACAAGCTAAAGAGACCTTCAAATATCCTACTCATGGTGAGTTTGCTTTTCATGCTGATCCTTACCACTAGAATCACTATAGGAAGTCATATGATCCAATACTCTTCTATGGCTCCTATTTTGTGTGGATATTGTGAGACTTCTGATCATGATGCTTATAATTGTCCTTATCGTTATTATGTTGATGCTACATGTACAAGTGTTGAAAAGACATTAAATGACTTGATTGATAAAATGGTAGAGACAATGAAAGAGAGAATTATAGAATATTCTCAATGTTTTAATCAAAGTATGGAGAATTATAGTGAGCCTGACTCTAGTTTAGGATCTCCTAAACCTGAAGTTAGTCTTTATGATGATTTTGAATCCTCTTATCTTGCTAGACTTAACTTGAATGATGTCATGCCTTTACCTAGCCTAGAACAAGAGAGTGACCCCCTCCATCTCTATCCCTTGACCTTGCATCTGGACCTAGCTCACATAAGGACGTCGCTAATGGCGTCTTAATTTATATCGACCCACCCTCCCCTTTTAATGACTCTTTTGAGTTTGAGGTGGGTGTAGATGTTGAGAATGCTAGTGAGTCAGATATGAGCATCACGACTGAAGTTAAGCCTTGTGATTTAGACGACATACAAGATATTTCATAGGAGTCATGTGAGGAGGAAGATGAGCCCACTAATTTGGAATTTGATGCTAATGCTCTTTCTGTGAAATATGAATTTTTTTGATGTGGGTTTCATATCAATGTGGGTTTGGATGTGGATATGTGTGTTGAATATGAGTCATTCTCTTTTGAGCCCATCATTATTGACATCTTCTTTGAATCTCACAAGTTTGAATTTGTTGAGCCTAAGGCCATTGTCACTGAGAATTTTGATTTAGATAAGACTTTAGCGCATTTTGATATTAAGACACTTGTGGACTTTTGGTTAATTTTAAATACATATGCCTGTTTGATGTTCGTGCCCAACAGTTTGACAAGTGGAAGCAGGCCCTTACATGTGCTGCATTGACATGATGGATGTGCTCTTTCTGGCTTCAACTTTCTGCTTTTTACTATTTTCATGTGTTTGAGAGTTGGTCTTTTATATTCGATAAGCTACTACGTGCTCTAATGGGTTTTGGTTTGAGTAGCAATGTTTCACTTAATATGGAGTGACTGATACTCCATAAGCCCTTATCTAAGTAGATTTCAGGAGGCTATAGTATAGGTGTACTTTTGCACATGATCTCGTATAATTGTTCCTCTCTTTATTCTCTTTTTAATTTTGTTTTCGCTTGTATATATTTTTTGCCTTATTTTATTTTTATTGTTTTCTTTTTGAGTTTCAAAGTCCTATCATTTTTCTTTCTTTTTGAGTCTTAGTTTTCTTTTTGTATATTTGTTTTTCTTTTTCAATTTTCTTTTGTGTTTCCTTCAGCTCCCAATTATGACACTATCCGATTTAGGTATGGAGGTGGGAAAAGTTTGTTCAAAATTCAACCAAAATTACAAACAACGAAAAAAAAGGGAAATTTTTGAAAATCCAAAAGATTTTTGTTTTGTTTTTGTGCTATTTCTGGTTGACTATATTCTCTTGTACTTGAATATTAGATTGTATATAGTTGTAGTGTGCACTGATATAACTTAGTCCTATGGTGTGATATTTGTATAGGATCCTAATTCCCGACATTATTTAAGCAAGCTAGACTTTGATAGACGGACTTGTGAGCTTTTGAGCCTCATAGACTAATTCATCATTTTTAATCTCATATTTTTCTTTCATGTGTATCTTTTCTGTGATTCATCTGTAGAACTTGCTTTGATTCTCTTTGAAATAACATTTAGCATATGCATTATAATAATATGATAGAGGCATCCATTTGTTTTTGTGAGCTACATAGCCAAACTGCCATCCTGATTTGAATGTTTTACCGCTTTACTACCCCTTTGAGCCTTAACCCTTTCTGTTGTGAACCCGTCATTTTAGCCATTGACCTAAACACATTTCCTTTCTCTAAGCCAAGGCTGGTGGGGCAACACTTCATTATTTGTGGGGTAGTTTTTTGGATGTTTATGTTATTGGTGGTTAGTCTTGGTTATGGGGACGTATCATGGTGACCGTTTGGAAATTGAGTTTTATTGTTCTTGTACATGCCATTCATTCAGTTTCTTCTTAGGAAAAAAAAAAGAAAAAAAAAAGCAAGAAAGATGAATGAAAAACCAACGGAAAAAGTTTCCAAGGAAAGATGAAAAAAAGTTGATAAAATCTCAAAAAAAATCTAAAAAGAGTTGTGAGTAAGAATGATTGGCATGAATGTTATCATTGTATATACTCATTTCCAATGATCCATTGTTGTGGGGTGTGCTCTATTTTGTTTTGAGAGAATGTATGATTATTAAAGTTGGTGTAAGTGTTGGCTCATTAGCTTGGCTTTTAGCTCCTCATTTCCCAATTCAGTTGTCCCTCTCTTACCTTTTACCCGCAGCCCCATTACAACCCTGAAAACTTCTCTTGATTATTATTTTGTATTTTGCATTTTAGTGTTAGAGAATCAAAAATCTTAGTAAGCTTATGATAATTTGTTTAATTGAAAGAGAATTGAGTGAACCCTGTTATATTTTAAACACATGAGTGGGAGTGTTACACATTTCTCCTAAAGTGAGGTTTTACCAGTCATACTTGTACATAATTTCTAAGTGGGGTAAAAGATTGTGCATAGATATCATCAGTGGGGATTAAGAATTTCTTGATGCGTACATTGCGTTTATATGTAATTTAGTGCTTTGGTTGCTCGTGAGGTGGTTGATTGGAATATGTGTATATATTTTTCCCTCGGTGTTGTATACATACATTTTTGTGGAAAAAAAGAAAAGATTTTTAATTTTCATTTTTTTGTTTTCTTTTATAAATTTTGTGGGTTTCTGCGAACCGTCACGAGACCTTACTTGTCCAATTAGGGGTAACCTAGGGGTTTAAAGGGCTTGTTGCACATGCTAAGTGCAACCGTAATTTTTATGAAAATGAGTTAGAATTTTATTTTTTTTAGAATTTTTAGTTTTATTTTACTTAAGGACGAGCAGAGATTAGGTGTGGGGGTATTTGTTCAACCAGAAATTATGATATTTTATACCCTTTTATTATCTAATAATTGCTCGGAATAAATTGGTTAAATTAGAATTTTAATACTATTTTTATCTATTTTGTAGCAACTGGAAAAGCCTTGGAAAATAGTCAATAAGTTCGCCCGAACAAGTGCAACGGTTGGTTCGGATCAAAGAGGGCAACAAGGAAGGGGGAAAAAAGGACCAGGCCAGGCACGCCCAACATCCCAGATCCGTGACTCAATCTGCCTTCCTCCTTCTTTTGCCTTTTTCCCTCTTGTGGGTTGGTCCAGCCAGGCATCACCAGTCCGAAGTCCAGCATCAAGGCCCAGCCCGGGCACCTTCTTCTCCTTCTCCCAGGCTCCCTCTTTCCCTTTTGTCCCTTTTTTTGGGCCCGTCCAGTTCCCTTTTTCACAAAGCAGCCGTGACCTGTTTCACTCGAAGCCCAATCACCAGTCCAGCCTGCAGGTTCATTCCTCCTCACTTAAAACTCACATGGCATGCACATGACCCGACAACCCTTCTCTCCCTTTCAAGGGCCGGCCCAATTCGTTCCCCTCCATCTCCAGCCTGCTTTCACTTAAAGAAAACCACATGCTTCGCACGTGACCTCCTTCCTCTTTCACTGCCTCACGTTTTCCCTCTTCATTTACCACCACAAAGAACCCGGAAAAGAGCAGAGCAGCTCTTCATATTCTCCAGGCACCATAACCGCATCCCTGTTCTTCTTCTGTCTCCTCCATCATTCATTGCATTAATTCCACTTGCCGTTACCTTTCAGCATCATCATCACTTTTAACGGTTTCAAATAGTAAAGAGGAGGGCTTTAATTCGGAATTAATGGAGAGGAGGGCTTGATATTTCGATTGCTGGGTGTTCGAAAAAGGGGGAAGACAGAGAGAGAACAGAGTAGATAGAGAGGAGAATTTTTTATATTTTCAATTTTTTCCCCTTTTTCTCAGCTTCATATTGAGAGTAGCAGTAGCTTTATTTACGAATTTCAGGTTCTGTTCATCTTTCCACTTTCGAACTTCAGATCTAAATTTGTGTTATGTGTAACTGAGCTTGGGTTCATGAAATTTGAGTGCACTTTACTTTAATTTTCCATCAAGAGTTCAAGCAATTGATCCTAATTCTGAAATTTTTGGGCATTGGAGTTGGTTCTCAAATTCAAATTCAGAAAAGAGTGATTGAATTCGACTGGCTAATGATCTACTTTGGTGGCTGCCAGTGTATAATTTGGCTTGCTCAGATTAATATCATTCGTTTTATTATTTGGATCTACAGGTCGAAATTGATGACATTCAGTTTTTGATTTTGGTTCTATTAGACCCTAGAATTTAGTTGATCTAATAAAAATTTCCTCTTATCTTAGACCTGTTATTTACTTTCAGTTTAGTGGCTTGATTTCATAACCTATCCCTGTGGATCGACATGCATAGTTGCTACGACAATATCAACCGTATGCTTGCGGAAATTAAAACAAAGTCGCGGTAGTTAAGGCAAAGGAAATACATGGCTCCCAGCGGGGTTGCTCCGCAACATCCGTCTCTAGCTTATTGACAATTTTAGCCATAAACCTAACCTTGTGGTCGCCCCCACTGGCTTCAGCATGCCATCTTTCTTCCCTTCGAAAACATCGTTGCATGGGACCGAATCACAGCCACATTTTCATCAACCAACATTTCCGCCTCACCTCCAAGACCACTAGACTTCCTAGTAGCTTTGTGAACACCTACACTCCCCTTTTCATGAAAACTCAGTTTTACTATCACCTTAGCCCCTTTCTCGCTTTCCCTCAATGCTTCCACAAGTTTACGCTCCTCCATCTTCTCCACCTCCCATTCATCCTTTTGCTTTTTGTTGGTGATGCCCTCAACTATCCCCGTTTATGTAGTTGCGACTCAAGTACCTCATGATCAAAGAGATCATGCCCTTTTTGGAGGTAGTCCAACATACCATGTCTATAAAAAAAAGGCGAACGGTTGATAAAACCTTTCATACACGTGGGGAAGAATTGGAGGATAGGTTTTTTCCTTTTTGGGGGGAGGGGGGAGTTAATTAAGGGGTGACGCCGCTGGCAAATAGTTGCTTCAAGTGGGGAAACTGCTGTTAGGCTTACAAAATTGGGATGGGATCGACGGCTAGCGATGGTTGCACCGGAGAAAGCAAGGCCATTCATTGAGGGCGGTCAAGTTTTCACCTACGGCCGGTATGATGCGGCATGCAGGTGTGTGAAGAAATGGAGGTCACTTTGTTTAGAGGTGTTGGGGATTTTGGGATAATGGCTTCCTCATTATAGTTATTTTCTTTTTTCTTTTTTGGGTGAGGCGGTGTTGGATTGGAGAATGAAATATTGTGACATTCAAACACCACGTGGCTAATATGCTTTTTACATATGGAATTTTGGATGACAATTTACTATACTTTAGGAATATTGGATGATAATAGTCTTGATATTTGAACTTGGACATCCTTGCTATATATCATGGGTCTATTTATTTTTTATACACCTAGATCGAGATTGAAAGTGCTTTGGTTCGGTGATGTAAGTCATTTCACGCCTCTAGACAACCCAAAACCTCCAATCTGAACGAAATGGCTAGTATGGTGATTCCTACACCGGTTCAAGAGCAAAGCTTTCTAAACCATATCATTCCTCAACCTATCCAAACTGCTAACCCAGCCCCGGTTAATCGATGAAGTTATTCTGACCAATCTTATTGCTATTCCGCCCACTGATGAACCCAGTTTGGTGCCTGATCCTCTTGATGCACTTAATGCAGACATGATGGATGATATGGAGGCTAAAAATAATGTGGAACTTTATCGGAATCTGTATAATATAGAGGATATCAAAAGGTCCTCTAACTCAACAAAGAGGAAGAGGTCTGAAGATGGAGATGGGGCCAACTCTAAGGCTATCCAATCATTGTACTGGCCCATGTATGGTCACTATTTCTTGGAGTCCCCTGGGTCCATTTCATACTTCACCCAATCCATTCTTAGGGGTTATGATTGTTGTTCTGTTTTTCAATTGGTAGTATATGATCTGAGGTCCTGTCTCTGTGATATTTGTCTTTTGTGTACCAATGGAGTTGTTCCCATGAGCATGGTAGCTCATATTGTTCCTGGTTTTTGGGGAAGGGGCCTAAGACTGGTGTTTTAGTCTACTTGTTGACTAAAAGGGGCAGAGCCAGCCCTGTGAGTGGTGCTTATTTTGTTGTATCATATTTCACTATCCCTTATTAATGCCATTGACTATCTTTTATGTGCATATTTGGATTTTTATGTTCTCATCCCCAAGCGCTCCCAAATGAGCAATTGTGTTTTGGGTTCCAGCACTCTAGACTAATTTCTGTTATGTATCTAAGGGGTCGTTGGATAATGCTTAACTGCTTGTTTCCTAGTGTTGCTCCCATGACTTGTGAGCAGCCTAGAAGTCAGGGCTTATGGTGTAGTCCCCCTCCGTTTTGTTGGTCTATGATGAAAAGAATTGAGCCGGAGACCGTTAAAGATATGAATTCCGAACCTACAAACTTTATGAATTGGGGTTTATAAAAGCAAAATAGTATCTCGCTGTGCATGTTGGGCTCCTACATGTATTATAAGGCTTCATTCATTTAAATTGTTTATCTTATGTGGGCAGGAGATTAAGCTATACTCCAAGTATTCAAGCAGTAGCTTTGTCCTGACAACTCGTAAGAATTACCTTAAATTCCACCTCAAATATATTATGGCGAGAGAGAAGTAAGTGGTGAGCAATCCCCTATGCTCTTCCAAGGCCTGATTCCAGACTGCCTTCAGGCTTGAACAATTTATTGAGTTGATAGCACTATTGTTATGGTATTATATGTTCCTCATATTGATGCATGATGTTAACTCCCAAATAGTTTGGGGAGTGTAAGTTTAAAAGGAGAATTTTCAACTGCCAAATTTATGATTTCACCTATAATGGTGGTGCATAGTGGTCGTTAACTGATGTCACAATTAAAAGAATGTATTTATTATACTGTCTGAATGTATTCATGGCGAATAAAGGGGCTGGTCACCCCCCTTGGCAAGGCCCAAAATTTTGGAGTGGGTCAGCTACTGACCCACTTCTCAGGAAACTACGCTTATAAGTCTTTTAATCCAATAGGGAATTTATCACTTGTATTTTGCTCCGGAAAATAATGATCGTTAATCTCGAGTCATCTTTTGTTTTTCGTACATTTTATAGGCAATGTTAGGGATTTGTATTAAGGTAATTCTCTACATCCCGGTAACAATGGTCAGGAGCATGCTGATAAGCATCTGAAGCAACTTTTTTATTACCACATCATATGAAGATAATTAGCTGGGATGTCCAAAGTGGAAGGAAAATCGTGTACTACAAGAAGTAAAATTCTTCAAGAACTCATAAACCGGACATGGTTTTTTTGCTGGAAACAATGGTTAATGAAAAAAATATAACCAGAATCTTACCTATGACGGGATAAGAACCTTGATTATGTTCTCCAATTAATCATTCTGGTGGAATTGCAGCTATGTGGGATAATGGAAATATACATGCTTCATTTTTATTTAAAGAAACAAGAGCAATCCATATGTTAGTACATGATGTTGAGAAAGCACAAAATTGTGTAGTATCAAGGATTTGTGCTGCAGCACCAGACAGAGAAAAAAAATTCTTTTTGGGAACACCTTGTGGAAATTAATGCTATTATCGACCTACTTTGGTGCCTTATTGGAGACCTTAACGAACTAGCTGCTCCTAATGAAAAGGTACGGGGTCAAACGCTGTCTAATTGTAAATATGACAGACTTAATACCTTCATCAACACAATTAAAGTAGAATCAATCCAAGTAAACAGTAGACTATTTACATGGAAAAAAAGAATTCATATGCATCTTACATACAAAAGGTTAGATAGAACAATAGCTAGAAAAGATTGGTCAAATATATATCCAGACACCTTTGAGACCCATGGTAGCTTTACGTGCTCTGACCGCTACCCTATTGTTTTAGCTACAGTAATGCAACAAGATAGGCACAACGCCTTTCTATTTCGCTTTCAAATTACTGGTGCAACTACTAATAAGTTCAACAATATAATTAAAAAGTATTGGGGGTGGGGTTTTAATCAAAGACACCAAAATGTTCCAGTTTTCCAAAGAACTTACGCTTATCAAGTATGAAGTGAAGGATTGGTCAAAAAATAGTTTGGAAGCTTTGAAGAAAAAATTACCAAAAATGAACAAAAAATTGATTATATTTAAAGAAAATTACTAGAGAATCCGAATAGTCTTAGGTTAAATTCTTGGATGACTAGACTCATCAAACAAACAAAAAAATGATGTTATTCAATCAAAAGTATTGGGGCAAACTTAATAGAAAAGAATGGCTAGTGAATTGTGATAGAAATACAATTTTTTCAATGTAGAGCAAATGCGAGAAGAAAAAGGAAAATGATCATTAAAGCAAGAGACGGGAGTGGTGTTTGTATTGAGGACCATAAAACGATTAGAAATAAATTTATTGCTAAGTATATACAAAGATTTAAATCTTCACACAATGCGCCCATAAATCTAACAGATTTAGGAGTTACTACACTAGTATCAAACAATGATAATGCAGAGCTAATCAAACCACCAAGTTTTGATGAAATTAAAAGCGTTGTATTCAGTATTGACTCTAATAACACTCCAGGACCTGATGGTTTTGGTGCTGGCTTTTTCAAACGTTATTGGCATATTATCTAGTATGATTTAGTCAAATGCATCCTATAATTTTTCAAGAATGGGAAAATCCTCAAAGAAATTGAGTGTACTTTTATCACTCTTATACCTAAAATTGATAAGCCTTCGCAGACTAACCATTTCAGATGTATTAGCCTTTGCTCAATGGTTTATAAGATCATTTCTATGATTTTGGTAAATAAAATGAGACATTTACTAGATAAACTAATCTCTCCTATCCAAAGTGCTATTGCTGTAGGGAGATCCATTCATGATAATATTCTATTGACGTGCCAAATAATGCATAAATTCAAGAATCTTAAGAGTAGGATCTCCTGGATTGCTATTAAAGTTGATATAGAGAAAGCATATGATAGACTAATTCTAACAGTTGTAGTATTATTAAAAATACCCCAGATAAGTTTTGCTGTTTACTAGGCCAATTAATTAATTTTCATAAATCTGCAATCACCTTTTCGAAGAATGTATCCAATGCATAGAAACAAACTATAATGCAAATTCTGAACATTCCACATAGAGATTCACTAGGAAAATACCTTGGTTGTCCTCTATTCCAAGGTAAACCTTCAAGGACTATGTTCCAGGAAATGGAAAGCTAACTCCCTTTCTAAAGTAGGAAGAACAATATTGATACAGTTCCATCTGGAATCTTTTCCAGCACCTACAATGCAATGCTTTCAACTATCAAAATTTACCACTAGTCACCTGGATATGATTAGTCGAGATTTTTTTTGAAAAAAAACTAGTACAGAGAAAGGGCTACCACTTATAGCATGGGACAATGCTTGCATGTTAGAGAACAAAGGGTGAGTGGGACTCTGAAAAACATATGTTGTCAATAAAGCCTTTCAATGTAAACTAGTTTGGAAAGTTCTGTCAAATGAATCTAGCTTATGGACCCAATCTATTAAAGCTAAATATCTGAAGGAACAAGCACTTGTTTGATTACAAAAGAAAATGCACCGATTCACTGTTTTAAAAAGTTTATTAAATTGTAGAGATCTCCTGAGACGAGGCATTACTTGGAAATTATGAAGTGGAGATAGGATATTGTTCTAGTTTAACAACTGGATAGGAAACTACAACTTGATGGAAGCGCTGAATATTCCTGGAAATATTGTACCTTCACTAGAAGCGACTATTGGCGATTTCATTCTTCTGAATCATAGCTGGAATATCGAAAAGCTTAATCAGACTCTAAATAACCACCTATTATAAAGGAAACCCGAGGAATTACTATCCCAATCCATGACATGGAAGATTCTTTCTGTTGCGGTCTGAATAGCTCAGAAAATTTTTCTACAAAGTCTGCCACACAGATGGCAGAAGATCTGCAATCCTTTCTTAATTCTGATTGGATTCATTAATGGATATCAAATATTGATACTATGCCAAAACTTAAAAATTTGGCAGTTATGCCACAACACTATTCCAGTTAGGGGCTTACTTTTGGCAAGAGGACTTCACATCAACCCTACACGTCCCCTTTGCCTACATGATATAGAATTCGTAGACCACTTGTTTAAAGAATGTTGTATGATAAAAGAAGTTTGGGATTGCATAGAGAAACATGGATGGATTCCATTCGATATGTCACCTGACCAAAATCAGACCACTGTTTACCATCTTCAAAAAGTTAAAGGACCAGAAAATCCTATCATACTCCAAAAATTATCTTTCCTACTCTGAAGTATCTGGAAGAATATGAATAATGTGGTGTTTATAAATGAAATCTTTTAACCCCTAGCGTGCATTATACAGGCCAAAAAGGCTTATACTGAATGGAGAATCCAAACTTGTTTGTCAGTTGATGTTTCTCTCAAAAGGTCTTATTCTCCCCTTCCCACCTAAAATCATTTTGTAAGGTGACATTCCCATCAACCGGGAGTCATCAAAATCAATTTTGATGGTTCACTCAACTAATCTGCAATAGTAGGTGGTTTTATTTAATGAGATTAGGCTGGTAGGCTAATCAAGGTAGGAACATGATAAACGTCGATTCTGACTGATTTTTGACCCTAATTTAACCCTTGTTCATCCACAATCTCTTGACTAACCTTAGCTAGAAGAAGGTGAATGCACCCTCATTAGCCCATTTTATGCTTACGAGGAGTGCTTCTCGGTTTTTCAGGTGTCTTGCCTAGAAATGTGAAAGTTCTACCCATCCTACCGAAAAGGAAAGCTTTAGGAATGAAATCCCAGGAAGATCGAAGGTTTGATGAAGCCCCGAAGACCACAAGAATCAAAACTGGGGGCTGCTGCAGGCGCACGGTTGATTGCAGGATGTGCATAACTGTGCCTTGAAGGCAGAAGCTACGCACTGTTGGATGCACAACCGGGTGTTTCATTCGTACTACAATTAAGAAACGCAGGGTTGACCATGCGTACACGCACGACCATGCGTCATTTAATTTTTCACGACTTACTCGTTTTTGCGGCAGCGGTTATGGTATCTTAGGTTTTTTTGTTAGGAGAGACTTCTCTGGGGCAATTTTGAGGGTTATTGCTCTGAATACCTTGGCATCATTTGTAGACTTTATTCTTGTTCTGAATTCTTGATTTTAGTTGGGATTTGTGGATTGATTATGCCAATCGACTAAAGTACGTTTCTTCTCTCTCTTTGGTTTTCTATTAAATTTTGCATCTTTGATCATGGTTTTGAGTTTCTTGTTTGTAATTGGAGTTGTTGAGATGAGTAGGGGCTAAATTCATTGTCTTGGATTGGGTGTAGCCCTCATTATACAATTTGGAATCATGTTCTAGATTTCGTGAATGAACGCCCACGTTTATGACTGAACTCTCACTTAGCATGCCAACAGTTCGATGAATTATCTGAAATGGTTGAATTCTTATTCTTAAGTTAGGGTTTAGGAGATTAACAAAAGTTGAATCCTTTACTTAGAGTTGCTTTGTGAGCAATTGGATTTCTTAACATGAAAATAGTTAGGGGTCCGATTGAGAATATTGGGTTATTTAATCCTGTGATTTTGTTGATTCCTGTTTCATAAAATAGATAACTAGGATTGCTTAACTATTCTAATGCCCTTCGAGAGAAGGCATAGATGCGCTTTAACTGGTAACCATTCAATTTCTGTTATCTGTGTGGATTGAAGTGCATGACTTAGTTTGTAGTCGAAGGAGCACAATAGTGTGGTGAATCCTAATCCAGGACCCTCGTTAGTATTGATTCAAGTAACAGCAGTAGTCCTCGGCAGAATAGAACTACTATTTAGTGAAAACCAACTTCAGTAGGATTTTAGCCTAATAGAGTGTTGTAGGTTGATTCGATGGTTGAAAGCGAGTTCCCTGTGAACACAACCCGTACTTGCCGTTGCTAGCTACAACTGGCACCGTGCACTTGCGGTAATACATTTTTAAGACAACAGAGCAGCAAACTATGGCAATACATCAATTTTGATGGTAGAAGCAAGAGCATTAGGAGATGGAACCTAGCAGTCCAAGCAGGGTTCAATAATATCATTATTGAAGGTGATCATTTGATGGTGATTCAAGTAATAAAAGGTGACGACCAAGTTCCATGGCAAATCTCTAATATTATTAAAGACATCTAAATATGGTTAAAGAAGGACATACAAGCCACTTTCAAACACATTTTTCGGGAGGCTAATATTGCAGCAGACTGGCTATCAAAGTTCGGGTACTCCATTACTGATTTCTTCTCATCATATTGTTGTTTCTCACCACACCTTTGTCAACTCACTGCGAATGATGTCGTTGGGCGTACCATTGTGAGAAGAGGGATGTAACTTTTCCCTTCATCTTTTACCATTGTAAAAACAAAAAAAAAAAAGTTGCATATTAAACATATGCAATTTCATGCACTTAAAAATTCTTGCATTTTAGATAGAGACATTAGATATCATCATGAAATCATTACATTACATCAAGTCAAAATACTGTCACAATCAGTCTTGGTATACAAACAGTAAATAGCTAATAGTATGATATATGAACGTCTAACTTTAAAATTAGAAATATTACTGTCCAATACCCCAAAGTACAGTATATAATCATCCAAATCCCTTTGTATATTTATTATGATTTTATAAATTTTAAGCAATACATTTTAAATAATACATCTGGATTTCATCAAAATTTATAAAAAAATTAATGGATAACATGAAATCATGCCTGGTTTGTTTATAAAATTAATGGATAACATGAAATTTTTTTAATAAAAACTTTATAAAAAATGTTATAGCAATTACGTAGCCTGTTGGCTTTTTTTTTAAAAAAATTTATATATTTGTTTCATCTATGCATTTATATTTAAAATAGGAGATCTGTAAATTTTGGTTTTCTTTCCTCCTTGGCTGGTTTCCTTTGTTGTAGTAAGGAAGTGGCAATTTATTGTGTGCAATTGGGTGGACATCTCATTTGTCAACCTGGGCCCATAATTATGTTTATATTTCTCCTTTATTTTTGTTTGCATGATTTTTTTTTAATTCATTTTGTCCACCTTTTTTTTTACACATTATTTACTCAGAAATTTGATATAATATGTTCATCCTTTTCATTTCTATTGTTTTACACATTAAAAGAATTTATATTTGTTAAAAAAAATCTTTCCTCCTTTTTGTCTTATTTTCTATTTCGTACTTCATTGTCCCTTAATTTTATAACCTATTTTATCTTCTTTCTTCTTTCTCTTTTTTTTTGTATAAGAAAATGTGGAGAAGACCAATGACCAAATACTTATTATTTACTTAATTTATTTGTGAATGGCACACCGTACATGCTCCCCCCACCCCCAAAAATATGCACAGATATTTTTTTTAAATTCTTCCATTGAAATATTAAGGCATACAGTATACACTTATATTTATATTTACATTATGGATCTATATTCACTATTTTGCATAAAAACCCTAATTTTTAAGATAAATATTAATTAAAAATTTGTACATTTATTATCCGTATTTTTACTCAATAGAACCATATAGATTTATTATAAAAATAAATAAAAATGAGAAAAAAATTCACTACAAATTTTTATATGTATAGGTACAACATTAGTGAGCAATACTGCATATGCTAGTGAGCTATATAATATATTTAATGAGTAATACAATGTTACTAAGAAATATTTATATTATCTTTTATTATGACATAAGTGTATTTATATTATACATATTTAGTCGGTGCAATACAAATGTAATCCAACTCACTAAAAATATATCATAGCTCACTAAATATAAGTCATAACTCCCTAAAAGGCGAATAATATCATACTTTAGAACATGAACAAAAAGGTATATGTATTCACTAAAATTGTATACTATATTGTTTGTTCACTCATTTTTTATTATGAATAATTAGTATTCTAGGCTAAATCATATTGGTTATAAAATACATTTTATAATTGACTAAATATCTATCGTAACTCACTAAATAAATAGCATAACTTACTAAAAAGAATAACACAGATAGCTAGTAAATAATATTGTCAAGTTCTTGGGTTATGTTACAGCTCAATCATTTATTACTATGACATAAGGGTGTTTGCATTATATTTTGTGAGTATAAGACAAATGTAGTGAACTCATTAAATATAACCCAACTCACTAAATATATGTCATAATTCATTAAATATATGTCATAGCTAACTAAAAAAATATAGACAACTAGAATATAGTTTAGAGAGTTTTAGATGCACAATAACTTTTTTTAGTACAATAGCACATTTTAATCAGTTATATAATATTTTTACTAAGTGAAACCTGGGTTACATAAGATATATTGGTTTTGATCTATCTCCTTACTAAAAGTATGTATTAGACCACTAAAACTCTGTCTCAGCTTACTAAAATATTTTAGTGAGCTATATACATTATTTTTAGTGAGCTGAAATTCGATTGCATAGTTACATATGTGCAACCGATTGTATGATATAATAACTCACTAAATAAATATCATAGCTCATTAAAAAAATATAGACAACTAGAACATAGTTTAGTGAGTTTTAGATGCACAATTAATTTTTTTAAGTACAATAGAACATTTTAATAAGTACATTTTAATAAGTTATATAGTATTCTTACTAAGTGAAACTTGAGTATATAAGATACATTAGTTTCGGTCTATCTACTCACTAAAAGTATGTATTAGCTCACTAAAACTGTGTCTCACCTCACTAAAATATTTTAGTGAGCTATACATTATTTTTAGTGAGCGGAATTGAATGCACAGTAGTATATTTTAGTGAGTTATATGGTATTTTTAGTAAAGCGAAACCGGTTATACAATTATATCTGTACAACCGGTTATATAATGTAATAACTGTCTGAGTGCACAGGCTAGGAGCTCCTGGACCTCTCAAGCTTAATTATAACAGCAATTGAAACTCTGTAAATTGACGTAATCGTCAAGATATACTGAGAAATGGCCACAGCTCAGATAAGCTTTGCCATCTTCATAAAGCCTAAACAAACTTGGCAAAAGACACAACATCCGATATCATTTCCCACTACTTATGAATGAATTTGGGTACTACCGCCATATAACAACCCCAAAGTTCCTAACCACTTATTTCCCACTATTTAATTAAACGACCTCCTTGGCAATAATTGTCATCGTCCACCGAGTTCTGAGATTATATTACCATCCAGGTTTTATTTTTGTTTAAAACTACCACCCACTTTTTTTTATATTCAAGTTTATCATCTACTTTCTGACTTCTACCCACAACTGCCACCTCAGGTACTATTTGACCGGCTTATCAGGTTAACTTTTAATTTTTCTTTTGTCACTAACAGGTAGATGGGTCAAGGGATGAAAGAAAAGGGGATAAACTAAAAAAAAAAATTAAGACATTTCCTTAAACGACTTTCCCAGTCCTTCGCTTGCTGTTTCTTCCCCAAATAACTCCCAGCGATAACATTTGAAACCCTATGAGCAAAATTGAAGAAGAATATTACATCAATGAGCAAACTCCAGTCACAATTACTGATACTGACTTGATTTCGAGTTCCGCAACCCCAACAAAACCATGCCTTGATGGAGCAAGATGTCGAATTCAGCAGCAAGATGCCGAACTTATGTTTGCAAATTCAGATGCAATTGTGATCGTATATTGATTGCTTTGTACGTGAGTAAATTAGGGATGATGTATCTGGGTTGTTTGACCTACGTAGCATTGCGATGTGAATGATGGCACAAAACAGAACCATTGAGCGAGAGAACCAAAATCAGGTGATGTTCTTTTTTTTTAATGAGTTCTAGATTTTCATTTAGAGAAATGCTGGTAATTTCATCCACTTCTAAGGTTGACTAAACAATTGATTGCCTTGTATTGGAGAAGAATGCTTTGGATTTATCTCACCTTCATTGAATAATTGATTGTCTTGTGTTGGAGAGGAATGCTTTCTATTGATGCAAAACCATGTATGTCTGATCATGTACGATTTCTATTTCATCCACTATGTCTGATCAATTCTTCCTTCATTTATAGGTGGGATGCAGAACCATGTATGATTTCTATTTGGTGAACTGACAGGGCACAGAACATTAATGCATCAAAATTCAATTGCAACTGGTGATCTTGACTTGATTTCGAGCACCATAACTCCAGAAGAGTCAGGCTTAGCGGAGGAGAATGTTGAATTCAGCTTCCAGAATTAAACCCAACTTGTGCTTGCAAATTTTGCATGATTTTGACAAGGAAGATGAAGATGACATGGTGGTGTAGTAATTCGATCATGGTCACCATGGCCTTGTTGATGTTTATTATGGCTTTTGGCCTTTTGGTATGGGATTGGAGCAGAGAAAAAAGCTAATGAAGTGACTGTATTGTAGAGGTTGTGGAATTGCTTGCTTTGGTTAGTTAAGGTGGTCCTTATTGTGGCCCTAAAAAGTAATGAAGCTTTTGCTCTATCATGAACAATGTTGTACTGAGCAGTTTTTTAGCTATTTTCTGATGTAATGAAAAATTCTAATTAATGAAAAGAGTTTTGCATATTCATCATTTTGTATACCTGTTGCAAATTGAGCTTGTCGAATGCAAATTAGCCCCTAAACTGTGGCAATATTTTCTTTAACTTGGTGGCCTGTTATTTCATTATGAAGCTTAAGCTTGATGGCTCAGTCAAATGCCAATTATTAAGCATGGGTTCAAAATCTGACAGAGTGTTGTAAACGATTATTTTCTTGAAATCTTTGTGTGGGACTTTAGCGGCATGGACAGAGTGTTGCTATAATTTTTTCTTGAAATCTTCTCCACTCTTTGTAGCTTTCACAGCGCATAGTATTTTGTAACAATTATTTTCTAGATGTGAGAATCTGAGGAAGGCCATAAAAGAAGTTAACTGTACCTGTATAGTAATTAACAGTGTTCTGTAAATGGTTATGTTCTTGATTGTAGGGATGAGAAATTCTATTATTAGCATTCCAGGTGTTATCTCCTCACATCTGTGCTAGCAAGCAACGTTAGTGTTGATTATATTTAGTTTTGATGATAACAAATCCAAGAGTAACATATTTGTCTAAGTAATGTTGTTCCAAACAAGCTCTCCAAACAGGGCCTAATGCACCGTTGTTCCTACACCGCTGTTTGTGATATTTTATTAACCTGGTGGCAAAATATTGAGAACAAGTCTTAGGAACAGGTTCCGAGCTTCAGTGACACAAGATCAGCAAACAACACATATGGTTTAAGTCTTGAGGAACATTCAGCTACACAAGATCACCCAAGGAATCAAGGTGACCAAGGTGTTTTGGAGCAGCATATTCACTCTTGACAAGACAACTAATTCTTACAAGGAGTCTTGGTTAATTTAGTTTTTATCTTTTAGACTCTTGTTAATATGCCAATCTTGAAAGTATCATTTTTAGCACTTCTTGAAAACGGTTTTCGAAAAGTTGCTTTGGGACACCATTTCCAAACAACCCTGCAAACAGGGTGCCTAGGGTGTTCTCAAAAATTACAGCAGCTACATCAATCTTATCTGGAAATTTGCTTCGGTTGGCTGCCAGATTTAAAAAGATTTGTTTTGAATTTGAAAAAAAAATAAAATTGCAAAACCGTTTTTGCTAAAGATTTCTCTTGAAAGATTCTTATCCCTTATTTTTAGGTCTTGATTGAATTTGGGATAAATCAAGATTTTATCCTTTTCAAGCTAGATTACTCGGCCAAGATATTTTAAGAAAATCTTCTCTCCTCTCTTAGCCGTTGGAAATCTTTGGTGAATCTTCTAAGCGACTAAAAATAGAGGATTTTCCCTATCTTTTGAAAAGAATAGCCGTTGGGTTGTGCGTTTAAATATTGAAATTCTCTCTCCCATTTGACAATCCGGTTTTTACAAAGAAGTAAGAGATTTTTAGAGCTGAATTTCAAAGAGAAAAAACCGTGAGAAGATTGTGCTTAACTGAGCTTTCAATTTCTTGGCATAATAGGACTTCATTGTACTTTACATCTGCTTAAGTCAGAAGCACCCCAATAAGGTGTTTTGTACCCCTATTCTCAGAACAGAAAGTGAGTGAGTGTGTCCTCAGTCGTGTGGACTTTGGACATGTCCTATCTGGTGAGATTGGACGTGGTATAACCTGTCTTAGGGAAGAAGGTTACGTAGGTTACAAGTTGTAACAAGGAGTGTTGCTTTTGTAACGTTTTCAGCCCGTTAGTGAAGTGGTTAAATCCTACACGAGGTAGGTCGTGGTTTTTCACACCTCAGTTGGGCTAGAGGTGTTTTCCACGTAAAAATTGTGTGTGCTTTATTTCCGCATTTATTACTTTGAATTTCACTACTGAATCAATTGAGAACAACCGCTACAAACAAGGCGTAAGGTTGTTTGTGATTTACAAACAATCTTTGCAATCAAGTGCTACGGTTGTTTGTCAGTTATTAGGCGAAAATCGACCACCACAATTCACCCCCCTCTTGTGGTTGTGTACTCTTGGAATTCAACAAGTGGTATCAGAGCGGGTTCTCTCAAAAGGGCTAACACCTTGAGAGATTCTGAAGATGAGTACACCACAAGGAATCCTTGAAGGGCAATCCATTACTCGTCCACCCTATTTCAACGGCCAACATTATAGTTGGTGGAAGAATAGGATGGAGAACTATATTCAGGTAGAAGATTATGAATTATGGATGCTCATCAAGAACGGGCCCCTTGTTCCCACCAAGGTGCTTGAAGATGGTAAGAAGGTTCCCAAGGAACCCATAGAGTTTGATGGTGAAGACTATAAGAAAATGGAAAAGAATGCCAAGGCCAAGAAGCTATTATATTTTGGCCTAGGTCCAGATGAATATACACGTATCTCGGAGTGTGAGTCAGCTCAGGAGATATGGAATGCCCTCCAAGTAGCTCATGAAGGAACAAGTCAAGTCAAACAATCACGTATTGAGCTACTTATGAGGCAATATGAGTTGTTTGATATGGGTGATCGTGAGAACGTGATGGATATGTACAGATGCTTCACCCACATAACAAACGAGCTAAAATCCCTGGGAAAATCCTTCACCACAGAAGAGCTGGTGAGGAAGATTCTAAGGATTTTACCTCGGTCTTGGGAAGCGAAGGTGACAGCCATCCAAGAAGCTAAAGACATGAACAAGATCACCCTCGACGAGTTGATTGGCAATCTTCAAACCTATGAACTCAGAAAGAACTCACAACAAAAAGAGGAGCAGAAGAAGGATCGTGGGCTTGCCTTGAAAGCACAAGAGGATGATGACTCTGACCTTGAGGATGAAGAGATGGCCTTAATGACAAGAAAGTTCAAGAAATTCTTCAAAAAGGTCAAAGAAAACAGCAAAAGAAAAGACTTCAGTAAGTCCAGAAACACCCCCCGAGAACAGTTCACAGGGTGTTTCAAGTGTGGCAAACCAGATCACATTGTGAAGAACTGTCCACTACTTCGAGAAGAGCAAGAGCAAGAACACCCCAGGAAACAAGGTAGAAAACAAGCTGCAAGCAGTTCTGGGAGACGATTCTCGAAGGCTATGCTTGCTGCCTGGGGAGATTCCTCTGAGGATGAAGGTGAGTCTGAAACTGATGAAGGTGCTGTAGCTCTCATGGCATAAAGTGACACGGATTCAGATGATGAATCAACAAACAGTCTTACTGATCTCAAGAACAAGGTACGTGGTCTCAATAAAGCAACTCTCGAAGAACTTTTGTATACCTTGATGGATACTTGTGCTGAATTGAAACGAGATGTCCGAGACCTAGAACTAGAAAATGAGATCCTTAAAAATGAAAAACTGGGCTTACATGAAAATATTAATACGCTCAAAGAAAACCTCTTTATAAAAGAAGGAGATTATTCTCGAATGGAGGAAAAACTCTTTGAGGTGGAAGGAATGGTTGAGTCCTTGCTCAGGGAGAACAAGGGTTTGCATGCTAATATAGGAAAACTGAAAACCGAGCTTATCACAGCCAAGCGCTGGAACAAGTCCTCACAAGCCCTTGATTGGTTAAACATTCACCACAGTCGAAATAAAAAAGGACTTGGATATAAGCCCAAACGAACAGTTTACCCAATTCATAGAAAGTATGTGGGATTACCTGAAAACATTGTTTGCTTTCATTGTGGTAAAACTGGTCATTATCGATATTCATGTCCTCTGAGAAGGTATGTCATTGAAAAAAATGAAAGGTATGTGAAACAAATCTGGATTAGAAAAGATGAGCTTTACTTGTCTAAAAGAATGGGACCCAAGTGGATCTGGGTTCCCAAAACTAACCTGTGATTTGTTTTGCAGGCTGAAGTGAGAGAGAACAACCCCATAAACAACCCAGCAAACAGGGTAAGAAACACCCTGTCAAACAGATCAGAAAACAACCTTGAAAACAGGCAGCTGTGGTATGTTGATAGTGGGTGTTCGCGGCATATGACTGGAGAAAAATCAAACTTTCTCTCACTTACAGCTTCAACCGGTGGGAGCATGGCTTTTGGCAACGGCAAGTCTGGGACAATTGTCGGTGTAGGTAGCATTGGTAAAACTCTCTCCACTCAATTGATAATGTGCACTTAGTTGATGGTTTAAAGCATAATTTACTAAGTGTGTCCCAACTGTGTGACAAGAACAACCTAGTGGTGTTCTCACGAACACATTGCTTGGTTGTCAATGTCAACACAGGAGATGTCATATTAAGGGGGAAGCGACACAAAAATGTTTACAAAGTATGTATTTCCACTCTTCCCCAAAACAACCTGACTTGTTTGAGTGCTGTGAATGATGACATAATGCTCTGGCACAAGAGACTAGGTCATGCAAGCCTTACTCTTTTAAACAAACTTGTTTCAAAAGACCTGGTTATTGGACTACCTTCCATCAAATTTAATGATGACAAGGTATGTGAAGCTTGTGCAAAAGGCAAACAAGTCAGATCTTCTTTTAAATCGAAAAAATGTGTAAGCACTACCGACCTCTAGAATTATTACACATTGATTTGTGTGGTCCCATGAGGATAACTAGTAGAGGTGGGAAAAAGTATGTGCTTGTTGTAGTGGATGATTACTCTCGATTTACTTGGACCTTGTTTTTGGCATCCAAAGATGAAACCTTTGAGAATTTTATTGCCTTTCTCAAAAAGGTTGAAAAGAGAGTAGGACACTCCTTAATTAGCTTGAGATCTGATCATGGAACTGAGTTTGAAAATGCAAGTTTTATCAACTATTGTAATGAACATGGTGTTGATCATAACTTCTCAGCTCCAAGAACACCCCAACAAAATGGGGTGGTTGAGCGCAAAAATCGCACCCTGGAAGACATGACCAGAACAATGCTTATTGCTAGTGGTCTTCCTAGGTATTTCTGGGCAGAAGCATTGAACACCTCATGTTACATTATAAATAGATGCATGATCAGACCCATTTTGAACAAAACTCCTTATGAACTTTTCAAGAGCAGAAAACCCAATATTACGCACCTAAGAACATTTGGTTGTAGGTGTTTTGTGCATAATAATGGGAAGGATGCCTTAGGAAAGTTTGACCCTAGGAGTGATGAGGCAATATTTCTTGGCTATTCTTCTCACAGCAAGGCATACAAAGTCTTTAACAAAAGACCTTGTGTGTTGAGGAAAGTGTGCATGTGCTTTTTAATGAATCTAACTTGTTGAGTGAGAATGATGCACAGGAAGATGAACTTGAATTAGGTCTTGTTCGAAAAGAAGTGTTGCTCCAAGATAAACGAGGTAAGAACACCATGGAGAAAACAACTCCTGAAGGTGTTCCTCAGAACAGCAGGCAAGGTGAACACCAAACAGGGGGAAACACCGTTGAACCCTGTTTGGGACCATGTTCTTCAGGAACAGGCTTATAAACAGGTGCAGAAACAGGCTCAGGAGATGATCGTAAGCTTGATATTACGACTAGAGTAGAGCATGGGTCTGTGGATCCTCTTACTCCACGACCATGGAAGTACCATAGTTCGCACCCCCTTGATCAAATTCTGTCTGATATTAACAGTGGAGTGCAAACTAGGTCTAAGCTTAAGAATTTCTGTGCTTTCTATGCTTTTCTCTCTAACATTGAGCCAAAGAATGTGAATGAAGCTCTTGCAGATTCAGATTGGGTCACGGCAATGCAAGAAGAGCTCCATCAATTTGAAAGAAACAAAGTATGGCACCTTGTACCTAAACCTGCAGAGAGAACAATCATTGGAACCAAGTGGGTGTTCCGAAACAAACTGGATGAGTCAGGAACAGTCACTAGGAACAAGGCACGGCTGGTTGTTCAAGGGTATAATCAAGAAGAAGGGATCGATTATGAAGAAACCTTTGCACCAGTTGCTAGAATTGAGGCTATTCGAATCTTAATAGCCTTTGCAGCTCATATGGAAATCAAGCTATATCAAATGGACGTGAAAAGTGCATTCCTCAACGGATACCTTAAAGAAGAGGTGTATGTCAAACAACCCCCTGGTTTTGAAAACAGTGAATTTCCTAACCATGTTTTCAAACTTGACAAAGCTCTTTATGGCCTAAAACAAGCTCCTAGAGCTTGGTACGAACGGTTGTCAAGTTTTTTAATTGAAAATGATTTTAGAAGAGGCAAGGTAGACAATACCTTGTTTCTAAAATCTAAGGGGGAACATTTATTGATTGTCCAAATATATGTTGATGACATTATATTTGGTGCAACTCATCATGATTTATGCAATGAATTTTCAAATATGATGAGGAGTGAGTTTGAGATGAGCATGATGGGTGAGCTTAACTTTTTCTTAGGCTTACAAATCAAGCAAACTCCAAACGGCACCATGATCCATCAACAAAAGTATATCAAGGAGCTACTTAAGCGTTTTGGGATGGAATTGGCCAAACCCGTAGACACTCCTATTTCTCCTTCAACCAGGTTGGTTATGGATGATGGGAGTCCCTCAGTTGAGGAGAAACTCTATAGGGGCATGATTGGGTCACTCCTATACCTAACCGCTAGTAGACCAGATATTGTTTTTAGTGTTGGTTTATGTGCCCGTTTTCAGTCTAATCCTAAGGAAACTCATCTTAAGGCTGTGAAATGGATACTAAGATATTTGAAACATATACCCAATTTAGCCTTATGGTATCCTAGATGTTGCAATTTTGATCTTGTTGGATATGCTGATGCTGACTATGCTGGATTCCTAGTTGATAGAAAGAGTACCTCAGGTATGGCTCACTTTCTTGGACCTTGTTTGGTATCTTGGGCTACCAAGAAGCAACATTCAGTTGCCATGTCCACAGCAGAAGCTGAATATGTTGCAGCAGCTTCATGTTGTGCTCAACTGTTGTGGATAAGGCAACAGCTTAAGGACTTTTGTGTTGACACTGGATGCATTCCTATTTTTTGTGATAACACAAGTGCAATTAACATTGCCAAAAATCCATGTCAACATAAAAGAACAAAGCATATTGACATTCGACATCATTTCTTGAGAGATAATGTTGAAAAGGGTTTAATCTCTATGAATTTTTGCACAACGGAAAATCAAATTGCTGATATATTCACTAAGGCACTAGCTAGAGATCAATTTGAGAGAAATAGACTGGAACTAGGGTTGGTGAGAACACCCTGAGATACCTGTTTCCAGAACATGAACTGGGTTTGGTAAGATCAACCTTTACACCCTGTTCTCTCCCCCTGTTTGCAAATCTTATTAACAACGGATGTGATTGCATACACTCGAATTGCGTGCATTTTGTCTCTACTTATCCACTTAGTGCAGCATAAGGGGATGTACTGGAGCCGCCTTAATACCATTAAGTCCAATCAAGATCAGACGGCAAAGAACAGGCATAACGAAGAGAACAGGTACACCCCTTGGTTGCTCGATGTGTTTTCTTTTCTTCCAAAGGCGCAAGCTTTTAATGCTCACACCCGTTGCAAACCGAGAAATCTTCTAAAGATTTTGGGTGCTCTCTCTCTCTCTCTTTATATGCCCTGTTCTCAGTTCTGCCGTTCATCTCGCACACAAGCAAAACCTGAAAATCCTGCAAAAACACCCCTCAAGCGAAAGCCCAGAACAGCCTCTCTACCAGAAGCTACCACCTCTGTTCCTGCCCCCAAACACCCAAAGCAGTTCACTCCCTCTCCTATGTCTGACAAACATGCGCAGTTGCTTAAGCGCAATGTCGTCAGGGGGAAGGTAGTGAATGTAAGCTTTTTCGAGGAACAGGGTCTGGGGGTGTTCCTGACCAAGTTGCGCGCTCAAGGCTGGCTCGACTTGTTTGCAAACACCCAGCTGGGGTGTTCTGTGCCTGAGTTGGCTGAGTTTTACGCCAACTGCAGTGTCACCAAAGGGGTGGTGACTAGTTTTGTGAATGGGCAACGCATTAAGGTTGATGCGCCCAGACTTGGGAAAATTTTGGGAGTACCCTCCCAAGGCTTTGACGTGTATGTGAGGGAAGACAAAACAGCCCTAGAAACAGCCAGGCTCCTAGAGGTGTCCCAACGCCTCAGTCAAAAACAGGGCCTGAGAACACCCCTCTCTGTTAAGAAGGGTGAAATGACCTTCCTGCACCAACTATTGTTTATGTTCACTATCAAGAACATAATTCCGCGAGGTCAAGGGCGAAACTCAGCTGATGCCATCGATCAATGCCTGGTGGACTTACTGGATCGGGGGGAACCAATCAACCTTCTTGCAATCATGATTCGCCACATAGGACGAATTGCGAACACCACCCCGGCCCATGATCTTGGATATGGGTTTCTGCTGACAAGGGTGTTTGAGCACCTTGGGATAGTGCTCACACGGCGAGTGGAGGCCCAAGTCGTTGATGAGATTGGGATTGACACTCCACTCGGGTGTGGCTATGAGGTTGGCGAAGGGTCAGTCTCCAAACAGGGTCGTCGACCACCTCGACCACCTATTTCTGGGCAACCTTCCATCAAAATTGAGGCTGTTTTTGAGGACAATGCTCGCCTCAAGGATGAGCTCTCAGCTGTCAAGGCTGCTCTTGCTGAGGAGCAAGCCCTCTCCGCCAAACGCCATGAGGAATTGCTTGCCCTTCTCTCCACTCTTGCCCCAGCATTCCTCCTCTGCAAACGAGACCACCCCCTGCAACCTGATTCTCTAGGCTGTTCTCTTGTCTCCTCCCATCTTCGTTTTTGGCATTGTACTGTTTTTAATGCAATATCTCCTTAATGATGCTTCTTGCACCTTATGCTCTATATTTCTTTTCTTGCATTCATACTGTTGTTTATGCTTTTTAATGATGCCAAAAGGGGGAATAAGACCATATGAATAAAACCATATGACGTGCTCTATGACCTAGCACCTAGAGGATCCCTATCAGCATTAAACGTTGTTAAGCTTTTTAATTTTGTCAATATGGTCACTTGGTTTGTCATCATCAAAAAGGGGGAATTTGTTGATTATATTTAGTTTTGATGATAACAAATCCAAGAGTAACATATTTGTCTAAGTAATGTTGTTCCAAACAAGCTCTCCAAACAGGGCCTAATACACCGTTGTTCCTACACTGCTATTTGTGATATTTTATTAACCTGGTGGCTAAATGTTGAGAACAAGTCTTAGGAACAGGTTCCGAGCTTCAGTGACACAAGATCAGCAAACAACACATATGGTTTAAGTCTTGAGGAACATTCAGCTACACAAGATCACCCAAGGAATCAAGGTGACCAAGGTGTTTTGGAGCAGCATATTCACTCTTGACAAGACAACTAATTCTTACAAGGAGTCTTGGTTAATTTAGTTTTTATCTTTTAGACTCTTGTTAATATGGCAATCTTGAAAGTATCATTTTTAGCACTTCTTGAAAACGGTTTTCGAAAAGTTGCTTTGGGACACCATTTCCAAACAACCCTGCAAACAGGGTGCCTAGGGTGTTCTCAAAAACTACAGCAGCTACATCAGTCTTATCTGGAAATTTGCTTCGGTTGGCTGCCAGATCTAAAAAGATTTGTTTTGAATTTGAAAAAAAAAAAATTGCAAAACCGTTTTTGCTAAAGATTTCTCTTGAAAGATTCTTATCCCTTATTTTTAGGTCTTGATTGAATTTGGGATAAATCAAGATTTTATCCTTTTCAAGCTAGATTACTCGGCCAAGATATTTTAAGAAAATCTTCTCTCCTCTCTTAGCCGTTGGAAATCTTTGGTGAATCTTCTAAGCGACTAAAAATAGAGGATTTTCCCTATCTTTTGAAAAGAATAGCCGTTGGGTTGTGCGTTTAAATATTGAAATTCTCTCTTCCATTTGACAATCCGGTTTTTACAAAGAAGTAAGAGATTTTTAGAGCTGAATTTCAAAGAGAAAAACCATGAGAAGATTGTGCTTAACTGAGCTTTCAATTTCTTGGCATAATAGGACTTCATTGTACCTTACATCTGCTTAAGTCAGAAGCACCCCAATAAGGTGTTTTGTACCCCTGTTCTCAGAACAGAAAGTGAGTGAGTGTGTCCTCAGTCGTGTGGACTTTGGACGTGTCCTATCTGGTGAGATTGGACGTGGTGTAACCTGTCTTAGGGAAGAAGGTTACGTGGGTTACAAGTTGTAACAAGGAGTGTTGCTTTTGTAACGTTTTCAGCCCGTTAGTGAAGTGGTTAAATCCTACACGAGGTAGGTCGTGGTTTTTCACACCTCAGTTGGGCTAGAGGTGTTTTCCACGTAAAAATTGTGTGTGCTTTATTTCCGCATTTATTACTTTGAATTTCGCTACTGAATCAATTGAGAACAACCGCTACAAACAAGGCGTAAGGTTGTTTGTGATTTACAAACAATCTCTGCAATCAAGTGCTACGGTTGTTTGTCAGTTATTAGGCGAAAATCGACCACCACAATTCACCCCCTCTTGTGGTTGTGTACTCTTAGAATTCAACATTTAGGAACAGGAGTTTAACGGGCTCAAAGCGGGAAACAAAACCAAGAAAAAGTAGCTCAATATAATATTGCAGTAGGCTCAAAAATTGGAAATGTGATGTAAACTAAGAAAAATCAAGAGATATCAACACTTGCAGCAGATCTAATATTAAGATGTCATTTTAACTGTTGCACTCATCAGAAGCTTGGAATCAAAAAATGAAAACATCAACAGATATCAACACTGGACATGAGCATTGAGCAAAATACCTGAAAGCAAAATATGCTATCTATTTGTGCCACTGTATGCCCTAATAACCAATAGGATCCAAACTCATAAATTGTAAGCAATATGCACCAAAATCCAAATGAAGAGCAAATGCTTTCTGAAGATCTTGTAAACAACTCAGTCATCTAATGCCGCAAATGTGATACTGTTTTGGAAAGGAAAACCCTCCCTAGTCTGATATCTCCTCACCGAAAGTTTGCCTTTTCGTGAATAATCAGAAAAATGATGATCTTGGCTGACTGATTCAATAAGAGAGCTAGATTCAGGAGCACCTCCAGCAGCAATAGTGTCCCAAAAAAGTGCAGTTTGAGTATTTTCATTCACTGTTTCAGCACCATGGTATGCACTTTTAGGTTCAGGAGCTGTGCCAGTAGGTGTACAAAAAGCAGCAGCTGATGCAGCAAAAGCGGATACAGCAGTCGCACTAGAAGATGCAGCAGTGGCAGTAGCAAATACAATAGATGGCGCACAAGTAGATTACACACAAGTAGATGCAGTTGCAGCAGAACCAATAACAGATGAAGATGGAGGTTCAGTAGTGATAGTAACATTCACAGAGGAGTCCTGAAATAGTGAAATGAGACACGAGGAAATTAGTAAAAACAAATAAAAAAATATAAAAATAGTTGTGTGTAAAAAAAAGGACAAAAATATAAAAGGTGGATAATAATCTTACCCTTTGTCTACATGTCTTCTTGTTATGACAATATTCTTTACATATTGAACATTTAATGGTACCACCTGAACGAGGTACAACTCCATATTGGCCTCGAGGTCTTTTCTCTCCTTCTTCAGGCCTCCGTTTAAATTGATAATTTCCTTTTTTCTGTTTGAAAGTGGGGGCAACTATTGGCTCATTTGGACAAGGAGACCATAAGTTTGGTCCATTTATAGGCTTCAAAGTATGTGCATATGTCTTCTGAGCATTAAAGTACTATAGCACTTGTGAACAAACTGAGTCGGATCCATCTTTTTCTCCCTCATTACCGCTAAAGCGTGAAAACAGGGGATACCACTTAACTCCTATGCATTAAAGTACATGTCTTAGCCAACATGTCAACTACAAAACCTTAACTTCCATGTGTAACACTATACATACCATTCCCACCTCTACTTGTATGTCACCACCTACATAAGTCTTTAGCCTTCTCTAGCTTCTTCAAGATCATAGGACATATATCTTAGTGTAAATGATCTGCCATTTACTTCTTAAAAGCAACTCTTGCCATAACTTTCTTAAATATGGTATCAAGCATAGTCCATATGGGCATAAACCTCTCCTTTAAGATGAATGCGTTGAATATCTCAGCCATATTGTTGTCGACCGAGTCACATTTGGCATATGCTTGAAAGAAAAGTCTACAAAAACACTTAGGGCCCTTGTTCTCCAAGAATTACCATGCAGTAATATCTAACTCTTGTATCTCCTTGATATACTTATTGTAATCGACCTTATTAGAAGGCTTTGCAATTCTCCAAAATATGTCTCTATATTGCAAACCCTTCCACTTCTTCCTCAAATTAGCATACACATGCCTTGCACATAATCGATGTTCAACCTTTGGTAAGCAGTTTGAAATAGCATCAACAAGCCCCTTAACATTTACAAATTCAAATAAAGATTAACATGAATTTTTTTTAATGGCTGCAATATAAAATAAACCAGATGCTAATACACTTACACACTAAGAGAAGTCACAGGCCCACATTCTGTTCCTTTTTTTTTTTTTTTTGATATGATACCTAAAATAATTAAAAACATAATACATAAACCAAAAATACAACTTTAAAAATAAATAAATATACTTTTTGATGGTCTGAAATAATGGTCCACCCATATCCCTCTTCCATTTGCAAGTCACTCACCAAAAATTGCATGAACCAAAGCCATGTTTCCTTATCTTCTCCTTGTGTCACACCCCATGCCACGGGATACATTTGATTGTTGGCATCTCTACCAACAGCAGCTAAAATCTGTGCATTCCACGGCCCTTTTAAGAAACATCCATCAATGCTCAATACTTTTCTACACCCTTCTAAAAATCCTCTCTTTAAAGGACCAAGGCAAATGTAGAGACTTTTGAACACACAATTGCCATCACCATTATTTTCGACCGCAATCTTAATCATAGAGTCCTCATTCTTGCTAAGAAGCTCATTTGCATAAGCTCTTATCATGTCAAATTGACCCTTATAATCCCCTACAATTAATGCCAATGCCTTTGCTCGAACTCTGAAACACTTAGACATGGTAGCCTTGTAATGGTGCTTTTTGTCAATCAAGTTTTTTAGCTCCCTCACCTTTAAACTTGATTGCAACCTCAATGTCTTCATATATTTATGTGACAACCATCTAGTTGCTATCCTCCTTTTACCTCTCTCAAAGCTAAAAGGGATACAACTATGAGGATTGGACATTTTTCTTATTTGAAAAGATTGCTCACCTTGTGGCCTAGATGCCCACAAGAACCAATCACATCCCTTTGCATTACAAAATGCTTGAAATCTTTTTCTGTCACTGTGTTGTATCCTAATATCATAGCCCTTTATTATACGGTAGTCCTCAATAGCCTCTCTTAGTTGCTCCTTATTAATGAACTTGAGGCCGATTTCTAACTCATCTCCTTCCTTTGATGGGCTTGCATTATATCGAGG
Organism: Carnegiea gigantea; assembly: GCA_029747015.1. NCBI lineage: Eukaryota > Viridiplantae > Streptophyta > Magnoliopsida > Caryophyllales > Cactaceae > Carnegiea > Carnegiea gigantea. The sequence continues at coordinate 239,005 of JAKOGI010000340.1, read as the reverse complement.
GTATCTCATTTTTCTTTTCTTTCTTTTCTTCCTCCCCTTATCATCACCATCACCATCAGTTTCACCACTAAGAGGTCTATCCGCGTCATTTGAATCTTGGTAATATGTATATATATCATCAAATGCATTGCTTCGTTTCCAATTCTCTCCATTTTCAGCTCCAAGTCCCTCTACGTTTGCAACCATGTCATCATGCATCTTCTTTTTCGTCCCTCTGACCCGAGCAACTTCCTCATCTTCGACATCAGAACCGTACTCATCATACTCATCATTAGCCATACAATCACTATGACCATCATCTGATTCATTATCATTACTAGGAGATTCAATGAAGTGAACATCATTATGTTCAACATGCAACTGTACATACTCAAAACTTTTGCATAACACAATTAATTCACGCACTTCTTCATCACTTTCAATTGATAATAAGCTGTCTTCAAATTATAATTCTGCCTTGCTGAAGTATATTTTCTTGATTGTCTTTGCATTATAACCCAACTCAACAATGATGCCTTTAATGCTACGAATGCTTAAATAATCAGAATCACGTTCAACTCTTTTCATCTTCCCAAAACCATACACAAGATGAGAAACTTTCTGAAAACAACCACCATGGTGCACATGTAATATAGCAGCCATTGGCATTCTACATATAAATATTTCAAACACAGCCATTTCAAAGGCTGGATCAGAGACATGAATATACAGAATAGGGCATCAGGGTATGGGGAAGCATTTACATCAAAATTAGCATACAAGCATCATTCAAAATTTCAAGCTTTTACATTAAAATTAGCATACTCAGCAACAACTACACAAACCCAGCCCTTAACACTCTAAAATTTTCAATTATTTTCGAATTTCAATTTTTTAAGAATGTAATACATACCTAATGATGTTTTATCAATCCCACAAGCAATTTGTATCTACGTAATTATGATCCTGATCAAATCAATAACTTTTGGTCTTGATTTTGCAGAAAAATGAAAGCCATTTAGGGTTCCATGAGAGAATTTTAGGATGAGAAGTAGACAAATTAGGGTTCTGTTTTGAAGTGTTTGGAGAGAATATCAGTCCTCTGGTATGCTTAGAGGGAAAAAAATGAAACGTCGACTTTTTTTTTTTGTTGGCATTTTCCTTTTCTCTCTCCTAAATCTAATATACGCTGTTAAAAAAAATCAAAAACTGTAGAATACCTCGTCCAGCAGTTACGTTGGGTCCAGAATGGTAGTTAAGGGCCTCATATAAAAGGTGGATGGTACACTTTAAAAAAAAGAGGGTGGGTGGTACTTGTGAATAAAAGTGAAACTTGGGTGGCAGTTCAACGTAAGAACTCTCGGACACCCGAAAAGTTAATCTTTCATGCACTTATTTTTACCACAAGATCCGATAGTCAATATTTATAATAAATGACGAAGTACAATGTTATGTCAAGAAAACCCATTTGCACCATGTACTTTGACGAGTTAATATTGGCCATATTTGGTGAACAGCTATTAGCTGTTAGTGGTTAACTGTTTGTATTAGCTGTTAACTGTTTGAATTAGCTATTTATAAAAGAAGTGTTTGGTAAAATTAGCTGTTCTTAAAAAAGATATTCAGTAAAATTTCATTTGTGCCCTTATTTTTAAACTACTTTTTAGTTAAAAATATTTTTTTCATTTACTAGTTATCTTTTTTTTTCCAAAAGAATTAAATTGACTTCATGTATACAAATTAATTTTATAGATAAAACCTTAATTTGTTACTAATTGTACATAATTTGTATTCATATTAATCTTTTTTTTTTCCAACTTGTGTATATTTATCTACATGATAATTATGTCTTAAAATATTATTTTATTATTTGCTACATATTTTATTATCATGAATTGAAATTTATATGTTCGAGTGATTTAATCGTGAATAGATTAAATGTGAATAATTCACAACATCAAATATTACTACAAAAAGCTAATGACATATGGTGTAATTTTTTCAAACTTCTGAGTAGTTATTTCATTTTCACAAACAACTATTCCCAAAGGATAATGGTAATAACCTTTTAAGAAATAATTGTTTGGGTCCAAACAGCTCTTCCACATAGCTATCTAACCAAACACTAATTTAGCTATTTTGACTAATCTGCCAAAAAGCTCTTTTTCTTTAAAAAGCTCTTGCAACCAAACACCTCCGATTTTGTGATTTTTACATTAATTTTTATTGCCCTAATAGGATGGTCTATCATATTTTAGTGTGAAAATAACCATTTTATCCTTTTTTTTTGGGTAATCTCACTTTAAAAAGAAATATTCTACCATCATGCATGAGTAAAACAACATTTAACTTTACTCTTGACAACATCCTCCTTCCTCTCCTCCCAAAGAAAAATTGGAAACTGCTTTGTTCTTCCTTCCATCAACCTCCTTTGGCGGGCCCTCTAAGGCCAGGAATGATATTTTTTTAGTTGTTTTCGACCTTCTCTTCTTTTTTCTACTTTAGTTAGATGCTTAACTACTGTAATTTTTATCATTATTAGGATTTTCTCTCCCCAATTGTTAGATTTATGATCATGCTATCTAATGTATCTCTATAATGCGTGAGATTGTTTTATTTTCTGTCGTCTTTGTGTAATCAGGGGCAGATTTACAGGGTTCAGCGTGGGCAATGACCCCCCCCAAAAAAGAATTTTTTTGAAAAAAATAAGACTATTATAAAGCTCATAATTAGAATATACCCTAAGTAAATTCTGACTTGTTGGAGATGTGGTACAAAGGTTCGAAAATTAGAACTACTCCGAGATCTCTAGGCAAGATCGAAATCGCTTATCCTAAAGGTTTTATTCACCCGACGTGCAATGGGTATTCCTAAACAAACCTTAGAGATACAAAGAGGTTTCCGCTATGCAAATGTTGCACTCGCTTGATGGGATATGACAGAAACTCAGAGGGATTAATTTGTTAGGACAATTTTTGGATAACCAAATCATACTTAGTCATCCCCTATTTATAGAGAACTAAGTGCCTCTTCAAGATAGAAACATCTTCTATATAAGATGAATTTTCAACCATTAGATTTAATCTTAATGGCTATAAGTGAAGAGATGCATAGAAAATTAGTTAATTGGATTTACTAATTATATTTTTTCAATGCAAAAAATATAATTAATTTGGTTGTGCCTTTTCCATTTTTATTAGAAATTGTTCCAACAATCCCCCACTCTTTCCATAATAAATGGTTAAGAATTTCTGGAGGCCCTATGCATAAAGTGAAGGTGTCTTGGAATTGAACCCCCAGCTTAGTGACTTGTCCAACAAATGATCAAGATAGCATGGTAGACTAAGCTTTGAACCAGCCTATCCTCTATGATCTCTTTGTTCAAATCACACACAAAACTTCCATCCCAGAATCACATAGTAATCCTAACACATTTAAACTGGCCATTTGTCTGTATCTATTCATAAGCACATCGGAGTCAAGTCCATGAAACTCCTTAAAGCGGCCAAACTTTACGCTCACATAGGTGAACCTCATCAATACCCCATATAAAGAATTATACACGAAATAAAAGAATGTAATGAAATAAGATTTTATTGATTTCATAATAAATTTACAGATACACCCAAGCATTCCCAGGGTAATATAAATTTATTATAATCAACACTTAACTCTAGAATATTCTCTAAGCAACTCATGTGAGGCTCATTAAAAGCAAATCCTCACTTTAGTATATCATATGTTAATATAACCAAGCACTTAATTGTTGGATAGAAAAATTATGTGCTTGTAAACCACAAAAATGGTGCACTATAACTCATTGAACTTAAGATACAATGTTTTCCATCGAATGCCAAGTTGAGTTTCCACCATGTGTGATTTTAGATGTGGACTTTAACCCCATCTCTTTGGCTGTCTTAGATACTAAATCCCTTCCAAGGCCTTTTGTTAATGGATCAGCCAAGTTTTGAAAAGTTCAAATGAACTCCACAGTTATAACACCATCTATGATTAGTTGTCTCACATAACTGTGTCATAAACCAATATGCCCTGATTCACGATTATATATGTTACTATATGCCTTAGCCAAAACAGCCGCAATATCACACCGAATAGAAACTGGTGACACAGGTGTTGGTCGTAAAGGCATCTCATGTAGCAAATTTCTTAACCATTCAGCTTCTTTGTAAGCCAATCCCAATACTACAAACTCGGCAGCCATAGTCGAATCTGCTATACATGTTTGTTTCTTTGATTCCCAAGGTGTTGCACCCCCACCAAGAGTGTATACCCACCCACTAGTAGAGGAATAATCTTCACTATTTGTTATCTAACTAGCATCTGTGAAACCTTCCAATACTGGTGGATAACCAAAATAGTGTAAACTATAATCAATGGTGATTTTAGGGTATTTTAATACCCTTCGTACTACATGCCAATGCATACGCCCCAGATTATAGGTATATTGACTTAGCTTTCCTACTGCAAAATCTATGTCCGGTCTACTGCATGTCATAACATACATAAGACAACCAATTACCCTTGAGTATTCCAGTTGAGCTTCTGGATTACCTTTATTTTTTTTCAACCTCATGTTCATATCAAAAGGTGTAAAGCTTGTCGAGAGTTACAAATTTAACCACTACTTCGGTTATTAAATAATTTTTATAGCATAAGGAAGTAAGGATCGATCCACGAGGAAAGATTGTTTTAAAAAGGCTAGTTTAATTCTAAATAATTTTACTAATCCAATTTATTAAATCTAATCTTAATAATTCTAAAATAATTAAAGTCTAGTGAATAAAAATCTAGAAAAACACCCAATGATGGTCCTAAATATTCTGGTTTATATTCTGGAAATAAAATAGTAAAAAGTTTCCCTAAATAACTTAGAAAAATAAAATCAGAATAATAACTGAAATTCTAATTAAAATTCAAAACAGCAATTAATAATCAGAGAAATAAATATTAAAATTATCAAACAGTAACCTAAAACATTATACTTCAATTCTACGAGCTTATAAACTCTAAATTGCATCTATTTTATTTCAGAAAAATCAGATCAGAAAATTAGCGCAGAACATTCAGCAGAATAATAAATCTAAAATTAGAAATAAAATAATCAGCATAAATATAAATACGAAATTAATCAAGAAAATTACCCTAATCCTAGGACATAATTTTCTGGACTTAACAACACCTAAAAATCGTGAATTAAAAATTAAAATCGAAATTTTCAGAATTAATAACCTAAAAACCTGCACATGTCAATTTCACAAAATAATTCTGGAAAATTATCAAATAACTTCCAAAAATTATGAAATTAAATATGGGTAGACTAGGAGACTATATAAACTCTAGGAACTGATAAAAATCGAAAACAAACAAAAATAACTATTTTTAATCTAATTTCTAACAAACCGGTAATTAAAGACTAAAATTGATTATAAATCAATCTGAAATTATAACCACTCTAAAAATCAAAATCTAAGCTATCTAAAATTACCTAGACTCTCCTAAAAGACTATAGTTTTGGGGGGGTCGATTGAAATTATATTGAAGCTAATAAAAATAAAACAAAAATTAATAAGCTAATCAAATTAACTCTAAGTAACAAATGATCAAAAGTTGTCAAATTTATGAAGAATACTTAGTATAATCTCAATCCACCATTCAAATTAATATTTATCTTTAATACACAAGTTAATTTCATTCATGAGTTCAACTGTAGAAGACATCCACCAGCGGTTTTTCCCCATTTTTTCTTAGATTCTAGTTTAATTAGGTCCAGCCATAATATAAACCCTACTAGTTTTGATAACCCTCACACCAGCGTAAGAATTTAATCAAACTAGAGCATTAAGAATTAGAAAAACATCATTTAACACTTTGTAACCAATTTACCAGCAAATCGATTTAACAAAGATCTAAAGCGATTACCTAATTAAAGGAGATGGGTTTGAGCCATTCATGATTAATTAGGGTGATACCTAAGTCTAAAAGGTTATAACTTTTACATATTATAATCTTCTAAACTATCAATCGAAATTGTATTTAATCAACTAGCATGCATTCTAATCGATTCAACACAAATTTCATAAACGATAAACGCTAATCGCTAAAGAATTATGAATATAAATCAACTAGGCATTAAAGCATAAAACTTGTTTCAAAATAATTAATTTAGCATGGCTTCAAGAAGATTATACTAAGCATACAAAAAATTACTCACTCTTATTAAAAATAAAATTACAAATCTCACCCAAATACTTCATGTTTAACAATACTCTAGTCAAAGAAATACAATAAAATAAAGTAAAAACAAAACAAAGAAATAAATTATGTTACTTAGAGATGAAGAGGATGATGGGCTGATGATGATGATCGTGGTGATGGGGAAGCGGCGAAGAGAAGCGTGGGATGATAATGATGCTAGGATGTGTGTTACTAGGTGGAGAGATTGAAGATGATGATGATTTATGGTAGATGATGCGTGGCTTATGGTGAGAAGGAGGATGAATACGTGGGCTATGATGATTAATATGATGATGATGATGGGGAAAGATGAGGGAGTGGAGAGGCTGAGATCGTGATGAATTATGGGAGATGAATTATGGCTTATGAAAATCTGATGATGGTGATGCGTCCTCGGGGTTAATGGGGTAGCCGTGGAGTTATATATAGGAAGTGAGGGAGGTTAGATTTAGTATATTAGGGTTTCTTTCTCCTCTTCCTTAGATTTCTTTTCCTCCAAAACTTCTTGTTTTCTTCCAACTCTTGAAACCCTAACTCAATTAAATAATTATGAAAATAATATTCTCCATAATTATTATTTCTGGACCGTCTTGTAGCCAAGTGTGTAGAACCCGAGCTTCTACGTCCTCTCTTCTCCTCTTTATTAAATTAATCCTAACCCTAAAAAATATATAAAATAAAACAAATTAAACGAAATAATATATATAATATACTCAAAATAATTATAAAAATAATGCATGATTTTTGACTTAACAAATTCCCCCACACTTAGACTTTGGACGTTCTCGTGTAAAGAAATCTTAGACTCGACCTAAAACTTACCCTTCCTTTTCTTATAAAATCATGCATATTTATGATATTCATACTGGCTTTTGCTTGCTTAAGAAAAACAATGTTATTGAATTACTTAGTCTCTTCTTCAATAAGTGAATACCTGCTAAACATCCAACTATCCTTAGAGAGTTTATTCATCAGCCTCACAACATTTTCATAATGAAGTAACAAGATCAATACTTATCCATCTTTTTTTGATTATCCATACACCAATCAAAAGGTCGAAAAAAGAATTTAAGATGGAAAAATTTGGGCATGGTCTGGCTATAGAGATAATTGAACTAGGTAGAATAATTTCATTAAATTTGATCCTAAACTTGCCTTGTATTTATTTTCCTCTTCTTCTTTTGTTCAAACTCCACTTACGCACATATTCGAGGCCCATATAGGGTCTTAGAAATTAAACACTCCCTATCTCACACTCACCCGAGTAGAGGTGTTGGAGCAACCATTTTATTTTCATCATTACTTTTATTTACTTTAATGGCTCACTAGTACGAGAAGCAAGCTTTCCAGTGGCAGTATTGCTTCAAAGGGTAACACCCATTAGCGCATGCCTCAAAGGGGTACTTGTTATTCCCAATTTTGACTCTCTTTTCTCTTTTATTTCTTTTTCATAGATGAAAAATAGACAAGTACAATCACAATTTTAATGAGTTATTCAACTAATTCAATAGTCTAGGAGATGGGCCACGTCATTTGATTACCTTTGAATCGGATATATTACATGACCAAATAAGATGAATAATCAAGAGAGTTACTCATTAAAAAGATGTATGAGAATCAACTCAAACTTCTCTAAAGGATAACTATTATGCCTAGAAGTCTTCACTTATAAAAGAATAAACTACAAAATAGCTAATAAAATAATTTTTTTTTTTTTTTTGTAAACAAGCAAGCCTAGCATAAACTCACATCATGCATTATTTATAAGAAAAGAATTCTTTTTGGTTTTTTTTGGGTTTTTTTTTTGGTTTTTTGTTTTTTTTAAAGCATAAAAACTGCAGGAATTAAATGCAGGATACACCCCCCACACTTAATTCATGCATTGTCCCTAATGCATGCAAAAAGATAGAATTAATGAAAATAAAAGCAAAAGTAAATAGGAACTTCCCTGAAAACGTTGGGTTGCCTCCTAACTAGCGCCCTTGTTTACAGTCTTTGGCTCGACTTTATGAAGCTCATGGATCCTCAAGTCGGATCTCTTCTATTAAACATACCTGGTCTCCTTCATAGAAATGTTTTAGCCTGTGACCATTCACTTTGAAAATCTTGTTAGTAGCAAAGGATTTAATCTCTACAGCACCATGGGGATAAGTCTTTACTACTTTAAAAGGTCCTAACCACCTAGAGTTTAACTTACCAGGAAAAAGTCTCAGTTTAGAATTGAATAACAACACTTTCTCACCTACCTGAAATTCTTTCCTAATAAGTTTGGCATCGTGAAATGCTTTGGCCTTACCCTTGTAGATGACCGAATTATCATAGGCTTCTAAGCGTATTTCTTCTAGTTCCTGCAATTGCAATTTACGCTCTTTCCGTGCTAACTCATAATCAAGATTACATTGTTTCACAGCCCAATATGATTTATGTTCTATCTCAACAGGGAGATGACATGGCTTCCCAAAGACTAATCTGTAGGGTGACACACCAATTGGAGTTTTATATGCAGTCCTATAAGTCCAAAGAACCTCCTCTAGCCTAAGGCTCCAATCCTTCTTATCTGGCTTAACTACCTTTTCAAGGATGCCCTTAATCTCTTTATTAGAAATTTCAGCTTGGCCATTAGTTTGGGGGTGATAACTAGTAGATACCTTATGAGTTATATGATATTTAGCTAACAAGGCACCTAAAGTTCTATTGCAAAAATGAGTCCCCCTATCACTGATGATCGCTTTTGGCACTCCATATCTATGCAAAATTAGGGATTTAACATGTTTCACCACAGTCTTAGTATCATCAGTCCTAGTGACCACAGCTTCTACCCATTTGGATACATAATCAACAATCACAAGAATATAGGTATATCCAAAAGAAGGGGGAAAGGGTCCCATGAAATCAATGCCCCATATATCAAAAATTTCACAAACATATATATTATACAGAGGCATTTGATTCCTCCTTGATAAGTTTCCAGCCTTTTGGCACACTTCACATCTTTTATAGAATTCATAAGTATCACTAGAAATAGTGGGCCAATAAAAACCATACTCAAGCACTTTATGTGATGTTCTTTTAGGTCCAAAGTGTCCTCCACTTTCTGAAGAATGACAGAAGGTTAGAATAGAATGAATTTCACTATCATCTACACATCGCCTTATAATCTGGTCACCACAAAACTTCCATAAATATAGCTCATCCCAAACATAATATTTGGATTGAGCTCTTATTTTCTCTTTTTCAGCTCTGGTCAACTCAATGGGAAAAGTTTTGGTGACTATATAATTTATAATATCAGCATACTAAGGCAATCTACTAGTCATAGCATACAGAGTCTCAACAGGAAAACAATCAGTAAAAGGGCTACCACTCTCCCCTGTTTCTAATCTACTCAGATGGTCAGCAACTAAATTCTTAGCTCCATACTTGTCTTTAATTTCTAATTGAAATTCTTGCAACAATAACATCCATCTAATTAACCTGGGCTTGGAATCTTTCTTTTCCAATAAGTGTTTGAGAGCAAAGTGATCAGAATAAATAATAACTTTAACACCCAACAAATAAGGACGGAACTTTTCAAGCGCAAAGACAACATCATACATCTGCTTTTCTGTAGTGGTGTAGTTACACTGTGCAGGATCAAGAGTTCTAGAAGCATAATATATTACATGAGGTACCTTCCCAACTCTTTGACCTAGAACTGCCCCCACTGCCTTATCACTAGCATCACACATTAATTCAAAAGGTAAGGCCCAGTTTGGGGGTTGCACAATAGGAGGAGAAGTCAATGTCAACTTCAACTGATCAAAAGCCTTCATACAGTCATCATTAAAATCAAAAGAGACATTCTTTGCAAGCAGGGTACATAAAGGAGAAGCAATCTTAGAAAAATCTTTGATGAACCTCCTATAGAACCCCGCATATCCTAAGAATGATCTCACATCTTTGACACACTTTGGATAGGGTAGAGACTGGATGATATCAACTTTAGCTCTATCTACCTCTAATCCCCTTGATGATACTACATGCCCCAGTACTACCCCATGCTCCACCATGAAATGGCACTTTTCAAAGTTCAAGACCAAATTGGTTTCAATGCAACGCCTAAGCACAAGAGTAAGATGATGCAAGCACTCATCAAATAAATCACCATGTATAGTAAAATCATCCATAAAAACCTCCATAATCTTGGTGATAAAATTAGAAAAGATACTCATTATACATCTTTGAAAGGTAGCAGGTGCATTACATAAACCAAAAGGCATATATCTAAAAGCATAAGTGCCAAAAGGACAAATAAAGGTAGTCTTCTCCTGATCTGCAGGAGCTATAGGGACCTGAATATAACCTGAATAGCCGTCCAAAAAACAACAATGTGACCTCCCAGCTAATCTCTCTAACATTTGGTCCATGAAAGGTAATGGAAAATGGTCCTTCTTAGTAACCTTGTTAAGCTTTCTACAGTCAATACACACTCTCCAACTACTCTGGACTCTAGTAGGTATCAACTCTCCTTCATTATTTTACACTACTGTTGTTCCCCCCTTTTTAGGAACCACATGAATAGGACTAACCCACTCAGAGTCAGCAATGGGGTAGATCACTCCAGCATCTAACCACTTAAGAATTTCTTTTTGGACTACCTCCATCATAGGTGGATTAAGTCTCCTCTGAGGGTCCCTCTTAGGCCTAGCATCTTTTTCTAAGGTAATAGTATGTGAGCACAAGGTAGGGCTAAGGCCTTTGAGATCTGCTAGCGTCCACCCTAAAGCTTCGCTACGTTCTTTAAGCACTTTAATAAGTTTTTCTTCCTGATCCAAGGTGAGTGCACTAGAGATAATTACAGGCAAAGTCTCATTGTCCCCTAAATAAGCATATTTCAAGTTTTTAGGTAAAGATTTCAATTCCAGTTTGGGGGGTGAGATACTCGAGGGAAGTAACTTAGCATGCTTTTCAGACAGTTCAAGTTTGTTAGGACCATTATGTTCTTGCAAGTGAGACAAAGAACTCATCACCTCATCTAACTTATCATTAACCTGATATGGCACTTTCTGAGACTCAGTATGATCAAGACTCTTAGTAAGCACAGTAAATAGCTCATCCTCATGGGACAAGTTATAGACATCTTGAGATAACTCATCAAAAACATCAAGTGCATATAGATAGTTAACATCAGAAGGAAATCTCATGGCATCAAAAATATTGAACTTAATAACCTCACCATCAAATTCCATGGCTAGTGTCCCTTCGTGCACGTCAATTTTAGTCGTAGCAGTTTTTAAAAAGGACCTGCCAAGCAAGATGGGAATATCATGGCATGCTTCACCCATGTTCATTACATAAAAGTCAGCAGGAAACACTAGTTCATTCACTTGAACCAAAACATCCTCTAACACTCCATCAGGATAAGTGTTACTCCTATCAGCTAATTGAATTACTATGCCAGTTTTATTTAATTCGCCTAGATTTAGTTTGTCATAAACAGATCTAGGCATAACATTAATAGAGGCACCTAAATCAATCATAGCTTTATCAAAGCAAAGGTTTCCTATTTTGCAAGGGACAAAAAACACACCAGGGTCTTGACACTTAGGGGGAAGTTTTCTTTGAAAAACAGCAGATACATTTTCTCCCACACTTATCTTCTCATTACCAGCTAACTTTCTTTTGGTAGTGCATAATTCTTTTAAGAACTTAGCATAACGAGGCACCTGTTTAATGGCATCAAGGAGAGGTATATTAATTTCTACCTTCCTAAAAGTCTCTAAAATCTCTTGGTTAGCCCCATTAACCTTAGACGCAGGGCTCCTAAATCTACTAGGGAAAGGTAGAATTAGCTTGTAAGATTCTCTTTTCTTGTCTCCTAATTCCTTAGTAGTTTGATTAGACTCTGTATCTAATTCTAGTTCATCCCCTTTCACTTCTAACTCAGGTTCCACTTCTCTTTTCTTCGTAGGTTCCTTTAACTCTTTCCCACTTCTAAGTGTCATGGCACTAACATTCTCCTTGGGGTTAGGGTGGGGTTAGGGTGGTAACCTATTTTACAGTTGGGCTTGCAAGTTGCTAACTATAGTATCGGTCGCTGTTTGTCTCTCTTGAACTTGCTTAAGGGTGGTTTCCATACTCTAAAACCTATCATCTATTTTTTTAAGGACTTATTCTAGGAGGAAATTGGTCCTATCTTGACTAGAAGGTTGACGAGAGGGTTGATCAAAACCAGGTGGACTAGGTTTAGGGCCATACCTAAGGTTAGGATGGTCTCTCCATCCTTCATTATAAGTATTTGAATATGGATCATACCTCCTTTGATTTTGGTTAGAGTAAAGAGCATTAATATTACCTTCTTGTAGAGTAGGACATGCATCAGTAGAATGTCCTTCTAGACAACAAATACCACATATTACTGCTTTTTGAATACCCCCAGTAACAATCTTATTTAACTTAGTAGTAATGTGAGATAATTGATTTTCTAGAGATGAACTAGATCCCATCTCATTTACCCTTTTAACTTGTGAGTCCCTAGTAACAAACTGCTGAGTATTTTGGGCCATTAAATTAAATAGATTTCTAGCATCAGCTGGAGTTTTATTAACCAGAGCCCGCCCACTAGCAGCATCAACCATATTACGATCCATAGGAAGCAAATCCTCATAAAAATATTGAATCAATAGTTGTTCAGTTATTTGATGTTGGGGACAACTAGTACATAACTTATTAAATCTTTCCCAATACTCATAAAAAGTTTCCCCATTCATTTGTTTGATTCCACAAATTTCTTTCCTAATAGATCCAATACGGGATGCAGGAAAAAACTTTTCTAGAAACGATTTATGCAATGCAGTCCATATAGAAAAAGATCCAGCAGGCATATAATATAACCAGTCCTTAGCATTACCAAGTAAAGAAAAGGGAAAGGCCATTAGTCTAATTTGGTCCTCAGGAATTCCTTCAGGCACCATAGCAGAGCAAGTAATAAAGAATTCACTAATGTGTCTATAGGGATCCTCTCCAGCTAATCCATGAAATTTAGGTAATAAATTAATAAATCCTGAATTTAATTTCAATGGCTTATCTAAAACAGCGTAAGTAATGGACATTGGTTGGGTTTCTAAGTTAGGGGCAGCAAGTTCTCGAAGAGTTGACATTCTTACCTCTTTACTCCTAAAACTTACTGGGTCAGGCTGACTCTCTTTGATTTTAGCTTTCAATGCTTGTTCCTTGTTCTCTCCAATTTCCTTACCACTCCTTAATTTCATACACTTCGGGAAATCTAAAAAAATATAAATAAATTAATAGGTTTAGAATACTAGAATTAAAACAAAACAAAATAAAAAGTAGCAAATCAAATAGAAGTAAACTAGCAATTTAATTTCTTTCCCCGGCAACGGCGCCAAAATTTGTAAAGCTTGTCGAGAGCTACAAATTTAACCACTACTTCAGTTATTAAATAATTTTTATAGCATAAGGAAGTAGGGATCGATCCACGAGGAAAGATTGTTTTAAAAGGGCTAGCTTAATTCTAAATAATTTTACTAATCCAATTTATTAAATCTAATCTTAATAATTCTAAAATAATTAAAGTCTAATGAATAAAAAATCTAGAAAAACACCCAATGATGTTCTTAAATAGTTTGGTTTATATTCTGGAAATAAAACAGTAAAAAGTTTCCCTAAATAACTTAGAAAAATAAAATCAGAATAATAACTGAAATTCTAATTAAAATTCAAAACAGCAATTAATAATCAGAGAAATAAATATTAAAATTATCAAACAGTAACCTAAAACATTATACTTTAGTTCTACGAGCTTATAAACTCTAAATTGCATCTACTTTATTTCAGAAAAATCAGATCAGAAAATTAGCACAGAATATTCAGCAGAATAATAAATCTAAAATTAGAAATAAAATAATCAGCATAAATATAAATACGAAACTAATCAAGAAAATTACCCTAATCCTAGGACATAATTTTCTGGACTTAACAACACCTAAAAATCGTGAATTAAAAATTAAAATCGAAATTTTTAGAATTAACAACCTAAAAACCTGCACATGTCAATTTCATAAAATAATTCTGGAAAACTATCAAATAACTTCCAAAAATTACAAAATTAAATATGGGCAGACTAGGACACTATATAAACTCTAGGAGCTGATAAAAATAGAAAATGAACAAAAATAACTATTTTTAATCTAATTTCTAACAAACTGGTAATTAAAGACTAAAATTGATTATAAATCAATCTGAAATTATAACCACTCTAAAAATCAAAATGTAAGCTATCTAAAATTACCTAGACTCTCTTAAAAGACTATACTTTTGGGGAGGGGGTCAATTGAAATTATATTGTAGCTAATAAAAATAAAACAAAAATTAACAAGCTAATCAAATTAACTCTAAGTAACAAATAATGATCAAAAATTATCAAATTTATGAAGAATACTTAGTATAATCTCAATCCACCATGCAAATTAATATTTATCATTAACACACAAGTTAATTTCATTCATGAGTTAAATTGTAGAATACATCCACCAGTTTTTCCCCGTTTTTCTTTAGATTCTAGTTTAATTAGGTCCAGCCCTAATATAAACCCTACTAGTTTTGATAACCCTCACACCAGCATAAGAATTTAATCAAACTAGAGCATTAAGAATTAGAAAAACATCATTTAACACTTTGTAATCAATTTACCAGCAAATCGATTTAACAAAGATCTAAAGCGATTACCTAATTAAAAGAGATGGGTTTGAGCCATCCATGATTAATTAGGGTGATACCTAAGTCTAAAAGGTTATAACTTTTACGTATTATAATCTTCTAAACTATCAATCGAAATTGTATTTAATCAACTAGCATGCATTCTAATCGATCCAACACCAATTTCATAAACGATAAATGCTAATCGTTAAAGAATCATGAATATAAATCAACTACGCATTAAAGCATAAAACTTGTTTCAAAATAATTAATTTAGCATGGCTTCAAGAAGATTATACTAAGCATATAAAAAATTACTCACTCTTATTAAAAATAAAATTACAAATCTCACCCAAATACTTCATGTTTAACAATACTCTAGTCAAAGAAATACAATAAAATAAAGTAAAAACAAAACAAAGAAATAAAATTATATCACTTAGAGATGAAGAGGATGATGGGCTGATGATGATGATCGTGGTGATGGGGAAGCGGCAAAGAGAAGTGTGGGATGATAAGGATGCTAGGATGTGTGTTACTAGGTGGAGAGATTGAAGATGATGATGACTTATGGTAGATGATGCGTGGCTTATGGTGAGAAGGAGGATGAATGCGTGGGCTATGATGATTAATATGATGATGATGATGATGGGGAAGGACGAGGAAGTGGAGAGGCTGAGATGGTGATGAATTATGGGAGATGAATTGTGGCTTATGAAAATCTGATGATGGTGATGCGTCCTTGGGGTTAATGGGGTAGCCGTGGAGTTATATATAGGAAGTGAGGGAGGTTAGGTTTAGTATATTAGGGTTTCCTTCCTCTCTTCCTTAGATTTCTTTTCCTCCAAGACTTCTTGTTTTCTTCCAACTCTTGAAACCCTAGCCCAATTAAATAATTATGGAAATAATATTCTCCATGATTATTATTTTTGGACTGTCTTGTAGCCAAGTGTATAAAACCCGAGCTTCTACGTCCTCTCTTCTCCTCTTTATTAAATTAATCCTAACCCTGAAAAATATATAAAACAAAACAAATTAAACGAAATAATATATATAATATACTCAAAATAATTATAAAAATAATGCATGATTTTTGACTTAACAAAAAGTGTATATACATGTTTGCAACTGTAATTGTTAAACTTTCTGTAAGACTCGCGTTCTTTGTTTTATGTTAACTGACTGTCCTGCTTTTTACGTTATAAAATCATATTTTTAGTAACTATATGAGTTAAGTTATTATTTACGTGCCTATATGAGCGATAATTTTACTAACAAGAATATTTCGTCGATGTTTATATTATTAATATTATCGACAATTATTTAGAAAGTCCTTCAGCTGATGCAAACTCATACCTTCGAAATCGTTATTTGAGCTATTTAATCGTTTTCCAAGTTTAATTAGGATGCCAGATGTAGGGCGTTTCAACCCCTTAGACCGATCGATAATGAAATTGGGAACAGGATTTAACTAGTGTAACTTTTTAACCAAAAAAAAGGGAAAAAGAGAAATAGTGAAGGGGGGGATGAATTTCGGGCCTCAGACCCCCGAAATCCCTGACCCCCTCTCTCTCCTCTACTCTTCCCCTTCTCCTTCATCCTTCATGCCAACCACAGAACCACTGGCCTGCCTTTCTCCTTCTCCCTCCACCACCCATGTCGCCACCAGGAAGTAGGGAGAGACCACGGTGGTCCCTGTGCGCAGCCCACCACACCGCCAACCTCCTTCTCTCACGATTTCACCATGAATCAGAGCTAACCAAACACGCTTCTAGTTGGCTTTGAACGGCGTCCACATGCCAAAATCCGGTCAGACACTCCAAAATCGACCTCCCCTATAAATTGAGTGGTCGAATTCGACCCAAATCGCACGCAAAAACCTTCAATTCAGGAGCTAGAGTTTCGGTTTTAGCAAAACATACGGGCTACGGTTCGGTCTCAGCAACTTGGATATGCGTTTACTGCTAATTGGGTCAGGAATTGGGGGTTTTTCTGCACTCAAAGTCAAGCCAGCAACCTTGAAATCGAACCTTTAGCTTGGATTTCAGGTGTGTATTTCTCGCCTCCTAAGTATTAGTAGTTTCGAAATCGTTTTAACCTTTAAGTTGCGACGCATGTTAAGTTTAGTTAGTTTATGCTTGAAAATGACTTCGAATCGTTAAATGTTAGTTTAGTTGATTAATACTTGAAAGTGGCTTTGAATCGATATATGTTAGTTTAGTTAGTTCACGCTTGAAAAATAGCCTCAAAATGGATTATGCACGTTTAGAATTGATTCAAGTATATTTAGTTAAGACATGCCTGAAAAGTAGCTTCGAAATGAAATATGAACACTTAGCATTGATACATATTTATTTAGTTAATTCATGCCTATTTAATGGCTTTGAAATGAAATGTGAACACTTAGAATCGAATTACATGTGTGCTTAGTTAATTCATGCTCGATTAATAGCTTTGAAATGAAATGTGAACACTTAGCATCAATACATGTTTATTTAGTTAATTCATGCCATTTAATAGCTTCGAAATGAAATATGGGCACTTAGAATCGATATTTGTATGATTAGTTAATTTATGAGAATCGATGCTTGAATAATTAGTTAATTTATGCCTAATTAGTAGCTTCAAACTAACCTAATAGCGCTTTGAATTGAAATAGGTTAGTTTAATGAACTCATGCTTATAAGTAGCTTCGAAACAATCTATGTGCGCTTATAATTGATGCTTGTTAAGTTCATGAAAGCTACACCTAAAAATGACATGTCACTCCTGTTGTGAAATGCGAATGCTTTAAGATTCATGTTTAATTAGTTAAGTTGGTTTGTTAAGCGTTATTTCAAGTTAAGGTAATATAGATGTGTATATATATATATGTGTGTGGTTATATATGTATGCTTGTGGCAACGCACCGCTGGACGATGCTGTTTGCCCAGGTAAGTGCATAAACCCTATTATACGTCTCTTTATAAGTTTTCATGATAATATGTTATCATTATCGAATTGAAAATCGAAATGATAGTTGGATGGTTTGAGGTAGAACTATGAGCGGTTCAAGGTTTCCTGTGATCGATTGTATGTGAGCAGGGAGCATGGATTGTGAATTAACCGCAATCGTGCGGATTGTGAAGTTATGTGTGGCTCATGTTGCTAAGTTGAATTATGAAGTGTTTGAATGTGTACATTTACACCCCTACCCTTTCTATGTCGTTCATTTTGATTATTTATATAAGGGTGAGTTTTAAAAAAGAAGGATTTCATGTTTTGAAATGATAGTAGCCATAATTATTAGTGCATGATAGCCTATTTTAACTAAATGAATATAGTTTTGGGAGTAAACTCGCTTGAACGGAGGAATCCCTAAAGAGTTTTACAAAGGCGTGAGTTATATGATAAAGAATTTCGCTGCGAGAAACAATAAAATTATTAGCCGTTATCGCCCATACGCTTTAAATTGACTAACATAATGTGCTTTGAACAATATGATATAAATGATATTAGCCTAGGGAATAAGTCCTGGTACTAGGAAACCCTAGAAGACCCTGACGAAGGTAATGGTCCAGTATGTTAAATGTAGCAATCCCGGGAATAAGAGCTTAAGCGTGAGCGTTAGGTCTCACTATGGGGTTGAGAATAGATCTCACACAATCAGCACCCTGTAATGATCTTATGCCAGATGTATTTTCCTAATAAGCGAAGAAAAGTAGTCGGCATTACGCCATTTCAAGTATTTCAGAAAGAAAGTTTTTATGGGCCATTAAGAGGCCAGATGAATGAAACATGAAAAGCTTATAAGGGTTAGTATACAACCGATATGAAAGAGATCTATTTTAAAGAATATGAGCCTCAAGAGGTTAAATGAAGTATTTTCAGTAAAAAGAATGAAAGCATCCTATGTATGACATGTGCATATTCCAAGTATAACTTATAAATGAGATGCTAAGTCAGATGCGAATATTAAAAAGAAAGCCTTATGAGCATATTTCATGCGTACCCTATGAATGAGGTTAGATTGAGTCTTGAAATGTGCGTCTTATGCATATCATATGAATGAAATGCCAAGAAAAGTATGATTATGAAAAGTGATAGCCTTATGTGCACATTGTATGAATGAGGTTTCATGTATAGTTTGGAATGGAATGCTAAGTAGTTATGTTTATGAAAAAGAAAGTTTCTATGCTTAGCCTCGTTGCCTGCTTATGTGATTTGAGTGCTTGGTTTTTAAGAAGTTGGTTATTTAGGAGCCTAAAAATGAGTTTGAGCGGCAAAAATGAAGTTTATGAATAGTGAACCTTCCATAAGTGTTTTATGAATGCCTAATATGATAGTGAAGTATGAATACGTGATATGTGACTATTAAAGATATTATTTCCTACAACGGTTTTGGTTTTAAGGGGATCGAGAGACACTCACTGAGCATGTGGTTGCTTATCCTACTACTCTTTCCCATTTTTCCCCAGGTTTTTTTTATGACAGGAAGAAGCTGAGTCAGTTATACCGAAATGGAAGTTACCCTTGCTTAAAGGGAGTCAAGTGTGCCCATAGTGAAGTAGTCTCGCTGCTTGATGATGTTATAGAATGTATTCTTAGTTTGTAAATGTATGTAAACTAAGTATTCTAGTTCATGTAATACATATGGTATAAGGTCGCTCTGTATGGCCGTATGAACCAACCATCTAATTAGTTAGATGTCTTCTTGGTCAAATTTAATTATGTTTTGGGATGTAAACCCCAATACTCTAGTTGTGTGAACCGTTGAGTTGTACCTTTTATTTCTCCTGTATTAATGAACTATTTTATTTGGTGTACTCCGAGCGAGTTGCTCGTTGAGTTATGAACTCCGCCGCATAGCTGCTGAACTTCTTTTAAATGTTTTACACTTCCATTGATTTGTAGGGGTTTATTGTAAGGCTTTTAGCCTAGAAACGGTCAGTTTTTAGGGGAAACTCTGTCCATTTTGCCTCGGAATTTTTAATCGAAAGATAAGACAACGTAACGCTCCCGGCTCTAGGGGGTGGGGGTGTTACACTTTCTTAACACCTTTTCTATGTAATGATATTGAGATAAGATTACAAAGTTATTATGCCTAGTAATGTTAATAGCTAAGATTACATCGGCTTTGCCCAAGTCTTTCATGTCAAAATTCTGTGACAAAAATCTATTGTTACTCTCAACTTGCTCAAAGTTAGTACCAAAGATTAACATATCATCCACATACAAGCATATGATTACCCCTTTGTCACCATTGAACTTGGCATACACGCACTTGTCAGCCTTATTTATAAAAAATCCATTCTTCAAAACAGCATCATCAAACTTTTGATGTCACTGTTTCAGGGCTTGCTTAATTTCATATAAGGACTTAATTAACTTATAAACCTTGTGCTCTTCACCAGGCATAACAAACCCTTCAGGTTGTCTCATGTACACCTCTTTATCTAGATCACCATTTAAGAATGCAGTTTTGACATCCATTTGGTGAATCACAAAATTATGAATTGAGGCTAATGCTAGCAACAATATAATTGTCAAAATCCTAGCAACTGGGGCATAAGTATCGAAATAATCAATTCCTTCCTTTTGATTATTTCCCTTGGCTACAAGTCTTGCCTTAAACTTAAGAATTGAACAATCAACGTTCTTCTTAGTCTTAAACACCCATTTACAGCCAATAGGTTTGCATCCCTGGGGTAAACTGGCAAGCTTCCAAGTTCAATTTCCCATGATTGAAGCCATTTCATCATCAATAGCCTCTTTCCAAAAAGAAGCATTAGGTGAAGACATAGCTTCCTCATAGGTTTGAGGATCCGATTCCACAGTATAACAATATGGAATACACATGGAGATTGATTCCCTGGATCCTTCTACAAGATAAACAAAGAAATCATTTCCAAAATCTTTAGATTTTCTTTCTCTTTTACTTCTCCTAAGTTCAGGAACATCATTATTCTCAACATTGTCATGTTGAATATCTTGTACTTCATTTTGTTCCTTTTCAGGATGATTAAGATATGCATTTCTAGGTCTAGGAATAGATGAAAATATTTTTTTATCAAAAATAGCATCTCTAGATTCTATCATAGTGTTAGTGTTAACTGAGATAAATTCATTAGGTTCAATAACCATAAACCTATAAGCCTTACTACGTAGAGCATATGCAATAAAGATATAATTAATTCCCCCTTCACGTAATTTCTTTCTTTTAGGCTCAGGAATCCTTACTATTGCTCTACAACCCCAAACTCTTAAATGCCTTAAGTTTGGTTCTCTTTTGTTCCAAAATTCATAAGGAGTAATCTTACTTCTTTTATTTGGAACTCTATTGAAAATGTAGCAAGCCGTTAATAAGGCTTCACCCCATAATCTAGGTCCTAATCCCTTGTTGGATAACATAGCATTAATCATCTCGGTTAGAACCCTATTCTTCCTTTTAGCCACACCATTTTGTTATGGGGTATATGGTGCCGTGACTTCATGGACAATTCCGGTGGATTCAAAATAAGAAGGACTATAATACTCTCCACCTCTATCAGACCTTAGGCACTTTAAGAATTTCTCACAATGAAATTCAACTTCATTCTTGTAAATTTTAAATTTCTCAAGTGCCTTGTCCTTAGAACTAAGTAAATACACATAACAATATCTAGAATAGTCATCTATAAATGTGATAAAATATCTTTTACCACTTAAAGTTAATTGACCATTCATCTTACGTATGTCACTATATACTAAGTTTAGGATATTAGAAGATCTTTGAACATTAGGAAAAGGTTGTATAGTGATCTTAGTCAACATACAAGTTGCGCACTTTTCATCACTGACATTCATATTTAGCATTAAGTTAAGCTTAAGCATGTCATTCATTCATTTGAAATGCACATAACCTAATCTAAAATGCCATAAGAAAAAAGAGTCACGAACATAAGTAATGACATTCTTATTATTAGTAATGCTTAACTTGAATATACTATCATACAAATAACCTTTTCCCACGAACACCCCACCCTTAGAAAGTACAAACTTATTAGCCTCGAACACCATCTTAAAGCCAAAATGATTTAAAATGCTACCCAATACATCATTCAAAGTCAAAGATTTTCCGGAAGTAAAATCTAATGGTACACTTCCTTTGCCTAGGACTTGTAATGTTGAAGAATTCCCCATGTAGAGAGGTGCACCATCTTCCACTAGCTCGTAGGTCTTGAATAAGCTGGTCATGTCCTTGCAAACATGTCTTATAGCACCGGAGTCAACCTACCAAGAATCATAATCTTGGATCATGTTAACTTTGAAAATCATGGCAGCAAAATTCTCCTTCCACTCAGATTTGGACTTTTTAGGGCCCATCTTCTTTTTCTTCTTTGGGTTAGGACAATCACGTTTTAAGTGATTGGGACTTCCACAATCCCAACAAAGAGGCTTCTTCTTTTTACAATCTTTCTTTTTATCAAACTTCCTCTTCTTAGAATGACCATCTTCCACATGATTAACACTAGAGAAAAGTTTAGTGTTCTTTTGCTTACGAAATTCCTCTTCAATTCGAAGAGAATTGGCCAATTCCTTAAGAAAGAGATCCTCTTTTTTATGTTTAAGACTATATTTAAAATCTTTCCAAGAAGACAAAAGTTTATCTATTATACTAGAAACTATAACAGGTTCATCCATATTCATATTATGCATTTTGAAGTGACCTAAGATTCTCTCAAGTTCATTAAAATGTTCCATTATTGACCGATCATCCCTCATTACATATCCATTAAAATGACTTACTAGAAATTTCTTGCTTGTAGCATCCTCTTTCATGTATCTTGCCTTCGAGAGATCCCATAACTCATTTGCATATGGTACTGCTTGATATGTGTCGAACAAAGGATCTAACATGCTATGGAGAATATGACCACGAAATATGTAGTCATCATTCTCCTACTTGGCATGGGCATGCATTTGGTCGACGCTCTTATTTTCTTGCTCTAGAATTGGTTGAGTGTTGAGCACATATGCTACCTTTAATGTAGTGCGAAGAAAATGGATCTTCTTTTACCAACACGTAAAGTTGCCTTCATCAAACCTCTCTAATTTCATAAAATTAATGGCTAAGTCTCGAAGTGAAGAAGCCATGGGAATAAATAATAAAACCTTTAGATCGTTGGAGATGTGGTACAAAGTTTCGAAAATTAGGATTACTCCGAGACCTCTAGGTAGGGTTGAAATCGGTTACCCTAAAGGTTTATTCACCCGACGAACAACAGGTATTTCCGAATAAACCTTTGAAATACAAAGAGGTTTCAACTATCTAAATGTTGCACTCACTTGGATTGGCACTAGTGCCTTGGGATATGACAGAAACTCAGAGGGATTGATTTATTGGAACGATTTTTGGATATCCAAACCACACTTAGTCATCCCCTATTTATAAAGAACTAAGTTCCTTTTCAAGAGAGAAGCATCTTTTCAAAAGGCGAATTTTCAAGCATTGGATTTAATCTTAATGGCTATAAATGAAGGGATGCATAGAAAATTAGTTAATTGGATTTACTAATTATATTTTTTCAAAGCAAAAATATAATTAATTTGGTTGTGCCTTTTCTATTTTTATTGGAAATTATTCTAACATGACCTACTTTCTCATACACTACGGCAGAAATCACTTATAAAAAGCAATTAATTAATTTTTTTGGAAACTAAAATCAATTAATTATGCCCAAACTTCAGATGCTTTTGAGAACAGCAGCTTTTGAGAAATCAATTCTTTACTCCCACCCAATTTCTCTATTCTTTACATTCACACCCTATTAATATCAAGTACATGCAATTAAAGACTTATGTGCATTGTCAATGTCAGACTAAGCAATCAACATCAATATTCAAGGGCTACCATTACCTTTTCTTGATATCAAATTCACAGTAAAAGAAATCTCATTTCTTGAAAGTATGCTTATTTGATCCATCTAAAATTTAAAACTTTAATTATTTGCTTCATGTGAATTCTGTAGAATGTTTTTATTGATTTAGATTAGAGCCTTTAATAATTTTGCAACTGTGCTGATTAGATTCTTTTGTCTTTTGATTAATGTAGTGGGTAATAAATATACATATGCTACTTATCGAACAAAAGTTACATACTATACTTGTTTAATTTTAACTAGTTGCTCAAATTAACTAAAAATTATTTGACTAAACTAGTTTATTTTGTAAAATTTTATAGATCAATCAAAAGTATGTCAAAATGAACCATTAACTCATTTTTTAAGAAGCAAGTGAAAGAAGATGGTCGTGGTGATGGTGCTCAAGCTATCGAACACACTATTGATTGAAGTACTGAAAGCCCTAATTTAAATGTTCAATGATAACAACCCTCTTGTAAGTCTCTAAGAACTAAAGTTGCGTCAGATATGAACCTTTTAGTTCGTGATCTAGGTTTACATAAATCCATTGATAATTATCCTATAAATGAAAGGGATGAAGTTTGTAGGGACTACATTAAGCTTGGACCTTGTCAGCCTTTTCAAGATCATTATCCGTCTTCTGGGCCTGAGATCCATCCTCATTGTTTTCAGTATCATTAGTTTAAAAAGATTACTTGGTTAGAGTACTTGCCTACAATAGATGTTGCATATTGTTTTCCATGCTTTCTTAACCAACTAGAAAACCAGGATTAGATATATTTACTGTTAAGGGGTTTCAAAATTGGAGACAAGTAAATGATGGAAAGAATTGTGCTTTTCTTGCTCATATGGGAAAGACTCAAATTCAGCTCATAATTTACAGTTAAATGTTTTGATAATTTGATTAACCAGTCATGTCATACTAAAAAGGTGAAACAAATGTTAAACAAATTATGAGCAATAGGTTGCGTTTAAGGACATCGATATATGCTATAAGATGGTTGACATTTCAAACTTATGCTTTTTGGGGCGGTGATGAAAGTCCTAATTCGACTAATCAAGGTAACTTTCTTGAATTAGTATAACTTTTCACCTCATATAATGAACAAGTGAATGTCGTCGTTCTGGAAAATGCTCATTTGAAGGCTAAGTACACATCTCCAGAAATTCAGAAAGAGATTCTTCATATCTTTGTAAGGAATGTGCAAAAGGCAATACGTGAAGAAATGGGAAATGCTAAATTTCGTTTGATTGTGGTTGAATCAAGAGACACAGCTAAAAGGGAGCATATGCCTATACTTGTCAAGTTTGTTGATAAAAATGGATATGTAATGGAATGATTTTTAGATCTAGTACCAATCAAAGATACAACCTTGCTGACCCTTGAGAATGAGATATGCTCTATTTTGTCTCATCACAGTCTTAGCGTTAGGGATATTCGTGGTCAAGATTATGATGGAGCTAGTAACAACTGTGGGGAATGGAATGGATTACAAACATTATCTCTTAAAGACTGTCCTTATGCATATTATGTACATTGCTTAGCTCATCAGGTGCAATTAGCTCTCCTTGTTGCAGTGAAAGAAGTGCCATAAATTAACATGTTCTTTCAAAACTTAGTATTTATTGTAAATATTGTTACTAGCTCTTCCAAACGTCGTGATAAATTATAAGCAAGCCAAATGGAGGATTTACCACATTTAGTTGAAAGTGGTGAACTTGATACTAGAACTGACGCAAATCAGATTGGTTCACTACAACTCCTGGAGATACTAGATGAAGTTCGCACTTTAAATCAATATGTAGTCTGATAAACTATATGGTCCTACATGTACGGTTCTTGGTGAAATAACTATTGGAGGATTTTCATTCTCTCAACGAGGGGATACAAAACATGTGCTTAAGCTCTTAGTGTCATTTGAAATTATATTTATTCTACATCTAATTAAGGAGATTATGGGCATTAAAAAAGTACTTTGTTAAGCTCTAGAGCAAAAGTCTTATGATGTAAATGCTATGTACCTAGTCTTAAGTACAAAAGATTAATCCAAAAATTGAGAAACGATGGATGGGAAGCTTTATTAGGGAGTGTGAAATCATTTTCTGAACAACATGAAATTTTAGTTCCTGACATGAGTGCTCCTCACATTAATGCTCTTCGATCTCGTTGCATATAGAGCAGGCAGAAACATGCTATAACAATGGATCATCATTTTCGAATAGAAAATATTTGCAGTTGTTGTTCATCAAGAGCAAGAAGAGTTGAATAGTAGATTTAGTGAACAAACAATAGAGCTCTTAATTTTGTGTGCAACTCTGAATCTCAAGGATGGTTATAAATCATTCAAAGTTGATGATGTACGCAGTCTTGTTGAGAAATTTTATCATGGAGATTGTTCTGATGAAAAGCAAATTCAATTGAAATATGAATTGCAACATTATGGGTTAGATGTTTCAAATCATCCACAATTGCAGAACATGAAAACAATTGCTAAGTTACGTTAAGGACTGGATATGACTGGCAAACCAAAAAGTTACCATTTGATTAATAGACTAGTGCATTTGGTTTTGACTCTACCCATTTCAACTACCCCTAGAGAGTTGTTGTGCTATGAAAATTATCAAAACAAGCCTTTGTAGCAAAAAGGAAAATGGTTTTCTCACTCGTTAGATGATTGTCTACATCGAGAAGGAAATTGCTAAGAGATTTTCAACGAATATGGTAATAGATGTATTCTACGATGTGAAAGACAGAAAAGCAAAACTAAAATAAGGAGGTATAGACTTCTTCTTCTTCTTCTTTTAAGATCAAACTCTTCTTAATATTAAATCATTTCTTCCTAATATTAAATCATTTTGTATCATAACTTGAATATTTTTTAGCACAACTTGGATTTTTAGGTAGTTGGATATGAATTTTGCTAGCTGCATTTATGAATGGTCATTACAATAAATGAAGAGCAACTACTAATGTATGTGTTCTTTCATTTATTTTACTTAGTATGTCAAGTGTCGGTAATGCATTAATTTTCCAATACTTCTACATGATACAACAATTTATTATTTGGTCCCTGTAAAAGAAATTTCTAGCTCTGCCCCTACTTGTATTATTTCTTTTGCTATTTTGAGGTTGAACAATGTCAGGTTTGCAACAAGGCTCTTCAATGACAATAATTATTCAAGTATAATATCTCATTTTAGATCAATATCTTATTCAACGAAGTCTACACTAGATTAAAATGTCTATTTTTTAAAGAAAAAACTGATGGAGTTGTGGATCTTTTTCTCATATTCTACTATTGAAAAACATTAATTCATTTGGGAAGCCAAGCATTCAGCGTATATCAAGTTAGGTTTTGTAGAGTTAGGATCTCTGTTGATAGCGAAGACTGCATTTGTTTTATTTGATTTTACATTATAAATGTCGAATGACATATAATTATTTAATAAATTAACCCTTTTTCTTGCTCAAAAAAAACTGTCATCCCATCACCCACCCTACCTTAAGCACCACCCAAGACCATCAGTTACAGAGGCCGCATAGACAATTTCACCATCACCGTCCTCATCCTTCTCATTTGCAAAGTCACTGAATTTAAATTTGGCGGTTTAAAGGAAAGGTACAAGTGCCCTTCATAAATTGGCATTTTAGGGTCTGTTTTTTTATTGATAAATTCACAATTTACTAGCATCTATTAATTTATACCAGCTCTTACCAATATTTACTAGCTCTTTCTAACTCTTACCAACAAAATTTACCAATTCTACTAACTCTTACAAATT
This sequence comes from Carnegiea gigantea, assembly GCA_029747015.1. NCBI lineage: Eukaryota > Viridiplantae > Streptophyta > Magnoliopsida > Caryophyllales > Cactaceae > Carnegiea > Carnegiea gigantea. The sequence continues at coordinate 211,409 of JAKOGI010000340.1, read as the reverse complement.
TTACCAACCCTTAACAATCTCTTTCAAAATTTTCACAATTTTATGAAAAGTCATGTGAAAATTAATTATTGTTTCAACCATAAAAATATCCTTTGGTTATTCTTTTGGGTTGGTGCATTGAATGAGGGCATAGCCTAAATTATGATTTTGTATTGTTTATAATTGTACTTTAATAACATCGTGTTAATTTTTATAATCAAAATGACCATTTCACTCTTATTTCAACTACAAGGTGCCGATTTTTTTAGCATACGTCGTGCGAAAATTAGAGCATGTGTTTGTATTTTACATCATACTAACTCAAATGTAATACACACACACATGTTTTAAACATATAAAAATTATATGCATAGAAAGTTCCCCAAGTGTTACATTAGCAAATGTCATAAGTTGTGTTTCGATACAAAGTCTTTGAGTTGATGAACTAATAAAGAACGGGTTTATGAGATGACAGGTGACTTGAACTATCCTCCTTCCTCGCACCTTCCCTGTAAAAAAGGCAACTTCAGATCATGGATCCAAGGAATACCCCTCTATTGCTCAAGTCAGATTCCCGAAAAGGAGAATGAAAAGGCAGGTGAGAAAAGAAGGATAAAGATCAAGCCTTTCAAGGCAAAATTAGGTCTTTTACTCAAAAGGGGAAGTCTCTGACAATCGGAAATGTTGAAGCCTGGATTTGCATAAGAAATTGATTACCCATTCAAGCTAGGATAGTGGGCATTTATCATGTATTGTAGCCAAGCGTAAATGATAACTTCAGAAGATTGCTACCGTGTGTGGCTAACTTAGGGATTGGGCCTCATCCAATTTCTATGCATATGAAGGACATTGACCTCTAACTCTTGACCCTTATTCTGACGTATTCAGGGTAAGTCATCAGGATTTTATCTAAATCATTTAACTCCTCATATTTTACCTGTACGACTTTCAAGAAAGGTTCGACAGGTAGAATATGGAGAAGACATCCCTTGCAGCTTTACTTTGTATCTCCTTTCCTTTTCCCGTTGCACTTATATCAAGGCCATCTACTGCCCTGTCCATTTGTTGAATTGTACTTGGCATAGATTACCATACTATAAAATAGGAGAGGAGGTAATGGACTTCTTGCTATTGACCCTTCCCATTTCCTGCAATGATTCTGCATTAGCTGCGATGGGATTTCCGTACTAGCTCAACAAGAATAAAATGAACTTCCATATTTGGGAGGCCTTTCATTGGGAAAAGTTAGACGAGGTCGTCGTATCTCCTTCCTTACTCCTCTACCTACGGGCTTCCAGCTATTATGTCCAAAGTTCATAAAGGAAGATGTGGAGGAGTTCACTCGAGAACTGGATGAATTAGTGTAGGTAATGTTTTACGCCATGACCTGGCCTGCGTAGAGGAGCTGGGCATGCTTTTCGAGGATGTGGGTGATGTTTTGGAGGAGGCCCTTGAAAACCTTCAATGGTATGTATTCGAGATTTGGCTTGGCATCCATAAGGATGAGTTGTTAGCCGCCAGTAAGAGAGTTGTCGCAGCCGACATGGCGGCCATGGCCCCGACGAACGTCCCTGATGAAAGTGTGGGATTGAATGAAACCTTGGCTGCTCTTGGTGGTGACAAGTGAGTTTTCTTGCTGGACGGGCTTTCCCAGCGTCTATCTTTTGTTTGCATTTTCTTCTTGTTGTGATTCTTGTCAGTTGTAAACACACTTAAAATGAATGAAATGGAAATTTCCTCTTAGAGCTAGTGCCCTTATGTCCCCTCTTATCTTCTATCTTTACACTGCATTCATTCCTTATGCTGATTGCCTATATATCGATGTCATTTAATACCTTTCTGACTGTTGGTTGTGGGTTTCTCGTGCATTTGTTGCTGCTTGGATCTTAATATAAAATAGGAGGAGAGAATGTATTCATTTTTCATCCTCTTAAGTTTTCACTGCTCAATCCTAGAGAGGCAACATCATAGTTTTTTCATACTTTCTTAACACTGAAGAAATAGTTGTGCATGTCTGAGACACATTCCATTAGTGGAAAATGGATAGTGGCACCCCACCTCAACCTCCTCACCCGCTACTAGGGGAGTGTTAAGCATTATGTCTAGACTTCGTAAAGGAGGATGCCGAGGAGGTTACACGAGATTTCCAGACCTCAGAGATTATACAGACCATCTTCTATTCCATGGTGGTTAATAACGCTATTGAGCTAGGCATCCTCCTGAGGGCATCGCTGGCACCTTGAGAAATACCTTGTTGGACCTTGGCTGGTATGCAGTGTTGGCTGAGGATTCACATGTCACAGTTGCTATCGACCCAATAGCCTCTTATGGTTACTTCTATAGCTAGAGCGCTTGCTACTGCTTTGACTCCTGCAGTGGCCCCGAAAGAGAGTGTTAAGTTAAATGAGACCCCGGTTCCCTCCAACAATGATGATCACTAAGGCCCCTCCTTTTGGTAGGCATGCACTTTTTCTTTTCTTTTCCTTTCTTTTCTTTTCTTTTCTTTTTTTTACCTTGTACTTATCCGTACGTATTTCCATCAATGAAAAGAAAGCCAATTTCTAGAATTCTCACATGTTGTTCCTTATGTTTATCTTAATTAGGATGTAGCTCTCAACCGTAATTATGCTTAACAACCCTTAATGTAGCAACCATACTCCGTTATCCCTAGCCTTTTAGAGGCTAACTGTATAGCGTCAGGCCTAAGGTCAGGCTTGACAGGCTTTAGCCCCTTGGGGCTAAAGGTGTTGTGACTGGTCTTAGGTTGTGCTTAACAATCCTTAGCCCCTTGGGGAGCTAAACATGTAGCGAATGGCTTAAGGTCGTGGTTGACAATCCTTAGCCCATTGGGGGGCTAAAGTTATAGGGATCGGCCTAGGGTCTTGCTTGATAATCCTTAGCCCCTTAGGGACTAAAGGTGTAGCAAATGACATTTAGTCGTGTTTAACAATCCTTAGCTCCTTAGAGCCTCGAGGTGTGGCAATCAGTGATGGGTTGTGGTTGACGATCCCTAACCCCTTGGGAGCTAAAGATGTAGTGATCGACCTAAGGTCGTGCTCAATAGTCCTTAGCCCCTTAAATGCTACAAGTGTGGCAACTGGCCTTGGGTCATGCTTGATGATCCTTAGCCCCTTAGGAGGTTGAAGGTGTAGTGATTTATCTTAGGCTGTGCTTGCTGATTCTTAGCCCCTTGAGGGCTAAATGTGTAGCGACTGGCCTTGAGCCGTCCTTAATGATCGTTAGCTCTTTGAGGAAGGTTGTAGTAATCGATCTAAGGTCATGCTTGACAGTCATTAGCACTTTCAGGGGCTAAAGGTGTAGTGACTAGCCTAGGGTTGTACTTCACAATCCTGAGCTCCTTAGGGATTAAAGGTGTAGTGATCGACCTTAGGCTATGCTTAACAATCCTTAGTCCTTTGGGGGCTAAAGGTGTAGTAATCAACCTGGGGTCATGCTTGACCGTTCTTAGCCCTTTGAAGGGCTAAAGTTTTAGTCCTCAAGTTTTAACGATCGGCATTGGGCTGTGCTTGACAATCCTCAGCCCCTTAGGAGCTAAAGTTTTAGTGATCGGCCTATAGTTGTGCTTGGCACTCCTTAGCCCCTTAGGGGGGCTAAAGGTGTAGTGACTGGCATTCCTCCATTCTTAATGGTCATTAGCCCTTGGGGGCTAAAGGTTTAGCGACTGACCTAGCACTATTCTTCACAGTCCTTAGCCTCTTTGGGGGGCTAAAGGTGTAATGGTTGCTAGATTTTGCGAATCTTTCTCCTCCTGCCACGTGTTACCCATACAAGAATTATTTCTCCTTGGGAAGTGCAACAGTCTGACTCCTCTCCTTACTTTCCTATACAAAGAGCGTAAATCCAATTCATTTTTTTTGCCTTTGTTGCTATTTAGCGAGAGAAACCAGTTTTTAGAGATAGAAACTCTACCCCTCCCCCCAGCATCAAAATCCTCCAATCCTTCAAATCTTCGACCTTCAACCTTCAACCTTCAGCCTTCAACCTCCACCTTTAAGCTTCAACCTCCATCCTTCAAGTGCCTTCTCTATTCTCCAAATCTTCATCTAGCAATTATGCACGTTCGTTTCTCAATTTAATGCCCTTGTACATAAATAAAATATGTTGCCCTCCATGTCCTCATTGAGTACACCCTCCCCTATGAAGTTGGTTAATTCAAGGAAAGAGGAACGTCATCCTGTATTTCAAACCTCCTAACCAAAATTGAAGGTCGGTATGTGGGGTATTTTTCCTTAAAAAAACCCAAAAATATTTCCCTTAGCCTACCTATTCATGAGAAGTCCCACGATTCGTGGTCTAACTGCGAGCGATTGTCCACCCCTAGCATACTTAGTAATAAGGAAGATGTAGGTTATTCTTGGGAAATAAGGCAGCCGTTAACCGTATAAATGATGCCCAAAGCTTAAAAGCTTGACCGAAGGTAATCCCTTTTCTTCTTCCCATTCCTCTGAGCATAGTGGTGAGGTAAGTTCTTCTAGTTCTAGCATTTCTTTGTCAAGTTCGGAGGGGAAGGATCAAGACGAGGATGTCCGAATGAAGTTGTTGCCGTCGGAAGGTCTTTCCCAGGTACATCCATTTAATATGACCCCAAAGATGGCCCAAGCTCACACTTCCCCAACCCTAAGGTGATTGCTTCGCTCAACCGATCAGAGTTAGAGTGAAAGTATCTCCTTCCAACCACTTACAAGTTTGTGCTTCCTGATCCTGACGTCATCGTCAAGAAACCACTGACCGGGTGCATTTTTGTATACCGCGTGGCTCTTTCCTACATTGTATGCTTTCCTGTTCATAAGGTTATAAATGAGATCTGCATAAAGTATGACCTGGTAATCATATAAATTATGCCCACCTCATAGCATAAAATTTTCTCATTCATTACCACATGCGAACTATGTGGGCTAAATGCTTGGACAGGACCTTCTCTTTGGTACGCACTATGCAAAACATGCTTCGTGAGGCTGTGAAAATGGGCTGGTACAACTTTAATAACAAAAAGGGCTTCATGTCTGTAATCAAGATAAAGTCTAAGTTAAAAAACTAGAAGTATGACTTCCTCATCATCAGGTGTAAGGACGACTGGGGTAATCTCCCAATTAGGAGCCCTGATTAGCCAGTCAGAAGCCCCTTTGGGACACCCATAGCAACCGAGAAGGCGACCATGAATTACTTCTGATATATCTATCGCAAAGACAACCAGGCTCGCCTTCTCCGCCCATTTATGTCTAAAATAATAGAGAAATAAAAGGGAAGGAATTCGAGCGGTGCAGGGTTAAGTCAAGAGATAAGGAGTCGCTGAATTTTGCTCCCCAAGCTCTCCTTCTTTAATAACGACTTCTTCCTCATAGCTGCTGGGCTCTTAATGATGGAAAAGTTTATAAGGGTATTTCTCATTCCCCTGATTAGTTATTCATCCATCGGGCTGACCTCAAATTTTTGTCTTTCTGCAGAGGAGGCTCATGCGAGGATGTCTCACTTAGAGTCTGGGGATTCAACCCCAGAAGAGATAGCCACAGATTTGGCTCAACGAAGAGAGGCGTTGACGTGTCAAGCTGTAGGCTTTAAAGGTAAGGTTAAACTGATGTTCTTCTTTGCTCTTTTTCACCTCTTAACTCCTCAACTGACTCGATTTCCTTTCTAGTGTAGGCCAAGACACTCTTGTGAACCAACCATCCACCTGCCCCTATTATGAAAAAGCATTCGCGATAAGAGACACAAGAGTTGCATGTTGAGCCGACCAGTAAGACCACTAGGGCTGGGGGCTCTTTCTAGGAGGCCGCCTACTATGGGTGTTCGCCCCCAAAAAGACACCCCCACGGGCATGCCTTACAAAGTTAGCTCAAATGGAGACCAGAAACTGTTGCCTCTAAGCAATTCTCTGGGGAGTTGCCAGATGACCAACCAATAGGTCATGAGGGCATCCCCCTAGAGGTTTGCTGGGCCTGTTAAGTTTCTGGAGTTTAATCCTCCAATAAACTCTAAGCTTGTGAAGAGGCTTGTCAAATCATAAGACCTAGCATCATCTCCCTTACCTGACGCCCAACTGGTCACTAAGGAGTAGGTGGTTATTACTGAGGTAAACTCGCCCGTTCTTTCGAGAACACTTTTCTTTTCCTTTTTTTTTGGTACTTAATCTATCTAACATCTTTAATTTGCTTCCACATAAGCCTTCGCTAGCCCTTAGGTCTATGAGGATGGCACCTTCCGTTTCTCAAATTAAAGAAAAAACTAATGTCCTCAAGGAAACCAGAAAAGGACGGAGGATTATGCCGCTAATTACAAATGCCTTTGGGAGAGGCTGAAGAAAATGAAGGAAGAATGGGAGAAGAAGAGACAAGATTTGCACCGCCAGCTGAAGGACGTAAACATTACACCTAAGGACTTAAAGACTTCCTCTAAAGGAAAAGCTAAAGAGGTCAGTCGCCAAGTCTATGAGCAGGGACATGCCGAGTATAAAGACTTCTTGCACGAGTTCGCTTAGACCCTTGCCCTGAAAAATTTCCATAGCAAGAAAGGGTACTTCAATGCATGGGTGAACAAAGTTGAAGATTGGTGCCGCGCCTGCCTCTCAAGCCATTATCCATACGAGGTTTTCTTTTAGTACAAGGCTTTTAAGGATGAGGATCTGGGCAGTGACGATGAAGACCTTGACATCTAAAGCTTCATCTTCATTTCCTTGCTTTTGTTTATATCCCTCCTTCTTTGTGTATTTTTGTTTCCCATAGAAGAACTTCCCCTCTTAATGGAATGCTTTTATTTTTGACATATTGTATTCTTCATTGCTTGTTGTTTAGATTTATGCTTATTCTTTCATGTACTATTGACTAATCGTGAGCACATGCTTATTGCCCCCAAACTTATCAACAAGAAAGCATGTATAACTTCACCTCTTGAGGATGAAAACCATAGTGGACGGTAGGTGTGATCAAAACTAGACCTACTCAAAATGCAGGTCGGGCAAGTTGAGGGTCAGGTCATGAGGGTTGGCAGTTAGGGTTTTCTTGACCCTGACCCTACCCGTCCCTCATGTGGGTCAACATACCTCCAGCCCTGACCCTGACTGTGCGGGTACCCTCGGGTCAGCGGATCGGACTTGACCCTCAAGCCCTATATATATATATATATATATATATATATATATATAATTAGATCTTTGTAGAAGTTTTTTTTTCCTCACACAAAGTTCAACATCAAAGAACCTTCACGAACAAAGGCCGCAGCAACATGATGATGTTCCAGCATTTACTATGAGTCTATGATTATTACAACAATCTAGTGTTTGAATTTATTAACTACAACAATGAGCTCGCTTAAAAGAACGATTCCTGACATCAAAATAACTTCATCCACCAACACAACAATACCACAGGAGCAAGACAGCAAGGTAGCAAGTCAGCAACACGCCAGCAACATGAAATAACAACCAAAGAAAAACAACATAACACCTAGCAACACAAAAATCAGCACCATAATAACAAAAATTAGCACTAGAAAAATCACCAAAATACATTTAGCTTTTCAATATAGACAAAAAAAGAGTAAAACTTAATCATGAGTTCATGAAACTTTTTAAGGCTTTAAAGAAGAATGAAGAAACAAAAATGAGATATTACAAAACTTACCCCTTTGATCTTTTCAAACAATTAGGCTTTCATCTTCTCTATCCATATCTTCACAATCATCTTCGTCACTTGAGCTGCTATCCTCTTTGTCTTCACCATTAAGTTCAAACCATTCAAAATTGAACAAAATAAACAGTATATATTAGAGATATCTATTAAATCATAAACACTAACTATATTTATAAATGAATCATAGAAAATGAATGTAATGCCTTCCTTCATCGCTAGCATCCAATCCCGGAGACAAATCAAAGCTTGCACAGTCTTTGGCTTCAAAGAGCTTCCTGTCGGTGTTATTGTTTTCCCACCAATGCAAAAAGCCGATTCCGAGGCTACAGTTGAAACTGGAATAGTGAAAAGGTCACGAGCCATAAGTACAAGAGTGGGATATCTAGTGGAAGTCTTGAACCAATAATCCAATATGTCCAAATCCTTAGTCCTCGAATGGTTCAGTTCTCCCAAATATAAATCAAGCTCACTCTTACCCATTTAGGTATGTGCTGTCTCTTGAGTGACAAACATAGCCTAATCATCCAATTCAGTTTGGTTATCATCAATAGAAAAGTTACGACCCAAACAAGAAGTAGAATGTACAATGTTTTGGAATGACCCACTAGAAGAGGCATGCATATCCTCGTCAAACCACATTCTAAGAGTAGTAATGACCTTTTCAAACTAATCTCCAACACCTTCACTACCATATATCTTCACAAAACAATACTTCAAAAAAGTCACCTTATACCGAGGCTCCAAGATTGTAGCACAACTCAATGCCAAATTATATTCACTCCAATACTTGTCAAATTTAGCTTGTATGTCACTTACCATCTTATAGAACTCCGCAAAATGAGAAGGGCCATTAGCCATCTCCATTAAAGCACTTTGGATTTTCCAAACCCCCAAAACATACGAGTTAGAGGTAAGATATTTATAAGCGAAAAACAAATTGGTCACATCATAGAACACCTTCAAAAACTTATGAACATAAGCAAGCTTATTCCAATCATCCAATTGAGGTGCAAGGGATTTCACAGCGAAATATCTTTCTTTAAAATAAATGAATACATCTTTGTAATAGAGCATACGATCAATCAAAAGATAAGTAGAGTTCCACCTCACCGGCGTATCAAGCCTAAACTTCTTATTAGTTTGCAACTTAAAGTTTTTCTCAGCCACATCAAAAAACTTTTTCCTCCTAACAAGAGATCTATCAATGCACTTAACCATGTTGCAGACACAAGTAAGAATGCTAGCTAATGAGTTTAATCCAGCTTGCACAATCAAGTTCACAATATACGCACAACAACGAATATGAAAGAAAGATTCACCACCCTTAAGAGAGCTTTTTGCAAGTATATACCGTTTGATATGGTTTACCATTGACACCATGTATGATGCATTGTCAGTTGTAATGGTAAGAAGCTTATGTTCTAGGTTTCATTGTTGCAAGAACAAGATAATCTCATCAGAAATACATGTAGCATCATAAGGAGGAACCAAAGTTCTAAATCACAAGATTCTCTTTTGTAATTTTCAATTAGAATCAACAAAGTGTGCAGTCACACATATGTACTCCTCATTAGCGCTATCATTCTTCCAATTATCAGTTGTCATTGCCACTCTTCCAAGGGCATTTAAAATGAAATCTTTGGCATTTTCTCTCTCTTTCATATACATTTTGAAGAGTTCTCTCTTGCAGTGTGCCTACTGAAAGCTCTAAATTGGGGATTAAATCCTTTCACCATCTTTCTAAACCCTCGCTTCTTAACAGTTCAAATGGACTTGAATCCTCAACCAAGTACGTTAACACAAGCTTACTACCTTGGGCTTCATCATTCTTGAATTTGGTCAAAAAAGTAGAACCATTAGCACTAGTATCAGCAGACAACATCCATTGCTTAATATCATAATGAACCTTTTTAGCACATCTATTTAAATGGCGTTTAAGATGAGAAGTTCCATGTCTACTATTAGCACCCAACACAATTTCACAATGCTTGCACCTAGCTTTATTTTTAGCTGATGTAGGGCCTTTAATTTTTTTCATATTCATCCCATACCTTTGACTGCCGCTTTGGTTTCTTTGAAGGTTGCTCATACTCTGTATAACCATCCTCGACTGTGACTTCTTCTGGTGTTTGCCCGGATGGTGGAACTCTATTCTCCCTAGGAGCCCTACTCGTATTACTTCTAAACTCCATATCTAAAACAAGACATATAAATGAATCAAATATGGAACCATCACTATCTTTTAACCCCACATTCAAAACATTTAAAACATTAAAGCTCAAAGAGCATCGAAAAACAGAAAAATCATAACATGGAAGCAATCAATCCAGAACCACAAAAAACATCACCATCTTTCAACCCATTGGCAACATTAAAGCTCAAATCGTGAGCCACAAAGAGCATCACCACATTTAAAACATTACAACTCAAATCGTGAATTTCATATAGGAAAGCAAACTCATCTACAAACGAAAGGAAACAAAGAACAATCATAACATTGAAGCAAAGCATAGATAACTAACTATAACCAGAGCAAAATCAAAGAACAACAAGAACCTGATAACAATTGAACCAATAGTAGCATAAATAGCCATGATTCACGAACTAAATGTTGTGTTGAACCAACAGTAGCATAGCTAACTAACTTCTGAAGTGAGAATGGAGGTCTTAAATCTTAATCTTCCAAGCTCAAATCATGAATTAAAGCTACTCAAGAAAACCAGCATCAGAAAAATGCTAGGGTTGAGCAAAATACCTTGTGGTGACTGAAGCAAGAGTCACTGTGAGTGGCTAGGGTGACTGAAGCTTGTGGCTGAGCAATACTTGATGTACTCAAAGCAAATTCGTAAGGAGTGGTAGGAGTCAGCAACTAGAGTCGCTGGCGATAGCAAGCAGCAGGAGCCGGCAGCAGCCGGATGTGAACCAGACGAAACGCGTGAACCACAATACCAGTAGATGAAACACGCAAACCACTAGTAGCACAGACGAGTCACCGGCATTGGAGTCGCCGGCATTAGCAACCAAGTAGCCGGTCGAACTTAGGCGAAGGGAGGAGAGGTAAATCTAGATTGGAGAGGGAGAGGCGAGCAAGAGGGAGGAAATTAGTGAGCAAAGCAAATGAAAGTATGAAACCGAAACGCTGCCCGTATTTTTGATTTGGCAAATTTATTATTATTTTTTTAACGTGAGGGTAGCAGGTCGGGTCAACGGGTCAGAACCTGTGTCCGATCTCAGCCCTCGCCGTATGCGGGTACCCTCACATTGAGGGTCGAGTCAGGTCAGAGGTAAAAAACAGCTGTCCGAGCCCTCACTTTTTTGGGTCGGGCAGGTCCTTGACCCGTTGAATAGGTCTAATCAAAACCGGTTAACAAAAATTCGGTTATCAGAAAATCGGTTAACCGGAAAGTCGATTCGCAAAAATTATGAACCGAAAACCGAACCGAAACTTTCGGTTAACTGAAAATCGATTAACCAAATTTTTCGGTTCAGCAAAAATGTGAACCGTAACTGAACCAAACAACTCGGTTAACCGGATTTTCGGTTCGGTTACTGGTTAACTGGTAATTTAAATTGTTAATTTTCAATTTTTACTCCATTTTTAATTAATTAACCATTTAAGACACCAAATATTAATTTGCACATTATTGTTTATTTAGTCTTATATTTAATAATTACAAAATCAACACTTGACCAATATAAAATTTAGTTTTTTTAAAATAAAAGTGTAAGGTTTGGTTTCGGTTAATCATTGGTTAATCATACGGTTAACCGAATCTCAAATGGCCGAACCAAAACCGAAACTAAACCGTAAAATTTTTTCGGTTCGGTTAACCAAACCGAATTTTTTGAAAAAATCAAACTGGTTAACTGGTTTTCCGATTCAGATTTTCGGTTTTTCTGTTTAGTTTTTTGGTTTCGGTTTTTTTTTGCTCACCCCTAATGGACGACCTAAGACCGTGCTCAGGATACCTTAACCTTTTGGGGGATAAAAGTGTAGCCTCCAGCTATGAGGCCATACTTTTTTCCTATTAGGCCCTTGGGGCTAAAGGTGTAGCGTCCGACCATAAGGTTGTACTCTGCGACCCTTAGTCCCTTGGGGGTAAAAGTATAGCGTTCGGCCATGAGGCTGTACTCTGTGCCACTTTAGCCCTAAAGGTGTAGCGTCCGGCCATGAGGCCGCGTTGTGAGACCCGTAGCTCCCACTGGGGCTAAAAGTGTGGCATCCGATCATGAGGTCATGGTTTTTTATGCCTAAACATAGCAACAAGCAATTTTTATAATAGCTGAGTATTCGAAGTTAAAAGATTCCATTTATTGATCATAAAGAGTCCTTGTAGGGTTCCCAATCTTCTAGTGAACGCAGAATACAAGAAAAGGCAAAAGGTGGGCAAACCCCATGATTAGATAAAGTACTTCCTTGGTTCACTATTGTCCTTAGGATGTTATTCCCTTGTAGTGTGATTAATTAGTACATTCCAGGACAGACTTGCTTCCTGATAGCGTATGGTCCTTCCTAGTTGGTGCTCAACTATTATGTTCATTTGCTTTAGCTATGGCCTCAGTTCTTCTCAGAACGAGATCCCCGAGTGCTAGGGGTTTCTCCTTGACCGCCCCATTATGGATCGAGGCGTCTGTAGTTTATAAAGATCCTCTCATATGTATGCATTACCCGACACAAAGCGTAACATGTCTAATGCTTCCCCTAACGCCAAGTTGTTCAGTGTCTCTTGAAATGTGATCCAGCAACGAGTGTAGGGTGCTACTTCAATTAGAAGCCCGACTTTCGACTCGTAGGCAAGTATGAAAGGGGTTTCGCCCATGGTCATCTTCTCAGTTGTACATATAGACCATATGATGCTGGCTAACTCACCGACTCTCTTTCCTTTGCCATTATCCAGCTTCTTTTGTTAGCCATGAAGAATGACCTTACTTGCTACCTCAGCCTGACCATTAGCTTTGTGGGTTTGCGACAGTAGTGAACCAAGCCTAACAATCGAAGTCCTTTAGATAGTCTTTGATCTTATTAGTGTCAAATTGTCGCCCATTATCAAATATCATCGCTTGGAGAACACCAAATCGTGTAATGATGTTCTTCCAAATGAACTTGCACACTTTGGTAGCTAGGATGGATGCCACAGCCTCAACCTCAGCCCACTTGGTGAAATAATCCACTGTCACTAACAAGTATTTTCTTTGCCTAGTTGTCTTGGGAAATGGACCAAGGATGTCCATGCCCTATTTGGCAAATGGTAGGGGGCTTAGGATGGGGGCTAATGGATTTGCTTTCTTTATATATGAAAGAACTTCTGGCCTTTCTTACATTTTTTATGCATGACCATGATGTCCTCTCTTAGAGACGACTAGTACTAGCCGATCATGATTACTGCAACAATAAGCACTCGTCCCCTGATGTGCGAGCTGCATACTCCCTTGTGTATTTCATCTAATATCATTTCTCCCTCCTCAAGCATTAAACAGTGCAGCAAGGGGCAAGCATACGATTACTTATATAAAATGTCATTATATAAGATGAACCATTTGGTCCTCTTTTTTACCCATTCAGCCTCCTTGATATCTGATATGCCATAGTGGGATCCATCCATATAGAGCTGCTATCGAGCCACATGACTTCTTGAGGTTCTAAGCTCATTTCCAATAGCATTTTCTACTGTATTCTCTTGAGCCTACCATCCGTAGAAGAACTAGCTAGCTTTGAAAGTGCATCAGCTTGTTGGTTCTGAAACCATGGGATATGGATAATCTATAGACAGCTGATCACATCGTGAACCCATTGGATGTAGGCTACCATAGTATCATCTTTAGTCTCGTATTCGCCATTGAGCTAACTGACAACTAGTTGGGAATCCTAATATGCTTGGCCTCAGCTGTGTAATATAGCTCAATCCCTGCTATCAGAGCCTTGTACTTGGCCTCATTGTTGGAGGCTTTAAACATGAATTTCAGAGCGTGCTCATGTTTTTCGCTGTGTGGTGTCTCTACGATGAGGTTGGCACCACTGCCATCCACGTAGAGGCTCCATAATTCATCACATGGCAAAGGTTGGGGCCCTACGATGGCATTCTTAGCAAAGAAATCGGCCAAAGCATGAGCTTTAATAGAATGCAGAGCCTCAAATTTTATTCCATACGGTCCTCGACTGTCCACTTCAATACCCGACCAAAAGCATCTAGCTTTTGTAAGACATTCTTCGGTGGTTGATTGGTGAGGACTGTCACCTTGTAAGCCTCAAAGTAAGGGAGGAGCTTTTGGCTCACCAAAACTAGGGCATAAGCAAACTTCTTGATGAAAGGGTAATTGAGCTCTACCTCCATAAAAACGTGACTTACATAGTAAACATGGATCTATTCCCTCTCCCTCTCTCCTATCAAAACAACGCTCACCGCCTGCTTAGGTATGACAAAGTATAGAAGCAAAGACTTGCCTTGACTCGGGCTGGCTATCTTTCACAGGTGAGACAGATATTCCTTGAGTGACTGAAATGTCGCATCCACTTCTTGATTCTACTTATCAGGTTGGCATTTGTCCGCAGACTTAGACATGAAGCATCCTAGTATGACCACTTACCCTGTTAACCACTAGACCTCTTTTATGTTCATTGGAGGTTTCATGTCAAGAGCAGCTTGTACCTTATCTAGGTTGGTCTCTATCCTGACTACTGATCATAACCCTAAGAATTTCCTAGATTTCACCCTAAAGGGGCACTTCTTGGGATTTAGCTGCGTACCACACTTGCTAAGGACCATGGAGGTCTCGCAAAAGTCAGCTGGGTGTCCTTCGTCCGCCATGCTCTTGACTATCATGTTATCCACATAGACTTTCATGTTCCTCTTGATAGGGTGCTCAAACACTTTGTTCACCAACTGTTGATATGTTGCCTCTACATTCTTAAGCATGAACGGCATGACTGTGTAACAATATAATCCCTAGTCCATAATGAAGGTGGACTTTTCCTGATCATGTGGGTGCAAAGGGTTTGATAGTCACCAGAGAACGCATTCATGAAGCTTAGCATTACGTGGCATCAACTAGCCTATCAATTTTGGGGAACAATCCTTTGGGTAGGCCTTGTTGAGGTTGGTAAAGTCCACAAACATGCACCACGTCCCATTGGGCTTCTTTTCCAGAACGACATTCAAGATTAATTCCCATTATTTACATTCCCTAATAAACCCTGCGTTGAGCAACCACTGGACTTCCTTAGTTGCAATCGCACATTGTTCTGACCCCGTGTGCCTTTTCTTTTATGCCACTGATTTGTAAGCTAGGTCTATGTACAGGCGATGTTTAATGATCACGGGATATAGTCCATGCATTTCATCTAGCCTAAAAGCGGATATGTCCTTATATTTCCTGAGTAGGTTAACGAGGGGTTGCCGAGTTGGCTCGGAAATGCCCCTGCCGACTTGGACCATGCGTGTTGGGCGTGCATCCTCCAGTGGCACGACTTTAACATCATCTGTAAGTTCTGAGGGGAACGCCCTTGATTTTTTATGGTCATAGCACAGATAGTTAGGGCCTTAGCTACAGCCGGCGGCTCACCCCTGGGTTTCTTCATCTTATAGTCGAATGGCTCTATCCTGGGACACCTATGTTGCTTAACCAGCGGCTCGATACTAATGAGGTAGCATTCTTAGGCAATTCACTGATCCTTGAACAGATTCCCTACACTGTCGTCATCAGACTCATATTGAACTTGGAGCAGCAGGGTAATATCACAGTCTTAATCATATATAGGGTTGGACGCCTAATGGTGACATTGTAGGCTATAGATACATCCATGACCAAGAAATCTACCTCCAGGTCCCTTAATTTGATCTTGTTCCCAAACCGCATTGACAAACGGATGATATTAATTGAGTTTACAGCCTGTCCTCAGAAGCCCAGTATCGATCTACTAGGGGAGTAATATCCCTGGATATTTAAGACAATCCTAAATTATGATGTCTGCTAAACTTCCCACGTTAATCAGGATTCTTAAGACAAGTGCACGCACCACCTTGAGGATGATAACATTGGGGTTGTCATGAGGAATGATGAAAGCGAGCCCATCATTCCCACTGAAGGTCCTGGTAAGGATGCTTACGGGGACTGTTGGGAAATTATTGACCCCGTCATTATGTAATGTAAGGTTTTGATGATAACAAACACAAATGGAATATATACTTGAGTGTGTTGATCGAATAGGTTCCAAATACTATTCGGAAAACTTTGAAATTGCTTGATTAACCATGGTCGAGAACAGGTCTTAAGAACAGGTCCTCAGAACAGCTGAATGGTAAAGAACTTAAAGCACATCAAAGACATGGAGTACTTCAGAAACAGCTCAGGAAATAGTTCGGAGTAACATCATAGCAACAGGTCTTAAGAACAGTTCCTCAGAACAGCTGAATGGCAAAGAACTCAAAGCGCATCAGAGACATGAAGAACTCCAGGAACAGCTCAGGAAACAGTTCTGAGTAAACACCACAGCATTGAAGTAACAAGTCAAGATCCTATAGATGCTGTCCGGTTGATTCAACAAGAGTCTTGGTCTGTCATAGGTTTTATTTTCTTAGATTCTTGTTAATATGCCACTTGGAAGAACTCGATTTAACATTTACTTTGAATGATTTTTAAGAACACTGTCTCAGATCAGTTCTGATATCAGGGTTCAGACTGTTTTCAAGGTAAAATGATTTTTCACAGGTTTTTTTCAAATCTTAGGCTGACGTTTTTGAAATTATTTGAGATATATTTTCTGTTATCATTAGACCCAAAATAAGCTATTCTTGGCTTTGAAAATATTGTTGAAAGATTGATTTTATCTTTGGAAGAATATCCACCAAATAAATCTTATTTTTGGAAGGATAAGATAAGGAAAGATATGGGAGATTTCCTGTTACAATTTGGAAAGGAGAGTTCTCTTCCCTTTTGTCTCCTTGCAGCACAAGGATTCAAGAGGGTTAAGGTTTACTCTTTTACCCATATGCATCACACTATTTAAGGAAGATTTTTCCCTCATTATCTCTCATGGGTTTCACACGGTTTTTTAAGGAGTTTTAACTTGCGAATCATATTTTGAGAAAAACCATCAAAGTGTGTGTGAAAATTGAGTCATCTTCCTTGGCATACTAGGAGCAAAATTGAACCTTACATTCGCTTAGTTAGAAGCACAAAAGTAAGGTGTTTTTATTCTCTTCTTTCATCAAAGTGAGAGTTGAGTGTGTCCAAGCCTAGGGAGGCTTTGGACGTGTGTAATTCGTCTTGGGGAGACGATTGCGTAAGTGTGTCTAAGTCTGGGAGAGTAGGATGTGGTGTGTAACTAGTCTAGGTTAGGCAGTTACGTGTGTTGCAATTGTAATAGTGAAGGTTACCTTTGTAACGTGTTTAGCCCGTTTAGTGGAAGTGTGTGAAAATCCTACAGGGATAGGTCGTGGTTTTTGCCTCGGTTGGGCTCGAGGTGTTTCCACGTAAAAATCTTGTGTTCTCATCTTTCAATTATTTCGCTGTTTTACACTTTCTGTGCACGTTACAAACAGTCTGCCCAAACAAGTTCCAAGCCTGTTCCCAGAAACTGCGAAAATCTGCCAACACAATTCACCCCCCTCTTGTGTTAGTGTACTCTCAATTCTAACAAGTGGTATCAGAGCAGGTTCTCATTAGAAAGATTAACATCTTGAGAGATCCTAAACATGAGTACACCCCATGGCATGCTTGAGGGGCAATCCATAACTCGACCACTATACTTTAATGGTCAACATTATAGTTGGTGGAAAAATAGAATGGAAAACTACATTCAACTGTGGACTATGAGTTATGGATGCCTATCAAGAGTGGACCACTCATTCCCACAAAAGTGATTGAAGATGGAAGCAAAGTTCACAAAAAGCCTGAAGAGTTCAATTCCGAAGATTTCAAGATGATGGAAAAGAATGCAAAGGCCAAAAAACTCTTGTATTTTGGTCTTAGTCCTGATGAGTATACTCGCATTTCCGAATGCGAGTCAGCCAAAGAAATCTGGGATGCCTTGCAAGTAGCTCATGAAGGTACAAATCAAGTAAAACAATCGAGAATTGAGCTTCTTATGAGAAAATATGAACTGTTTGAGATGGGTGATAAAGAAACGGTGATAGAGATGTACACCCGTTTCACCCATGTCACTAATGAGCTAAAATCATTAGGAAAGTCCTTTACCACTGAGGAGTTGGAGAGAAAAATCCTACGATTTTTGCCACAGTCATGGGAGGCCAAAGTCATGGCCATCCAAGAAGCCAAGGATATGAATAAAATCACCTTGGACGAGCTTATTGGTAATCTTCAAACTTATGAGCTTAGAAGAAGCTCTCAACTGAAGGAGGAGACCAAGAGAGACCGAGGCCTTGCTCTAAAGGCTTTGGAAGAGGATGGTTTGGACCTTGATGAGGAAGAACTGGCCATGATCACCCAAAGATTTAAGAAGGTCTTCAAAAAGGTCAAAGTGAACAACAAAAAGAAGAACCTCAGCAAGCCCAGAAACAATGACCGGGAACAGTTCACTGGATGTTTTAATTGTGGTAAACATGATCACATTATGAAAAACTGTCCCTTGCTGAAAGAGGAACAAGAGCCCGAACAGTCCAGGAAACAGGGTAGAAAACAGGTTGGAAATAGTTCAGCCAGGCGATTCTCAAGGGCAATGCTCATGGCTTGGGGAGATTCTACCGAAGACGAGGAAGAGACTGAAGAAGATGAAGCTGCTGTAGCTCTTATGGCCAGAAGTGATTCTGACTCAGACGATGAGCCTATAGACAGCCTAGCCCAGCTTAAGTATAAGGTACGTGGTCTAAATAAAGCAAAACTTCAAGAGTTATTAGTTACTTTGATGGATGAGTATGATGTTATTAATTCTGAAAATTGCATGTTAAAGGATGCATGTTCTGAATTAAAAAGGGATATTAGAGAATTAGAGCATGAAAACAAAATCCTTAAAAGTGAAAAAATTGAAACTGATATGAAGAATATTGTTTTGCATGAAGACCTCAATGAATCCAAAGAGACCTTAAGCATGAAAGAAGAAGCCTTTGTTTCTGACCTTACTAAGCTTGAAAATGAGTCTCTTGAACTGAAACAGAAGGTAGAATCCCTACTTGTTGAGAACAGTAAATTGCTTGAAAAGTTAAAACAAGTAGAATTAGACCTTGCTGCGAACAAGTGCTGGAACAGGTCCTCACAAGCACTGAATTGGCTGAACACTCACTGTAACCAGGGCAAAAGAGGATTAGGCTTTATGACTAAGCGCACTGATTACCCTGTTAATAGAAAATATGTAGGATTACCAGAAAATATTGTGTGTTTTCATTGTGGTAAAACAGGGCATTATCAGTACACTTGTCCTATAAGAAGGTATGCCATGGAAAAGAACTTGATTCATGTAAAACAAATAGGGGTTAGAAAAGATGAAATTTGCACTTTAAAAAGAATGGGACCCAAGTGGATCTGTGTTCCCAAAACTAACCCCTAATTTGTTTTGCAGGCTAAAGTGAGGGGGATCAACCGAACAAACAAGTCAGCAAACAACCAATTGTGGTATGTGGATAGTGGTTGTTCACGGCATATGACTGGTGAAAAATCAAACTTCCTCTCACTTACAGCCTCTGATGGAGGGAGTGTGGCATTTGAAAACGGCAAATCAGGGACAATTGTCGGTATAGGTAAGATAGGTGAGTCACTCCCCCATTCAATTGACAATGTATATCTGGTGGATGGATTACAACATAATCTACTCAGCGTGTCCCAACTGTGTGATAAAGATAACCTAGTAGTGTTTTCTTCAAAACAATGCTTGGTCGTCAATATCAACACAGGAGATGTTGTGTTGAGGGGGAAGCGACACAAAAATGTGTATA
Source organism: Carnegiea gigantea (assembly GCA_029747015.1). Classification (NCBI taxonomy): domain Eukaryota; kingdom Viridiplantae; phylum Streptophyta; class Magnoliopsida; order Caryophyllales; family Cactaceae; genus Carnegiea; species Carnegiea gigantea. The sequence continues at coordinate 191,899 of JAKOGI010000340.1, read as the reverse complement.
ATTTGACTTGTTTAAGTGCTTTAAATAATGATGTCATGCTTTGGCACAAGAGACTAGGTCATGCGAGTCTCTCACTCTTGAATAAACTTGTTACTAAAGACCTAGTAGTCGGCCTACCTTCCATCACATTCAATGATGACAAGGTATGTGACGCGTGTGCCAAGGGTAAACAAGTCAAAACTTCTTTTAAACGGAAAACATGTGTTAGCACTACCCGACCTCTTGAGATGCTACATGTAGATTTGTGTGGTCCTATGAGGATCACAAGTCGAGGTGGGAAGAGGTATGTGCTTGTGATAGTGGATGATTACTCTCGTTTCACATGGACCTTGTTTTTGGCTTCTAAAGATGAAACATTTGAAAAATTTCTTGCGTTTCTTAAAAAGGTTGAAAAGAGAGTAGGATACTCATTGGTTTGCCTAAGGTGTGATCATGGTACAGAATTTAAAAATTCAAGCTTTATTGACTATTGTAATGAGCATGGTGTTGATCATAACTTTTCAGCCCTAAGAATACCCCAGCAGAACGGGGTGGTAGAGCGAAAAAATCGTGCTCTAGAAGACATGATTAGAACAATACTTGTTGATAGTGGTCTTCCTAGAAACTTTTGGGCCGAAGCTTTGAACACATCATGCTACATTATAAATAGATGCATGATCAGACCCATTCTAAACAAAACTCCTTATGAGCTTCTCAAAGGTAGAAAACCTAATCTTATGCATTTGAGAGTATTTGGTTGTAAATGTTTTGTGCATAATAATGGGAAAGATGCCTTAGGAAAATTTGATCCAAGGAGCGATGAGGCAATATTTTTTGGGTACTCCTCACACAGTAAGGCTTATAAAGTATTTAATAAGCGAACCTTGTGTGTTGAGGAGAGTGTGCATGTGCTTTTTGATGAAACTAACTCTCTAGTTGAGATTGATGCACAGGATGATGATTTCAAACTGGGCCTTGCTAAGAAAAATTTGTTGCTTACACATGAAGAAGGTAAGTATCCCGAGGATGGATCAGGGCCTGGAGCTGTTTCCTTAAAAGATGGGCAAGGTCTGAACCAAACAGGGGAAAGTATTGCTGAACCCAGTTTGGAACAAAACCAGCCTAACACTACAGGAACAGGCTCCAGAGCAGGCTCGGGAATAGGCTTAGAAACAAGCTCCAAAATAGGCCTCGAGAACAGTTCCAGAACCTGTTCCACCGAGTATTCCAGCAAGAGTAGAAAGCATGTCTGTGGACTTCCTTACTCCACGACCATGGAAGTACCAAACTCTTGCAGATTCAGATTGGGTTACAGCAAGGTTTCTTGGTTGATAGAAAAAAGCACCTCAGGTATGGCTCATTTTCTTGGACCCTGTTTGGTATCTTGGGCAACCAAGAAACAACACTCAGTTGCCATGTCCACAGCAGAAGCTGAATATGTTGCAGCTGCTTCTTATTATGCTCAACTACTGTGGATAAGGCAACAACTCAAAGATTTTTGTGTTGACACGGGATGCTTTCCCATATTTTGTGATAATACAAGTGCAATTAATATTTCCAAAAACCCCTGTCAACATAAAAGGATTAAACATATTGACATTCGTCATCACTTTTTGAGAGACAATGTTGAAAAGGCTTGGTTTCAATGAATTTCTGTGCCACTAATAAACAAATTGCTGATATTTTCACCAAGGCACTAAGTAGAGAACAGTTTGAGAGGAACAGATTGGAACTGGGTCTAATTAAAATGACTTGAGAATGCTTAATTAACTCCCAATGCTTGTCTAGTTAAAGGGCTTTTCAGGTCAAGCTTGTTGAAATTATTGATGCAGTCAAACTTGGTGCTATATTTAGCACATGTGTGGAATACAGCTTGTTGACACTCGTTGAGGTCTGATGATATTGCCCTTATTGTCCCATGTTACCAAACAATTGACTGCAGGAACAAGCACCAAGAACAAGTATGGCCACTGTTTGTCACTCTGTGCAAATCAGGTCGTTAATTCAGTTGTTGACTTTTGTTGAAACGTGCGTGACTGGGAGATTTAATACTCCTCTTTTCGGTTGGAAGCAAGTACCCCCTTAACTTCCTGCTTGCTCACGTCGCGCCCCAGTCACCCAGAACCCTCTCAATTTCGCTCTCTCTCTCTCTCTCTCAATCCTAAACCCTAAATCTCCAAAAACTCGAGCTCCTCTTCAAAATCAATGGCGAATTCCGGCAGCAGCAAACACAGTACCACCATATCTCATACCTTAGTCCCGAAGCGCCCACGCATGGCGTAGCCACCAACACCCATTGCTCTGCCCCTGTCTGCGATGGCCGCGACTGCACAAATCAGAGGTATGGGGTTTGATTCTCTCCCCCTTTGCTGATTTATTCTAAAACTTTTGGATTTTTGAAATGTCTGGACTTGCGAACGGTGGGGCTAAAATTGGACGATGTTCCACCGGTGTTTGGATGGGATTTGGAGTTGTTTGACCCCAATGTGAAACTGACTGGGTTTAAGGGTGTCTTTGAAACCAACAAGGGTCTGGCTGAGTCTGATATGACACGAACAGGGTCTGAACCTGTTTCTAAGCTGAGGAAAATCCGAACAGGGTCTGCCCCTATTTTCTTGGACATAATGGATGACCCCATCATAAATTTGAATCGAGTGGAAGACCTTGAGAAGACTAATAGTGATGGGTCTGAGTCAACCATAGAGGTCCTCCAACCTCAGCCCTTCCAGAAAACTAAATCAGGTGAGTGGGGGCCTAGACGTCGGTTTAAAACAACCACTTCAAAACCTGTTCCCACACCTATTTATAGACCTCGAACCCGCAGTTCTGGTTCACTCTCTGGTTCTTCTCAGCCAAAACAAGTACCTGAACCTTCTATTGCAAAAGCCTCTGCCAAACCTACCAAAGAATCTACCTAGTCTCCATCAGCAAAAACCCAAAACACCCAAACTAAAAGGAAAGCTGTTTCAGAACATATGTCAGAACAGGTGCCTGAAGAATTAGAAACCGAGGAGAATACTTCCAAACAGGTGCCTGGCCCTGGTTCATCAGTGAAGCCTTCTTCCAAGCGAGCCTCATCAAAGAGAAAGGCAGCTTCAGCTCAGACTGTGCCCATAAAAGCCAAACCTGATGAACCGAAATCCAAGAAAGCCAAAACTACCATGCCCACAGGAGACCGAGTTGCCCATTTTCTTCAAAGAAGTGTAGTACGGGGTAAAATTATCAAAATTGCCTACTTTCAGAAACAGGGTCTGGAGATGTTCCTGGAAAAGCTTACTGCCCAAGGTTGGCTCGACCTCTTTGCAAACACCCAGAGAGGGTGTTCAATACTTGATTTAGCTGAATTCTATGCCAACTGTAATGTCACCAACGGAGTGGTGACAAGTATGATCAATGGGAAGAGAATACGGTTCAACGCTAAGGAATTGGGAGAAATTCTAGGAATTCCTGCTGAGGGCTTTGGGGTGTATATAAGGGAAAACAAGACAGTACTTGGAGCTGAAAGATTGCTCCAATTGACTCAAAGGTTGAATCAACAACCAGAGTCGCAAACACCCAGGTCAGTCAAGAAAGGGGAGATGACACCTTGTCATCGGTTGCTCTTCTGGTTTATCATCAAAAACATCATCCCCCGTGGCCAAGGGCGTAACCTTACAGATGCAATGGATCAATGCCTGACCGATCTCCTGGACCGGGGAGAGCAGATCAACCTACCAGCCATCATGATCAGTCATATCTCCTGCATTGCAAACACGGCTAGAGAACATGACCTGGGGTATGGATTTCTTCTGACTTCAGTCTTTGAGCACTTTGGGGTTTCTATGCAGAAGAAGGTAGGGGTCCAAGTGACAGATGAGATAGGAAGCAGCACCCTGATCAGTTGTGGGTTCAAGCTTACAAAGGGTGAGACTGCTGGTTCTCAACAGGGGCCTCAAACACCCTTCACCCCTATTTCTGGTCCTTCCTCTAGTGAGCCTTTTGTTGATGCCTTACTTCTGGACCACAACCGGTTGAAGACCGAGCTCACTGAGATTAAAGCTGCACTTGCCGAGGAGAAGGCTCTCAATGCCAAGCGCCATGAGGATCTGATGTCAATTCTCTCCGTCCTCACAGCCAAACTCTCTTCTCCTCCACCCTGATCCTACCCTGTTCTGCCTCTCTTGATTCTCCACCTTGTTCACAACAACTGTTTCTAACTCCTTGGTTGTGCTTTGTGACTGATAATGGTTTATACTAATCTTGGTTGTGCGATGCTTGTCTTCTTGTTGCTATTTGTTTATGCGTGACTCGGATGGCCAATATCATTACCGTACCATATACTTGAGTGTAACGCGGGTTGTTTTTCCTCCATTACCCAAGAGGTGGTGACTGCAAACACCCTGCTTCTCTTGTTTGACCTGACCACCCTTTTTCGATGATGTCAAAAGGGGGAAGATGGGCATAACCAGGATCATTTCAGTTTAACCTAGATTCAGTTGACTTCTCAAAACAAAAAGGGGGAAGATGGGCTTGACCATGAACATTTTATCTTGAAACCTGCTTTTTTCTTTTATGTCAATATGGTCATTTGGTTTATCATCATCAAAAAGGGGGAAATTGTTGGGAAATTATTGACCCCATCATTATGTAATGTAAGGTTTTAATGATAACAAACACAAATGGAATATACACTTGAGTGTGTTGATTGAACAGGTTCCAAATACTGCTTGGAAAACTTTGAAATTGCTTGATTAACCATGGTCGAGAACAGGTCTTAAGAACAGGCCCTCAGAACAGCTGAATGGCAAAGAACTTAAAGCACATCAAAGACATGGAGTACTTCAGAAACAGCTAAGAAAACAGTTCCTCAGAACCGCTGAATGGCAAAGAACTCAAAACACATCAGAGACATGAAGAACTCCAGGAACAGCTCAGGGAACAGTTCTGAGCAACACCACAGCATTGAAGTAACAAGTCAAGATCCTTAGATGCTGTCCGATTGATTCAACAAGAGTCTTGGTCCGTCATAAGTTTTATTTTCATAGATTCTTGTTAATATGCCACATAGAAGAACTCGATTTAACATTTACTTTGAATGATTTTTAAGAACACTGTCTCAGATCAGTTCTGAAATCAGGGTTCAGACTGTTTTCAAGGCAAAATGATTTTTCACATGTTTTTTCCAAATCTTGGGCTGACGTTTTTGAAATTATTTGAGATATATTTTCTGTTATCATTAGACCCAAAATAAGCTATTCTTGGCTTTGAAAATATTGTTAAAAGATTGATCTTATCTTTGGAAGAATATCCACCAAATAAATCTTAATTTTGGAAGGATAAGATAAGGAAAGATATGGGAGATTTCCTACTACAATTTGGAAAGGAGAGTTCTCTTCCCTTTTGTCTCCTTGCAGCACAAGGATTCAAGAGGGTTAAGGTTTACTCTTTTACCCATATGCATCACACTATTTAAGGAAGATTTTTCCCTCATTATGTCTCACGGATTTCACACGGTTTTTCAAGGAGTTTTAACTTGCAAATCATATTTTTTGAAAAACCTTCAAAGTGTGTGTGAAAATTGAGTCATCTTCCTTGGCATACTAGGAGCAAAAATTGTACCTTACATTCGCTTAGTTAGAAGCACAAAAGTAAGGTGTTTTTATTCTCTTCTTTCATCAAAGTGAGAGTTGAGTGTGTCCAAGCCTAGGGAGGCTTTGGACGTGTGTAATTCGTCTTGGGGAGACGATTACGTGAGTGTGTCCAAGTCTGGGAGACTAGGACGTGGTGTGTAACTAGTCTAGGGTAGACAGTTACATGTGTTGCAATTGTAACAGTGAAGGTTACCTTTGTAACGTGTTTAGCCCGTTTAGTGGAAGTGTGTGAAAATCCTACAGGGGTAGGTCGTGGTTTTTGCCTCGGTTGGGCTTGAGGTGTTTCCACGTAAAAATCTTGTGTTCTCATCTTTCAATTATTTCGCTGTTTTACACTTTCTGTGCACGTTACAAATAGTCTGCCCAAACAAGTCCCAAGCCTGTTCCCAGAAACTGCGAAAATCTACCAACACAATTCACCCCCCTCTTGTGTTAGTGTGCTCTCAATTCTAACAGGGACTTCCCTCTTGGTAGTCATTACTTGTTGTATATTATGCATTTAGACTTTCCACATTACATGAGAGATGCCCTCAACGTATCCCCCTACTATCGCGGCTACAAGTCCTTTGAAGCATTCTTCTTCCTATGAAATTTCTTAAAGATTAGCCTTTCCTTTGCTGAAAGCCCTCGATCTTCGCCTAAGGAAATGGTCAGTCTGCCATTTATCTGCGAGTTCATGAAGGATTTTCTTTAGTCTCTATAGTCCGCAGTGGTATACCCGTTCTACTTATGGAACTCATAATGTTTCTTGACATTACGCAACTTTTGGGTGGTCGCCATGGGTTATGGCCTTTTCAGTATAGGGTGCCCCTTGATCTCTATGAGGATGATCCTAGGATCTGTGTTAAAGTGTTGATCTCAACTCTTGTTTCTTAGCCTCTGTCAAATTTCTCTCTTCAGCCCTACACCTTCGAGGCTCATCCGCGCTTTCAGCACAGATCTCCATGTCTTTAATAAAAGTCTATGCTTTCCTCAGGGCTTTCACTAAAGTGGTCTCATTTTATTCTACTAGGTAGAACTTAAACCATCTATTTCTTAGGCTAGTAAGAAAGGAGGTGTAAGCCATTATGTCCTCTAGGTTGAGGATGAGGACAACTTTTTAGTAGAACTTTTTCACATACTCGAACAGTGACTCTTTTGGGCCTTATTTAATTTTCGACATAGTATGCCCGTCCGCCTCTCTTTGCAGCTCATGATGAATTGGCTAGCAAAGCAATCGTACAACTCCTGGAAGCAACTAATGCTACTAAGAAGGAAGGCACTGCACCACTTCTAGGCCTTCCCTTTCAGGGTTGCCGAGAAGTATCGATAGTAAGTCGTATCGTCAATGTCCTGGATGTACATTTGGGCCTTGTAAACCCAAAGATGTTCTTTCGAATATGTGGTCCCGTCATATAGTTGCATATTTAGGATCTTTACCTTTCTTATCCTCGATGCATGCATGACTTTATTAATAAAAGACATAATGAAAAGTGTGAAGCTAGAACGTGCGGCTATCCTAGACAGCTTGATAGGGGTAGACGGCGTTCACTTCATCACAAAGAGCAAAGGGCTCTTATAATGATTTTCCCTCCTAGGCGGGTTGTGTCATGAATGTTCGGCCTGTTTCCTCACCTGCTAATACATGTTATAGCCATGCGAGGTCGGGCTTCGTGTACGCCCCTAAGTCTCTAACTGCTCTAGGATGGGCTCCCTCCTTTACTTCGAGGGACCCTCAGCTCATCTGGGATGCTCCCCCCTAAAATGCGAGGTGTGTTCTTGTTCGTTAAACTAGGCCGAGCGTGAGGAGTAAGTGGCGTAGGGGCTCGACACAGATCTAGAGTGCTCCAGGTGCTCATGGGCTTTATGAAGGGTATGTCGTGCTTGTATAGTCTATCTGAAATGGACACCTCTATCGTACCCAAGAGGCTCCATGTGTGGTTGTTCATTGGCCAAAGGTTGAACGCTACCATGGGGTATGGCTCCTTCATTGCTCGGTGGGGTGCTCCTGACAATTCGAAGGTTTATAGTCGTGGGTCGGCTTGAAACAAAAAATGGAGAGGGACTGCATAGAACTATCTCCTTCCATTGTTTTCTTGACTTGCTCTATAACCTGTTGTAAGAGTGTATGTCATGGTAGTCATAAAGTTCTTTAGAGCATCTATCATGATGTATGCCTCCCACATGAGCGGCCTTTGATCGACTAAATGAGGGTTACCGGAGAGCCCTCAGAAGTGTCCTGGATGTCATGAACTCCTTGGGGCTGATCCTTGTGTCCATCGGGCAGATTAGTCATGGAATTCGTATCTTTCTGCTTCTGGCTCTTGTGGGGTCATTCACTATCGTTGTTCACTGCCCTTCCCCATAAACGACACCAATCTATTTTGGTACAGAGTCTTTGAGTTGATGAGGTGGCGACGAATAGTTTATGAGTGGCAGGTGACATGAACCGTTCTCCTTCCTTGTACCTTCTTTGCAAAAAAGGTAACTGTCGGATCATGAATCTGAGGAATGCTTGTTAAGCCAAAAATTATGCATTGTTTTAATAATTATTTCGATTATATTATATATTTTATTTCGTCTAATTTGCTTTAATTTATATATTTTTCAGGTTAGGCATTTTTTTAATAAAAAGGAGAAAACGAGTCGTTAAGGCTCGGGTTTTACATACTTGGGCAGAAGACGATCCAAATAAGGATAATTATGAAGATATTGTCTGGGCTAGGATTTCAAGAGTTGGCGGAGAGCTAGAAGTCTTGAGAGAGAAGAAGTTTAAGGAAGAAAGTAAGAAGGAAACCCTAATTACTAATCCTAATCACACCCCTCCTTTCTTCCCTATATATATCATCATCACCATCACCATAAGGATCATCTACCACCACGCAACAGGCCATACACACCAGCCTCACCACCCACGCACCCATCCTCCTCTCAAAAGTATATCTTTTATCATTATTTCATGTATAGTTATTAGGGTTGTTATTTTATCTTGATAGTTAATCATTGAACATGATTATTATTGATAAATATTGTGATTTTATTCTCAATATGAGTGAGTAATTTTCATGTGCTTAGTATAATCTTCTTGAAGCCATGCTAAATTAATTATTTTGAAACAAGTTTTATACTTTAATGCCTAGTTGATTTATATTCATGATTCTTTAGCGATTAGCATTTATCGTTTATGAAATTTGTGTTAAATCGATTAGAATGCATGCTAGTTGATTAAATACAATTTCGATTGATAGTTTAGAAGATTATAATACGTAAAAGTTATAGTCTTTTAGGCTTAGGTATCACCCTAATTAATCATGGATGGCTCAAACCCATCTCTTTTAATTAGGTAATTGCTTTATATCTTCGTTAAATCGATTTGCTGGTAAATTGTTTACAAAGTGTTAAATGTTGTTTTTCTAATTCTTAATGCTCTAGTTTGGTTAAATTTTTGCACTGGTGTAAAGATTATCAAATTAGTAGGGTTTATATTAGGGCTAGACCTAAGTAAACTAGAACCTAAGGAAAAACGGGGAAGAACCGCTGGTGGATGTCTTCTACAGTTTAACTCATGAATGAAAGTAATTTGTGTATTGATGATAAATATTAATTTGCATGGTGAATTGAGATTATACTAAGTATCCTTGATAAATTTGATAACTTTGATAATTATTTGTTGCTTATAGTTAACTTGGTTTGTTTGTTAATTTTTGTTTCATTTTTTTGGTTACCATATAATTTCAAACGACCCCCCCCAAAAGTATAGTCTTTTAGGAGTGTCTAGGTAATTTTAGATAGTTTAGATTTTGATTTTTGGAATAGTTATAATTTTAGATTGATTTATATTCAGTTTTAGTATTTAATTACCGACTTGTTAGAAATTAGAATTAAAATAGATATTTTTTTATTTTTCCACTCATATTCAATTTCATAATTTTTGGAAATTATTTGATAATTTTTCAGAATTATTTTGTGAAATTGAGAAGTGCAGGTTTTTAGGTTATTAATCCTAAAAATTTCGATTTTTAATTTTAATTTATGATTATTAGGTGTTGTTAAATCCAAAAAATTGTGTCCCAAAATTAGGGTAATTTTTGGGATTAATTTTGTATTTATATTAATGAAGATTATTTTATATCTAATTTCAGATTTATTATTCTGCTTAATATTCTGTGCTAATTTTCTGATCTGATTTTTCTGAAATTAATTAGATACAATTTAGAATTCATAAGCTATAGACCTGAAGAATAATTTTTTAGGTTACTATTTGATATTTTTAATATTTATTTTCTGACTATTATTTGCTGTTATTGATTTTTAATTAGAATTTCAGCTACTGTTCTGTTTTTATTTTTCTAAATTATTTAGGGAATCTTTTTACTGTTTTATTTTCAGAATATGATCTAGAATATTTGGGAGCATCATCGGGTAGTTTTTCAGATTTTTATTCATTAGATTTTAATTATTTTCAAATTATTAAGATTAGACTTAATAAATTGAATTAGTAAAATCATTTAGGATTAAGCTAACCTTTTACAACAATCTTTCCTCGTGGATCGATCTCTACTTTCCTATGCTATAAAAAGTATTTAAAAGCCAAAGTAGTGGTTAAATTTGTAGCTCTCGACAAGCTTAGCAAATTTTGGCACCGTTGCCGGGGAAAGAAAATAAAATTGCTAGTTACTTCTATCTAATTTTACTACAAATTTTACTACTTTTATCTAATTTATTAGAAGAGATCCAACTAGAGGATCTAGGAGCTTCATGAAGTCGAATCAATGACTACAAACAAAGGCGCTGATTGGGAGGCAATCCAACGTTTTTAGGGAAGTACCTATTTAATTTTGTTTTTATTTTCATTATTTCTATCTTTTTACATGCATTAGGGACAATGCATGAATTAAGTGTGGGGGGTGCATCCTGCATTTAATTTCTGCAGTATTTATTCTGAAAATTTTTTTTCTTATAAATAATGCATGAAAGGAGTTTATGCTAGGCTTACTTGCTTAAAATTTTTTTTAAAAATTTTCTTAACTATTTTACAGTTTATTCTTTTATGAGTGAAGACTTCTAAGCATGCTAGCTGTCTTTCAGAGAAGATTGAGTTGATCCTCATATATTTCTTTAATGAGTAACTGTCATAATTATTCATCTTATTTTATCATGTTATATAGCCGTACAGAGGCAATAAAATAATCTACCCATTTCCTAGACGATTGAATTAGTAGAATAACTTCAAAAAAGTCAAAGTTGAGAATGACAAGTACCCCTTTGAGGCATGCACTACTGAGTGCCACCCTTTGAGGCAATATTGCCACTGGAAAGCTTGCTTTCCATACTAGTGAGTCAACAATAAAATAAATAAAAGTAATGATGAAAATAAAATGTTTGCTCCAGCACCTATATTCGGGTGCGTGTGAAACAGGGAGTGTTTAATTTCTAAGACCCTATATGGCCCTCGAATATGTGCGCAAGTGGAGTTTGAAAAAAAAAAATGAAAGAGAAATAAGTACAAGGCAAGTTTAGAATCAATTCAATGAGTTATTCTATCTAATTCAATAGTCTCTATAGCCATACCATACCTAAATTATTCTACCTTAATTTTTTATTTTTAGACCTCTTGATCGATGTATACATAATCAGAAGAGATGGGTAATTATTGATCTTGTTACTTCATTATGGAAATATTGTGAGGTTGATGAGTAAACTCTCTGATGGTAGTTAGATGCGTAGTAGTTATTCACTTATAGGAGGAAAAACTAATTAATTTTCTATAAAACTGTTTTTAAAGCAAGTAAGGCCTATTATGAGTATCATAGTTATGCATGACTTTATAAGGAAGAAAGAGGATAGGGTTTAGGTCGAGTCCAAGATTTCTTTGCATGAGGACGCCCAAAGTCTAAGTGTGGGGGAATTTGTTAAGCCAAAAATCATGTGTTGTTTTAATAATTATTTCGATTATATTATATATTTTATTTCGTCTAATTTAATTTAATTTATATATTTTTCAAGTTAGGCATTGTTTTAATAAAGAGGAGAAGACAAGTCGTTGAGGCTCGGGTTTTACATACTTGGGCAGAAGACAGTCCAAATAAGAATAATTATGAAGATATTGTCTGGGTTAGGATTTCAAGAGTTGGAGGAGAGTTAGAAGTCTTGAAGGAGAAGAAGTTTAAGGAAGAAAGGAAGAAGGAAACCCTTTACTAACCCTAATCACACCCCTATATATATCATCATCACCATCACCATCAGGATCATCTACCACCACGCAACCAGCCATACACGCTAGCCTCACCCCCCACGCACCCATCCTCCTCTCAAAAGTATATCTTTTATCATTATTTCATGTATAGTTATTAGGGTTGTTATTTTATCTTGATAGTTGGTCATTGAACATGATTATTATTGATAAATATTGTGATTTTATTCTCAATATGAGTGAGTAATTTTCATATGCTTAGTATAATCTTATTGAAGTCATGCTAAATTATTTATTTTGAAACAAGTTTTATGCTTTAATGCCTAGTTGATTTATATTCATGATTCTTTAACGATTAGCGTTTATCGTTTATAAAATTTGTGTTAAATCGATTAGAATGCACGAAAATAAAATGTTTGCTCCAGCACCTATATTCGGGTGCGTGTGAAACAGGGAGTGTTTAATTTCTAAGACCCTATATGGCCCTCGAATATGTGCGCAAGTGGAGTTTGAAAAAAAAAAATGAAAGAGAAATAAGTACAAGGCAAGTTTAGAATCAATTCAATGAGTTATTCTATCTAATTCAATAGTCTCTATAGCCATACCATGCCTAAATTATTCTATCTTAACTTTTTTTAGACGTCTTGATCGGTGTATACATAATCAGAAGAGATGGGTAATTATTGATCTTGTTACTTCATTATGGAAATATTGTGAGGTTGATGAATAAACTCTTTGATGGTAGTTAGATGTCTAGTAGTTATTCACTTATAGGAGGAAAAACTAATTAATTTTCTATAAAACCGTTTTTAAAGCAGGTCAAGGCCTATTTTGAGCATCATAGTTATGCATGACTTTATAAGGAAGAAAGAGGGTAGGCTTTAGGTCGAGTCTAAGATTTCTTTGCACGAGGACGTCCAATGTCTAAGTGTGGGGGAATTTGTTAAGCCAAAAATCATGTATTGTTTTAATAATTATTTTGATTATATTATATATTTTATTTCGTCTAATTTACTTTAATTTAAATATTTTTCAGGTTAGGCATTGTTTTAATAAAGAGGAGAAGGCGAGTCATTGAGGCTCGGGTTTTATATACTTGGGTAGAAAACGGTACAAATAAGGATAATTATGAATATATTGTCTGGACTAGGATTTCAAGAGTTGGAGAAGAGCTAGAAGTCTTGAGGGAGAAGAAGTTTAAGGAAGAAAGGAAGAAGGAAACCCTAATTACTAATCCTAATCACACCCCTCCTTTCTTCCCTATATATATCATCATCACCATCACCATAAGGATCATCTACTACCACGCAACAGGCCATACACGCCAGCCTCACCACCCACGCACCCATCCTCCTCTCAAAAGTATATCTTTTATCATTATTTCATGTATAGTTATTAGGGTTGTTATTTTATCTTGATAGTTGATCATTGAACATGACTATTATTGATAAATATTGTGATTTTATTCTCAATATGAGTGAGTAATTTTCATGTGCTTAGTATAATCTTCTTGAAGCCATGCTAAATTAATTATTTTGAAACAAGTTTTATACTTTAATGCCTAGCTGATTTATATTCATGATTCTTTAGCGATTAGCATTTATCGTTTATGAAATTTGTGTTAAATCCATTAGAATGCATGCTAGTTGATTAAATACAATTTCGATTAATAGTTTAGAAGATTATAATGCGTAAAAGTTATAGTCTTTTAGGCTTAGGTATCACCCTAATTAATCATGGATGGCTCAAACCCATCTCTTTTAATTAGGTAATTGCTTTATATCTTTGTTAAATCGATTTGTTGGTAAATTGTTTACAAAGTGTTAAATGATGTTTTTCTAATTCTTAATGCTCTAGTTTGGTTAAATTTTTGCACTAGTGTAAAGATTATCAAATTAGTAGGGTTCACATTAGGGCTGGACCTAAGTAAACTAGAACCTAAGGAAAAACGGGGAAGAACCGCTGGTGGATGTCTTCTACAGTTTAACTCATGAATGAAAGTAATTTGTGTGTTGATGATAAATATTAATTTGCATGGTGAATTGAGATTATACTAAGTATCCTTGATAAATTTAACAACTTTGATAATTATTTGTTGCTTATAGTTAACTTGGTTTGTTTGTTAATTTTTGTTTCATTTTTTTGGTTACCATATAATTTCAATCGACCCCCCCAAAATTATAGTCTTTTAGGAGTGTCTAGGTAATTTTAGATAGTTTAGATTTTGATTTTTGGAACAGTTATAATTTTAGATTGATTTATATTCAGTTTTAGTATTTAATTACCGGTTTATTAGAAATTAGAATAAAAATAGATATTTTTGTATTTTTCTACTCATATTCAATTTCATAATTTTTGGAAATAATTTGATAATTTTTCAGAATTATTTTGTGAAATTGACAAGTGCAGGTTTTTAGGTTATTAATCCTAAAAATTTCAATTTTTAATTTTAATTTACGATTATTAGGTGTTGTTAAATCCAGAAAATTGTGTCCTAAAATTAGGGTAATTTTTGTGATTAATTTTGTATTTATATTAATGAAGATTATTTTATATCTAATTTCAGATTTATTATTCTGCTTAATATTCTATGCTAATTTTCTGATCTGATTTTTCTGAAATTAATTAGATACGATTTAGAATTCATAAGCTATAGACCTGAAGAATAATTTTTTAGGTTACTATATGATATTTTTAATATTTATTTTCTGACTATTATTTGCTGTTATGGATTTTTAATTAGAATTTCAGTTACTATTCTATTTTTATTTTTCTAAATTATTTAGGGAATCTTTTTACTGTTTTATTTTCATAATATGATCTAGAATATTTGGGAGCATCATCGGGTAGTTTTTCAGATTTTTATTCATTAGATTTTAATTATTTTCAAATTATTAAGATTAGACTTAATAAATTGAATTAGTAAAATCATTTAGGATTAAGCTAGCCTTTTACGACAATCTTTCCTCGTGGATCGATCCCTACTTTCCTATGCTATAAAAAGTATTTAATAGCCAAAGTAGTGGTTAAATTTGTAGCTCTCGACAAGCTTAACAAATTTTGGCCCCGTTGCCGGGGAAAGAAAATAAAATTGCTAGTTACTTCTATCTAATTTTACTACAAATTTTACTACTTTTATCTAATTTATTAGAAGAGATCTAACTAGAGGATCCAGGAGCTTCATGAAGTCAAATCAATGACTATAAACAAAGGCGCTGATTGGGAGGCAATCCAACGTTTTTAGGGAAGTACCTATTTAATTTTGTTTTTATTTTCATTATTTCTATCTTTTTACATGCATTAGGGACAAAGCATGAATTAAGTGTGGGGGGTGCATCCTGCATTTAATTTCTGCAGTATTTATTCTGAAAATTTTTTTTCTTATAAATAATGCATGATAGGAGTTTATGCTAGGCTTGCTTGCTTAAAATTTTTTTTAAAAATTTTCTTAGCTATTTTATAGTTTATTCTTTTATGAGTGAAGACTTCTAAGCATGCTAGCTGTCTTTCAGAGAAGATTGAGTTGATCCTCATATATCTCTTTAATGAGTAACTGTCATAATTATTCATCTTATTTTATCATGTTATATAGTCGTACAGAGGCAATAAAATGATCTACCCATTTCCTAGACTATTGAATTAGTAGAATAACTTCAAAAAAGTCAAAGTCGGGAATGACAAGTACTCCTTTGAGGCATGCGCTACTGGGTGCCACCCTTTGAGGCAATATTGCCACTGGAAAGCTTGCTTCCCATACTAGTGAGTCAATAAAATAAATAAAAGTAATGATGAAAATTAAATGTTTGCTCCGACACCTCTATTCGAGTGAGTGTGAGACAGAGAGTGTTTAATTTCTAAGACCCTATATGGGTCTCAAATATGTGTGCAAGTAGAGTTTGAAAAAAAAATGAAAGAAAAATAAGTACAAGGCAAGTTTAGAATCAATTCAATGAGTTATTCTATCTAATTCAATACTCTCTATAGCCATACCATGCCTAAATTATTCTATCTTAACTTTTTTTAGACCTCTTGATTGGTGTATGCATAATCAGAAGAGATAGGTAATTATTGATCTTGTTACTTCATTATGGAAATACTGTGAGGTTGATGAATAAACTCTTTGATGGTAGTTAGATGTCTAGTGGTTATTCACTTATAGGAGGAAAAACTAATTAATTTTCTATAAAACTGTTCTTAAAGCAAGTCAAGGCCTATTATGAGCATCACAGTTATGCATGACTTTATAAGGAAGAAAGAGGGTAGGGTTTAGGTTGAGTCTAAGATTTCTTTGCACGAGGACGTCCAAAGCCTAAGTGTAGGGGAATTTGTTAAGTCAAAAATCATGCATTGTTTTAATAATTATTTCGATTATATTATATATTTTATTTCGTCTAATTTACTTTAATTTATATATTTTTCAGATTAGGCATTGTTTTAATAAAGAGGAGAAGACGAGTCGTTGAGGCTCGGGTTTTACATACTTGGGCAGAAGACAGTCCAAATAAGAATAATTATGAAGATATTGTCTGGGTTAGGATTTCAAGAGTTGGAGGAGAGTTAGAAGTCTTGAAGGAGAAGAAGTTTAAGGAAGAAAGGAAGAAGGAAACCCTAATTACTAACCTTAATCACACCCCTCCTTTCTTCCCTATATATATCATCATCACCTCCAGCACCTATATTCACCATAAGTGAAGTGGAGTTTGAAAAAAAAAATGAAAGAGAAATAAGTACATCTCAATTCAATGAGTTATTCTATCCAATAGTCTCTATAGCAACCTAGACCTCTTGATCGGTGTATACATAATCAGCTGATCTTGTTACTTCATCTCTCTGACACCTAATTAATTTTCTATAAAACTGTTTTCAAAGCACCTACCATAGTTATGCATGACCGAGTCTAAGATTTCTTTGCTCCAAAGTCTAAGTGTGGGGAAATTTGTTATCATGCATTCGATTATATTATATATTTTATTTCGTCTAATTTACTTTAATTTATATATTTTTCAGGTTAGGCATAATAAAGTGAGTCGTTGAGGCTCTTGGGCAGAAGGGTCCAAATAAGGATAATTATGAAGATATTATCTTGGAGAAGAGCTAGAAGTCTTGAGTCCCTAATTGAACACCCCTGGATCATCTATTGTCCTGTATATCTTTTATCATTATTTCATGTATAGTTATTTTGTTATTTTATCTCATTGAACATGATTATTATTGATAAATATTGTGATTTTATTCTCAATATGAGTGAGTAATTTTCATATGCTTAGTATAATCTTCTTGAAGTCATGCTAAATTATTTATTTTGAAACAAGTTTTATGCTTTAATGCCTAGTTGATTTATATTCATGATTCTTTAGCGATTAGCGTTTATCGTTTATAAAATTTGTGTTGAAATCGATTAGAATGCATGCTAGTTGATTAAATACAATTTCGATTGATAGTTTAGAATATTATAATACGTAAAAGTTATAGTCTTTTAGGCTTAGGTATCACCCTAATTAATCATGGATGGCTCAAATCCATCTCTTTTAATTAGGTAATCGCTTTAGATCTTTGTTAAATCGATTTGCTGGTAAATTGGTTACAAAGTGTTAAATGATGTTTTCTAATTCTTATTGCTCTAGTTTGGTTAAATTTTTGCGCTGGTATAAAGACTATCAAATTAGTAGGGTTTATATTAGGGGTGGACCTAAGTAAACTAGAACCTAAGAAAAAACAGGGAAGAACCGCTGGTGGATGTCTTCTACAGTTTAACTCATGAATGAAATTAACTTGTGTGTTGATGATAAATATTAATTTGCATGGTGGATTGAGATTATACTAAGTATTCTTCATAAATTTGACAACTTTTGATCATTATTTGTTGCTTATAGTTAATTTGATTAGTTTGTTCTATTTTTATTAGGTTACCATATAATTTCAATCGAACCCCCCCCAAAAGTATAGTCTTTTAGAAGTGTCTAGGTAATTTTAGATAGTTTAGATTTTGATTTTTGGAGTAGTTATAATTTTAGATTGATTTATATTCAGTTTTAGTATTTAATTACCAGTTTGTTATAAATTAGAATAAAAATAGTTATTTTCGTATTTCCTCGAGTTTTATTAATTCCTAGGGTTTATGTAGTGTCTTATTCTGCTCATATTCAATTTCGTAATTTTTGGAAATTATTTGATAATTTTTCAAAATTATTTTGTGAAATTGAGAAGTGCAGGTTTTTAGGTTATTAATCCTAAAAATTTCGATTTTTAATTTTAATTTCGATTTTGTTCTAAAATTAGGGTAATTTTTGTGATTAATTTTGTATTTATATTAATGCAGATTATTTTATATCTAATTTCAGATTTATTATTCTGCTTGATATTCTGTGCTAATTTTCTGATCTAATTTTTTGGAAATTAATTAGATACAATTTAGAATCCATAAGCTTACAAACCTGATGAATAATTTTTTAGGTTACTGTTTGATATTTTTAATATTTATTTTCTGACTATTATTTGCTGTTATTGATTTTTAATTAGAATTTCAGTTACTATTCTATTTTTATTTTTCTAAATTATTTAGGGAATCTTTTTACTATTTTATTTTCAGAATATGATCTAGAATATTTGGGAGCATCATTGGGTAGTTTTCTAGATTTTTATTCATTAGATTTTAATTATTTCCAGATTATTAAGATTAGACTTAATAAATTGAATTAGTAAAATCATTTAGGATTAAGCTAGCCTTTTACAACAATCTTTCCTCGCGGATCGATCCCTACTTTCTTATGCTATAAAAAGTATTTAATAACCAAAGTAGTGGTTAAATTTATAACTCTCGACAAGCTTAACAAATTTTAGCGCCGTTGCCGGGGAAAGAAAATAAAATTGCTAGTTACTTCTATCTAATTTTACTACAAATTTTACTACTTTTATCTAATTTATTAGAAGAGATCCAACTAGAGGATCCAGGAGCTTCATGATGTCGAGCCAACGACTATAGACAAAGGCGCTGATTAGGAGACAACCCAACTTTTTTAGGGAAGTACCTATTTAATTTTGTTTTTATTTTCATTATTTCTATCTTTTTACATGCATTAGAGACAATGCATGAATTAAGTGTGGGGGAGTGCATTCTGCATTTAATTCCTACAGTATTTATTCTGAAAAAAAAATTTCTTATAAATAATGCATGATAGGAGTTTATGCTGGGCTTGCTTGTTTAAAATTTTTTTTTTAATTTTCTTAGCTATTTTATAGTTTATTCTTTTATGAGTGAAGACTTCTAAGGATGCTAGCTGTCTTTCAGAGAAGATTGAGTTGATCCTCATATATTTCTTTAATGAGTAACTATCATAATTATTCATCTTATTTTATTATGTTACATAGCCGTACAGAGGCAATAAAATGATCTACCCCTTTCCTAGACTATTGAATTAGTAGAATAACTTCAAAAAAGTCAAAATCGAAAATGACAAGTACCCCTTTGAGGCATGCGCTACTGAGTGCCAACTTTTGAGGCAATATTGTCACTGGAAAGCTTACTTCCCACACTAGTGAGTCAATAAAATAAATAAAAGTAATGATGAAAATAAAATGTTTGCTCCAGCACCTATATTCAGGTGAGTGTGAGACAGGGAGTATTTAATTCTAAGACCCTATATGGGCCTCGAATATGTGCGCAAGTGAAGTTTGAAAAAAAAAAATGAAAGAGAAATAAGTACAAGGCAAGTTTAGAATCAATTCAATGAATGATTCTATCTAATTCAATAGTCTCTATAGCCATACCATGCCTAAATTATTCTATCTTAATTTTTTATTTTTAGACCTCTTGATCGGTGTATACATAATCAGAAAAGATGGGTAATTATTGATCTTGTTACTTCATTATGGAAATATTGTGAAGTTGATGAATAAACTCTCTGATGGTAATTAGATGTGTAGTAGTTATTCACTTATAGGAGAAAAACTAATTAATTTTCTATAAAACGGTTTTTAAAGCAAGTCAACGCCTATTATGAGCATCATAGTTATGCATGACTTTATAAGGAAGAAAGAGGGTAGGGTTTAGGTCGAGTCTAAGATTTCTTTGCACGAGGACATCCAAAGTTTGAGTGTGGGGGAATTTGTTAAGCCAAAAATCTTGCATTGTTTTAATAATTATTTCGATTATATTATATATTTTATTTCTTCTAATTTACTTTTATTTATATATTTTTTAGGTTAGGCATTGTTTTAATAAAGAGGAGAAGACGAGTCGTTGAGGCTCGAGTTTTACATACTTGGACAGAAGACGGTCCAAATAAGAATAATTATGAAGATATTGTCTGGACTAGGATTTCAAAAGTTGGATGAGAGTTAGAAGTCTTGAAGGAGAAGAAGTTTAAGGAAGAAAGGAAGAATGAAACCCTAATTACTAACCCTAATCACACCCCTCCTTTCTTCCCTATATATATCATCATCACCATCACCATAAGGATCATCTACCGCCACGCAACCAGCCACACACACTAGCCTCACCACCCACGCACCCATCCTCCTCTCAAAAGTATATCTTTTATCATTATTTCATGTATAGTTATTAGGGTTGTTATTTTATCTTGATAGTTGGTCATTGAACATGATTATTATTGATAAATATTGTGATTTTATTCTCAATAGAGTGAGTAATTTTCATATGCTTAGTATAATCTTCTTGAAGTCATGCTAAATTATTTATTTTGAAACAAGTTTTATGCTTTAATGCCTAGTTGATTTATATTCATGATTCTTTAGCGATTAGCGTTTATCCTTTATGAAATTTGTGTTAAATCGATTAGAATGCATGCTAATTGATTAAATACAATTTCGATTGATAGTTTAGAAGATTATAATAAGTAAAAATTATAGTCTTTTAGGTTTAGGTATCACCCTAATTAATCATGGATGGCTTAAACTAATCTCTTTTAATTAGGTAATCGCTTTAGATCTTTGTTAAATCGATTTGCGGGTAAATTGATTATAAAGTGTTAAATGATATTTTTCTAATTCTTAATACTCTAGTTTGGTTAAATTTTTGCGCTGGTGTAAAGATTATCAAATTAGTAGGGTTTACATTAGGACTGGACCTAAGTAAACTAGAACCTAAGGAAAAACGGGGAAGAACCGCTGGTGGATGTCTTCTACAGTTTAACTCATGAATGAAATTAATTTGTGTATTAATGATAAATATTAATTTGCATGGTGGATTGAGATTATACTAAGTATCCTTGATAAATTTGACAACTTTGATAATTATTTGTTGCTTATAGTTAACTTGGTTTGTTTGTTAATTTTTGTTTCATTTTTTTGGTTACCATATAATTTCAATCGACCCCCTCCCCAAAAGTATAGTCTTTTAGGAGTGTCTAGGTAATTTTAGATAGTTTAGATTTTGATTTTTGGAGTAGTTATAATTTTAGATTGATTTATATTCAGTTTTAGTATTTAATTACCAGTTTGTTAGAAATTAGAATAAAAATAGTTATTTTTGTATTTCTTCGAGTTTTATTAATTCCTAGGGTTTATATAGTGTCCTAGTCTGCTCATATTCAATTTCGTAATTTTTGGAAATTATTTGATAATTTTTCAGAATTATTTTGTGAAATTGAGAAGTGCAGGTTTTTAGGTTATTAATTCTGAAAATTTTAATTTTTAATTTTAATTTATGATTATTAGGTGTTGTTAAATCCAGAAAATTGTGTCCTAAAATTAGGGTAATTTTTGTGATTAATTTCTTATTTATATTAATGCAGATTATTTTATATCTAATTTTAGATTTATTATTCTGCATGATATTCTATGCTAATTTTCTGATTTGATTTTTTTGAAATTAATTAGATACAATTTAGAATTCATAAGCTTATAGACCTGAAGAATAATTTTTTAGGTTACTGTTTGATATTTTTAATATTTATTTTCTGACTATTATTTGTTGTTTTAATTAGAATTTCAGTTACTATTCTGTTTTTATTTTCCTAAATTATTTAGGGAATTTTTTTACTGTCTATTTCCAGAATATGATCTAGAATATATTGAGCATCATTGGGCAGTTTTCCAGATTTTTATTCAGTAGATTTGAATTATTTCCAAACAATTAAGACTAAACTTAATAAATTGGATTAGTAAAATCATTTAGGATTAAGCTAGCCTTTTACAACAATCTTTCCTCGTGGATCAATCCCTACTTTCCTATGCTATAAAAAGTATTTAATAACCAAAGTAGTTGTTAAATTTGTAGCTCTCAACAAGCTTAACAATGCTCCTACGACATTCAAGTCAAATTCCCGAAAAGGGAGAAGGAAAAGGCAGCTGAGAAAATAAGGAATAAAGATCAGGCCTTTTGAGGATAGATCTGGTCTTTTACTCAAAAAGGAAACTCTCTGATAACCTAAAATGTCAAAGCCTATATTTGCGTGAGAAATTGATCCCATTCAAGCTAGGTTGGTGGGTATTTATAGTGCATTGTAGACAAAGGAAAAATGATAACTTCATAACATTGCAGCCCAGTGGGCCTAAACTAGGGATTGGCCTTATCCCAATTCTATGGCCTATGAAGGACATTGACCTCCAACACCTGGCGTTTACCCTAATTTGTCCAGGGTGTGGTTATCAAGGTTTTCTAAATCAAGTTGTAAACGTATAAACATTTACACCAACACTTATTAAATTATTAAAATAAATACAATTCATAAAATTGCCAAATATTAGTGAGTTCTTCAATTGTGAGAAATATTATGCTAAACACTATAAAACAATACCCACTCTTTTACATTTCTTATCAACATCTTTCAAGGCTTACAAAATTCTAACTTCTTCCAATTTTTTCCAATTTTAACCAATTCTAATAGATCATTCTAAAAAATACCAACTCTTGTCAATCCCTGTCAATCTTTATCAACTTTATCTATTTATCAACTCGTATTTACCAATGAAAAGAGCTCACCTTAACTCTTTGAATATGGTTGAATTCGAACTTGTCCGATTCACATATCTTTTTTAAATTATTAACAGTAAACCCGGTTTAACCGCAACTCGGTTGGGTTGACCGGTTGGATGGTCCAAACGAATCTAGACCCTAAAATATAAATACTTTGATGAGATGACACTTCTCATAGTCTCTCAAATTCTCTCCAACCTTTTGTGAGTTTTGCCCGTAACCACCACACCAGTGAACCTCTCTTCTTCAATTTCTCCATCGTTTGTTCGATTCTCTGCAGGTAAACAATTTGGTCCATTGTTTTCTTTCCAAAAGTTTGTTTCTTGTTAAATTTGCCCTTAATTTTCCAGGTTTGACATAGAGTTGACAATTTTGTAGTTTACGACTATTATTGCATGGATTCTCAACTTTGCGATTTTATTCAACTAGAATTTGTGCAGAATATTTGTAAAGATATGATTTTCGAACCATCATTTACTAATTCATTGTAATTTGAAACTGAGACTGTGATATAAATCAAGATGGAATCAATCAAGAATGGAATAAATCCAACCCTATGGGTGTTAAGAGTAGATGATAAATAGAAATGAATAAAATAAATTATTCGGTCATTCACGGAATTTTGGAATTCTTTTTTTTTTTTGGGTCTGATCATGCTATTAATCATTTCAGTTATCAAGTTGAAAAACTTGTTATGGCTTATTTGCCAGGCCAAATTGCTGATTATATGCTCTTAGTAGTGTCCTCCTCAATGAAAGCTGATGAAACAGTTGGGTTAATCATTCTTTTGGTGTGAAATCTAGAGTCTACTTGATGATGACTTCTACTGTACATTGGCTTTTTGATTTGCGTTGGTCGAGCTATATATAGTGTCTCAAAAAACCAATTTTCAGTCGCACGACACAACACCACCACCACCTTCCAGTGTGGGTCCTACTTTCGCGGGGTCTGGGGAGATCCACCTGTAGGCAACCTCACCTCTACCGGTATTCCTATCCATTGAGAGGCTGATTCTAAAAGACCCACAAAAAAGGATTCAGTTGCACAACACTATGACTATTTTTTCCTTTTAAAAAAAAATGAGAATATGGTTATAGTAAGTGGTTGAGTACCTCTCTAGCCCTTGTGCAAAACCGGTTAACCGGAGTTTCGGTTAACTGAAAATCGATTAACCGGTTTTTCGGTTCGGTTAATCGTTTTTTCGTTTCGGTTACCGGTTAACCGTTTACAAATAATAAAAAACTTATCCTTTCTTACCTAAATTTCTCATTTTTTTATGTTTAAATTCTTTTTGTAAAAATTAAACTTTGGTTACCATTTATAAATAATAAAAAATTGTACTTTCTTACCTAAATTTTTTATTTTTATGTGTAATTCTTTAAAAAAATAAAATTATTTTCGGTTCAGTTAACCGCTGGTTAACCACATTTTCAAATAATCCGAACCATGATCGAACCGAAAGCCGAAAAAGAATTTCGGTTCGGTTAATTGAACCGACTTTTTAGAAAAATTTGTTCGGTTAACCGGTTTTTCGATTCGGTTTTTTCGATTTTGCGGTTCGATTTTCGATTTCGGATTTTTTTGCACACCCTAGGCCACCCTGTCTGCAGGGCTGGTAAAGGGCGTTGGTGGTTGGGGGGGGGG
Organism: Carnegiea gigantea; assembly: GCA_029747015.1. Classification (NCBI taxonomy): domain Eukaryota; kingdom Viridiplantae; phylum Streptophyta; class Magnoliopsida; order Caryophyllales; family Cactaceae; genus Carnegiea; species Carnegiea gigantea. The sequence continues at coordinate 167,538 of JAKOGI010000340.1, read as the reverse complement.
AATGAGTAAACTGTGTCAAGCCTTCAATGTGCATTAGCATAGTACAATGCACCTGCCCCATAAGTGGAAGATGATTATGCTTCTCATCGAATTTTTACCTGTTGGAAATATGTAAGATATATACAAACAATTTGTGGAGGAATTATAAAGGCTTAAGGCGTGAATAACACTATCTTCAAGGTGTCATTGGCCCTATCTCACAAAGATTGCTCTTGATTTTAGCAAAGACACCTCCGCGATACAATAAGCCTTTTGTGAATTTTTCTGAGGAGTAAAATTAGATAAATTCCCTTTGTTTCCTAGAATATATATACAGGTACTGTCAACCAATGTGTCTTATCCGATGCTAACTGATAAAATTGGATAAGCACAATCAGTTTTATGACACATTCACTTTGGATAAAGGCAAAGACACAACATCATGGACCGTGGTGTGTACCACGGTTCAACTGCGGTAGCTTCTGGCTCCACAAAGTAAAATATATCGCTTGGCAATACTTTTCTGATTTAAAATTATGTGCTGCAAGGAATCGAACCCGCGACTAACAAGGGTCCAGAGAGACTAGCAGACACACTTGTGATCATGCGGGCTATTTACTTTATCTGACATTTTCCTTGTGCATAAGGGTCAATATGGCTAAGATAAAGTCTAATCAAGCCAAATTTTAACCCAAATGTGAAGCACTTTATTTGATGCCCAATTATCCAAATCATATCTCATGAATACAAATTATCCAACGATCCCCCACTAGTTTGTGTTAATGAGACGTACCACTTGTACTTGAACATGTATACAAAAAAGGTATCTTTCGATTTAAACCTTTAATTTAGTGTAGGCATTTCAAGCTTTCAATAAAGTGTTAGGTGACTTTGTTGTTTAAACCAATACTTCAACATGAAAACAGAAACACCCCACGCACACATTCAAGTCACATTTTCTAAGAAATATTAATTGCTTTAGCACTTTTATGGCCATGTGCTCATCCTAAATTCATGAACAAATACAAGAGTAACCCTTGGACTCTTGCTGGAGGCGGCACCACCTCTTTATTCATATAGGTGACATCCTTTAAACATCCCTACTACTTAGGACCTAGGATTCATTAAGAGTTAAACTCACCCTATTTAATTCAGTAGCGACCTTGCACTAAATCCCAATCTTAGTGCTACAAGTCACAGACAATAACTTGTTCTTACCCTTTAAACCTTGTTTCCCATTTGTTTTGCTAGAAAAGGTTGGGTTACCATATCTCGAGACAATTCTTTTGTTAAGGGATCCACTAGATTGTTGCTTGACCCAACATAAATGATGGATATAATTCCATCCCTTATGAGTTATCTCACAAACTCATGTCGCAAGCTAATATGTTTAGACTTGCCATTATAGATTTTACTATATGCTTTAGACATAGTGGCTTCGCTATCGCTGTACAAGGAGATTGGCGGCATTGGTTGTGGCCACAACTCTATATCCAATAATAAATTTCTCAGCCATTCTACTTCCTTGCCTGTAACCGCCAAGGCTATAAACTCAGCCTCCATGGTTGAGTGTGAGATGCAAGTTTGCTTCTTTGAGGCCCAACTAATGGCTGCCCCACCTAGAGTAAAACCCAACCAGAAGTGGATTATTATCAGTAGCACTTGTAATCCAACTTGCATCTGTAAAACCTTCTAGAACTGCAAGAAAATTATGATAAAAGATTACTAAGTCTTCAGTTCTTTTAAGGTATCCAAGTACCCTAACTATTTCCTTCCAATGCATTGCGCTTGGTTTACTTGTAAACCTTGACAATTTGCATAGAGAAAAGCAATGTCTGGTCTAGTACAATGCATGGCATACATCAGACTTCCAATAGCACTAGCATACTTAAGTTGTGCTATAGCCCTTCCTGTGTTTTCAACTAGTTTCATACTAGTGTCATAGGGAGTGTTTGCTTCTTTTATCCCAAGATGCTTAAACTTATCTAACACTTTAGAAGATTGATTAAGAGTATAGCCTCCACTATGTTTCTTTGCCTTAATGCCTAAGATGGTATCCACCTCATTCATATCCTTCATTTTGAATTGTGAGGCAAGAAACTTATTAGTCTCTTGGATTCCTCCCAAGTTAGTACCAAAAATTAGTAAGTCATCTACATCAAGACAAATAATCACTCCATAACCTTCAGTAAATTTAGAGTAAATGCATTCGTTAGAATTAGTATGAGCAAAACTATTTGCAAGTATTGTCCCATCAAACTTTTCATGCCATTGTTTAGGTGCTTGCTTTAGTCTATATAGTGAATTGACCAATTTACATACCTTCTTTTCATTTCCCAGTAGTACAAAGCCTTCGGGTTGCTCCATGTAGATTTCTTTATCAAGATCTCCATTTAAAAAGGCTATCTTAACATCCATTTGATGGATGTGTAACCCATGTATAGAAGCCAAAGCAATCAAAGTTCTAATGGAAGATATTCTTGCCAGTGGAGCATAGATGTCAAAATAATCTATTCCTTCCTTTTGAGTGAAGCCTTTGGCTACAAGCCTTGCCTTAAAGGTATGTACAGTTCCATCTGTATCCCTTTTCCTTCTAAAGACCCATTTACACTTAATGGGTTTGCATCCTGTAGGCAAATCTTTTAGAATCCAAGTATTATTTGACAATATTGAGTTCATTTCATCCTCTATTACCTCTCTCCAAAAACTAGTGTCCCTAGAAGCCATAGCTTTACTGAATGTCTTTGGATCCTCTTGTTCCACATGAAGAACAATGGGTGTTTTGTGAGTAACACTTGTTCTATCTCCTTCTATAAGAAACAATAAGGCTTGTGAGGAGATGAACTCATTTCCCAAATCCGTTGACTCCTTCATGGCTCTATTGGAGCATCATAATGCCTTTTAAAACTTTCAGGAGTATTCTTTTATGACAGAGATTGATTTTCAATAGTAGGATTAGAATGCTCAACAATGTCTTTGCTAAGTTTATTTTCCAAAAAACTCAGCATCTCTTGATTTTACAATCACATTAGATTATAAGTCCAAGAACCTATAAGCCTTAGAATTTTGAGCATATCCTACAAAAATACTTCTGATTCCTCAAGGTCCCAATTTGGTCCTGTTAGGATCAGGAGCCCTATAATAAGCCAAACACCCCCCACTTTGAGATAGTCAAGGTTGGGTTTCCTACCTTTACATATCTCATATGGGGATACTTTTCTTTTCCTAGATGGTATTTTATTATGAATATGACAAGCAGTGAGGAAGGCTTCCCCCCCAGAAATTATTAGGCAATTTGGCACTTAGAAGCATGGACTTAACCATCTCCTCGAAAGTACAGTTTTTTCTTTCAGCCAAACCATTTTGTTGGGGAGTATGGGGGCGGTTCTTTGATAAATAATACCAAATTCTTCATAAAGATTATCAAACTCCTTAGGGAAGTATTCACCCCCTCTATCACTTCTAAGAATTTTAATTTTTCTTTCTTTTTGATTTTCAACTTCCGCCTTTTAGCGTTTGAACGCATCAAATGCTTCGTCCTTGCTCCTTAACAAATACACACAAGTATATCTAGAATAATTATCTATGAAAGTTATAAAATAGTTATATCACTTACCCCCTCTAGTTAGAATACCTTTAAATTCACAAATGTCAGAATATACCAAGTCCAAAATTTGTGTATTTCTTTCAAAAAGGTTTCTTAATAATTTTGGCTTGAGCTCAAATTTCACATTTGTCCTTTTTAATATCATCTTTAATGGACAAGTAACCATTCTTGTGCATATATTGTAAAGATGAAAAACTTAAGTGTGCCAATCTAGCATGCCATAAAGACGAAGGATCCACATAGTAAACAGAAACATCATTTATTTCATTGATTCCATCAAGATTAAGTTTGAACATGCCATCATTGGTATACCCCTTATCCACAAATATCCTATTCTTAGAAAGTACAACATGATCTGATTCTAGAATGGTTTTAAAACCATTCTTACAAAGTAGAAAAGTAGATATAAGATTCTGTCTAATTTCAGGAACATAAAACACATTTTTTACTGTTAACTTCTTTCCCGAAGTGAATTGAAGTTCCACGGTGCCTTGTCCAAGAACCTTGGCCTCAGAATGGTTTCCCATTAGGACTTTCTTGTCCATGGCTTCTTATAACTCTTGAATTGTGCCCTGTCATTGCAAATATGCACACTAGCACCAGAGTCTATCCACCACCCCACAGATTTGGTGGTGGCCATATGAACCTCAGTCACCATGCTAATTTGTAAGCCTTTGAAGCCGGTGACCATAGCAACAAATTCTTGATTGCCATTTTCAACCAAGTTAGCCTTGGCTTGAGAAGCATCCCTTGACAAGTTCACAATCCTTTATGTAGTGGCCTTTTTTATTACAATCATAGCACTTACAATTGTTTTTCTTGTCATTCTTATTTTTATTGTTTTTGCTACTCTCGAATGCTTTCCTTTTGTTGTTTTTCTTGGGCTTTTCATTCACATAGTTCACATTAGGACTATTTGGAAAATCTGGGGTGTTAAGTCTTAAATCATGCATGGTTTTAATAATTATTTTGATTATAATATATATAGTATTTCGTCTAATTTACTTTATTTTATATAATTTTCAGGTTAAGCATTAATAAAATAAATAGAAGAATGGCAGACGTCGAAGTTTGAATTTTACACGCCAAGTTGTCAAGTCGGTCCAAATATTTTTCCATAAATCATTATTTTTGGACTGACTTGACAACTTAGCGTGTAAAATCCTAATTTCGACGTCTGTTGTTTTGCTATTTATTTTATTAATGCTTAACCTGAAAAATATATAAAATAAACTAAATTAGACAAAATACTATATACATTATAATCAAAATAATTATTAAAACCATGCATGATTTAAGACTTAACATGAGGCATCTCTTTTTTGAGTCTCCTCCTCAATTCAAAGATATCTCATGATCTTCTCTACCATGAAGTCCTCTTGCATATGAAGAAGCTTCTTCCTGTAGTCATTCCAAGTGGAAGGCAATTTTGATATGATTACTCCCACTTGAAAAGCCTCAAGTAGAACTACCTTTAAATCACGAAACCTATTGACTAAGACTTGCAACTCATGCACTTGGTCAAGTATTGGGATTGAATCTAACATTTTAAGTTCTAAAAATTTCATAATCATAAATTTATCAGTACCTTGCCTTTTGGTATTATACTTAGTCTCTAGTGCCTTTTGAATTTTGTTGGGAGAAGAGATTGGCATGTAGAGATCATAGAGGTTGTCTGCCAGAGTGTTAAGAATATGTCCATGACACACATACTCATCTTCTTGATGCTTCTTCTTTAAATCTGCAACCTTTGCCTTCTCTTCCGGTGAAGTATATTGAGAGGCTTCAAAAATAGCCTCCAACTTGGGGTTAAGGACATATACGACATTCAAAGCAGTGAGTAGAAACATCATCTTGTCCTTCTAATGATTGAAGTTTGTGCCATCAAAATGATCCAATTTAACAGAGTCTTGGTTCAGGACTTTGAAAGATGCAGTAGATGAGGAATCGGTCATAATAATGTTGGAAATACGCAAGATATATGCAAATAATTTGTGGAGGAATTGCAAAGGCTTAAGGCATGAATAACATTGTCTTTAAGGTGTTATTTGCCATATCTTACAAAGATTGCTCTTAATTTCAGCAAAGACACCCATAGGATACAATAAGCCTTTTGTGAATTTTTCTGAAGAGCAAAATCAGATAAATTCTCTTTGTTTCCTAGAATATATATACAGGTACTGTCAACCAATATGCCTTATCCGATTCTAACTGATAAAATTAGATAAGCACAATCGATTTTATGACACATTCACTCTGGATAAAGGCAAAGACACAACACCATGGACCGTGGTGTGTACCACGGTTCAACTGTGGTAGCTTCTGGCTCCACAAAGCAAAATTTATCATTTGGTAATACTTTTCTGATTCAAAAATATGTGCTGCAAGGAATCGAACCCGCGACTAACAAGCATCCAAAAGGACTAGCAAACACTCTTGTGACCATACGAGCTATTTAGTTTATCTGACATTTTCCTTGTACATAAGGGTTAATATGATTAAGACAAAGTCTAATCAAGCCAAACTTTAACCCAAATGTGAAGCACTTTATTTGATGCCCAATTATCCAAATCATATCTCATGAATACAAACTATCCAACATTACCTAGGAGATGGAAAACCTATGGGTTGCCTGTATGTCAACTGAGCCAAAGCACATACCTACTTGACACCATGCCATGGCTATGGCGTTATGCATACTTGGTTATTCCCGCAAAGTCATTAAGGTAGTTAGCACTATTAGACACTGATAGCTTATTTTGAGTATTTGCCACTGTGCTTCTTTTTTCTACCTGGTTGTATTACATTTGGTACTGAGCTAATGCACTAGGCACAATTACCAAATTGAATGGTTATAGATTTGAGCTGTGAGCTTGCTTGTAATTGTTGAATAGTTACTTGGGCTATGACGTTAGAAAGTAGCTCCTTTTTGTGTCAGAGGCTATGTTGCTCGGACAAAGTCTTAGATACCATTATCTAATAATTTTTAACTTTCAGAAAAAGTCAACTATATATAACTAATTAGTCATAAATTTTAAGTTATACGTGAAGTATCCATTCCACTATTTTTGTCAAGTCTTCTAATTATGCTCAAAGTGTCTTGTTCATGACTCATTTATAGTGACCTTCAAAAAATTATCTTACAAAGCATTTTAATCAAAATGAGTTACTGTCATTCAAAAAATTTTAAAAAGTTAATCACAACTAAAAAATGGTGAAAATAAGTACTTTAGGTGTAACTTTAGAAGTTTTTAACGTGACCAGTATAATTATAAGAATTGACTTGTATTTTAAGATTAAAGGTCACTTCTAAATGCATGACTTATTAGTAACATGATTACGGAAACACCGTCTATAACTTCTTGGATTAAAGTCAACATCGTAAAATGCTCTCATCATCCCCAAAAAATGAGAGAGACCTGAAAAATTAAATAATAAAAAATATATAAAAACTTGATACAGTTGGCAATATTCAAATGCTTGTTGTTCAATATTAGCCAATGAAATTAGCATTCATTCACACAGGTAAAGAACAAATAAATCAGAGAAAATAATGAAGATAATGGGGTTTAGCCTAGATGGCGTGTGCATGTACATGAATTCACATGGTCAAACGTTGGACTTGCATTAGCACCACATTTCCTTACAGTGAGAAAATTAAAAGCACTAGGCAACGCACGTAATTTTATGCTTGCTCCATAAGCATCCATCTCACGAACATCAAGTTGTACGATGGTCTCATACAAGATTGACTGAAAACTGTCCCCTTTTTTGTCCCTTGCTTATCCTCTGTCGTCCCTCTCGACAGTCGCGCACGCGGTATATGGACTCTTTCTATGTCTACTCTTTTAACCAGAATTTCAAGTTCAAAGAATCAAACATTGAACCCTAAATCCCAACCCACTCTCATTCTCTCTGTTGACTCTCGATCGCTCTTGCTATGGTGCCTTCATGCTTGGTCGGTCGCCTGTGGGTGCCCATCATTGGGTAAGTTCGCGAAGATTCTTCTCTCTTCCTAGCCCTAAGGTTCCTCCAGCACTTCAAATTCTTGAATTCAGAGCTCAAATTATTCCACAAAACTAATTGCTTAGATTGCTCAAAATCATCTAACGACATAATATTACATAATGTGTTTAATTGTTTGAATTTAATGTCGTGGAGAAACTTAAATCGTTAAGCAGTTATGGTATTTTGATTTATATGGTTACTATGGCTGTCTTCTTATTTGTAATGGTTTGGTGGTGGATGAGATTGGGAAATTGAAAATCGAGTTTGCATGTTTGGAAACGGAACTTAGTTACTGTAGTCAATATTTATTCGCTTCATTATATGTCAACCAGAGGAAAATCATACTGTTTGCTAACACACACACATACACACACATGTATATATATAAATATAAATCTACATATACATACACATCTACGTATACATACACACACATATAAATTTATTTACACACACACACCCTATATATATATATTATATTATATATATAATATATATATATATATATATATGAGATATATTATTACACACCACAACACATACATATAAAAAATATCCAATATATAATATATAATATAATAATACACACACACACACACCCCACACATATAGACAGATACACACACACACACACATAATATATACTATAATATATATATATATATATATATATTATTATATATATATAATATATATATATATATATATATATATATATATATATATATATATATATATATATGTAACACCCCTCTATCCTAGAGGGACGTTACACCGCCAGGATCCCCCGAGGGAGACCCCTAAGGCTGTCGTGACTGCTGATCTCCTTATATGGTCACCTAACCCTAGGTTGGCTAGGGGATTCCTGGGACGAAACTGCAAGAGTTCTGCCTAAAACTGCGACGTTTACAAAATTTTGACACAAGCCGAGGGGTACCTGGAGACATTATACTAATTAATTTACATCAACAAGAGTCCTCCACGGGGCACACCCTCGGGACTAGGGCTTATGCCCTTACAACAGCCATACAGATAATTACAAGGTTTGCGGCTAGACCAGAGCCAGCTACATGTTTGCCATTTACATTACATCAATCAAAAGGAGGAAATGGCAGCTTCATCACACAGCAGCATGGGAACACATCCTGGAAGACTGGTTGTCCGTAAGCAAGTAGCAAGCATAAGCTTTCATTCATTACCTGGGAGGGGGAAAAAGAGGAAAGGAAATGGAGTGAGTCACTACGTGCTCAATGAGTGCCCCCTCCACTTCCTAAAGCAAACCTTTTACAAGTACTATGACCTCTAGTATTCATTCGTTAACATTCACATGGCATTCAAGTTGCGATGAGCTATGTGATACGCATTAGGGGCACTTGACCATATTATTAACACAAGGTGTTCTTAATGCGGAGAATGTTGGCATGTTAAGGATTTACTACTTAGGAAGACACCATAAGACATGAATGTGTGATGCATTAGTACTCATTCATTCAATATGCACTTTCTAACGTATAGTTACTTAACGCCACGTAATGACTTGATGTAAACGTAACTGTCTGAAGCAAACATGAGAACTTGACCATACATTACTTGAGATCACATAAAACAAAGCATTTTCATTCATATCGTATTACGACTCGTAGAAACTGCTCATCTTTCTTTCAATCGACCATTAGATGGCCTTCAACCTTTCTTTTTCATAAAACGTTTAAGACAGCAATTGCCAACTGCGTTTCTCATTCGTAAGGAAAATACTTGTGGCATAAGATCATGACAGGGTGCTGAGTGGGTGAGATCTATTCTCGAACCCCATAGTGAGACCTAACGCTCACACATAAGCACTTACTCCCGGGATGGCTACATAAACATATTGGACCATTACCCCCGTCAGGGTCTTCTAGGATTTCCTAGTACCAGGACGTAAGCCCTAGGCAGTCATCATTCATAACATAGTGTCCACAGCACATTATCTTAGCCAAGGAAAGCGTATGGCCATAACGACTAGTAATTTTCCGTTTCAAATAATAAAATCTTTCAACGTATAATTCCCATCTCCCTTTTGTTAAAAACGTTTTGGTGATTCCTCCCAAACGCTATATGAATAGCTAAAATAGGTCATAGCTCATTACTAGACATGACTATTATTCATTTAAAACACATGAAGAGTCATTTGCTAAAACATCACCCTTCCACACACATGTTACATTTTAAACATACAAGGAAAAGGGAATACACATATCACATTTAAACACTTCGTAATCATTTCAACACAATGAGCCACACATGGCCTCGCAATCCACATGATTGCGGTTAATTCACAACCCGAACTCCGTCCTCACAAGCACCGTACCACAAGAACCTCGAACCGCTCATAGTTATTCCTCAAGCCATCCAACTACCATCTCAGTTTCAGTTCATGATCTAGTATCCTAATCATGATGGTCACTGAAGGAAATACGTAAACTTACCAACGTGGAACTTACCAATTAGATAACCAGCCATTATCAAAGCGCTGCAGCAAACGGTTATAACCATGCACAAATATATACATATATATTTATATTTAAGCATTCATGCGAGCTTGACTTGAAATGGACGTCTAATGAGTTAGGTTAAGCTTACTAAGCATGTAATAATTCACTATTCAGGCTTTTATGGCCCTTTACGCATAATAGGGCTCTAAACGTTCATTGATCACATTCATGTTGCCATTTGAATCCGTTAAGGTCACTTAGACATGATACGAGTCTAAACATTCATCACTTGCATCGAAATTACTATTCGAACCTATTTAGGCCTTTTTAGCGAACGGGTCTCATGGCATTCGTTTATCATGTCGAGATTATCATTAAACCCCTTTCTAGGTCATTAAGATGTAATAAACCTCAGGCAATCCCTTGTCGTGTCGTTCACTTATTCGAGTCAACCTTTCAAATATGCGTTAACTAAATATATTAAACTGATGCTAAACATGCATAGTTTACTTCGAACCAACTTTCAGGTACGTATTAACCAAATGTACTAAAGTCGATTCTAAGCATTCATACTCCGTTTCGAAACTATTAATTAGGCATAATTCATTTTAAAGTAGACATTCACACACACACACACACATATACATATATATGTGTGTGTGTGCGCGCGCGTTCTCGTGCGTGTGTGTGTGTGTATATACATATACATATACATATATATATATATATATATACATATATATATATATATATATATATATAT